>SJYA01001459.1:482131-680793 GCA_006410615.1 Neotragus moschatus
ATTCCAGCTTGTGTTTCTTCCAGTCCAGCATTTCTCATGATGTACTCTGCATAGAAGTTAAATAAGCAGGGTGACAATATACAGCCTTGACGTACTCCTTTTCCTATTTGGAACCAGTCTGTTGTTCCATGTCCAGTTCTCACTGTTGCTTCTTGACCTGCATACAGATTTCTCAAGAGGCAGGTCAGGTGGTCTGGGATTCCCATCTCTTTCAGAATTTTCCACAATTTCTTGTGATCCACACAGTCAAAGGCTTTGGCATAGTCAGTGAAGCAGAAATGGATGTTTTTTCTGGAACTCTCTTGCTTTTTCCATGATCCAGCGGATGTTGGCAATTTGATCTCTGGTTCCTCTGCCTTTTCTAAAACCAGCTTGAACATCTGGAAGTTCATGGTTCACGTATTGTTGAAGCCTGGCTTGGAGAATTTTGAGCATTACTTTACTAGCGTGTGAGATGAGTGCAATTATGTGGTAGTTTGAGCATTCTTTGGCATTGCCTTTCTTTGTGATGGGAAGCCCATTCTAGGGTAATACAAAATTCTGTTAATAACAGACTGTGCTGTGCTAAGTTGCTTCAGTCATGTCTGACTCCTTGAAACGTTATCGACTGTGGCCTTCCAGGCTCCTCTGTCCATGGAGATTCTCCAGGCAAGAATACCAGGATGGGTTGACATACCCTCCTCCAGGGTATTTTCCCAACACCCAGGGATTGAACCCATATCTCTTGGATCTCCTGCCTTGGCAGGTGGATTCTTTACCACCACCACCATCTAGGAAGCCCTAACAATAGACTTAATGAAGTTTAATGGAAAAGGAAATCTTTTAAGAAAACTCACACTATATTCACAGAGACAATATTTTATGACATGTTTCTAGGGGTAGTTGTAGTGACCAGGGGCTTCTCTCGTGTCTCAGAAGGTAAAGAATCTTCCTGCAGTGAAGGAGACCTGGGTTTGATCTTTCAGTTGGGAAGATTCCCTGGAGAAGGGAATGGCTACCCACTCCAGTATTCTTGCCTGTAAAATTCTGTGGATAGAGGAGCCTGGTGACTAAGTGGTAAAGCATATACTGCAAGTTCAAGAGACCTGGGTTCAATCCCTGAGTCGAGAAGATCCCTTGGAGTAGGAAATGGAAACCCAAATCAGTTTTCTTGCCTGGATTATCCCATAGACAGAGGAGCCTGCAGGGCTACAGTCCTTGGGGTTGAAAAGAGTAGGACATGACTGAGCGTGTATGCAGTATGTAGTGACTAACCCAGTTCACCTGCAGCTATTAGGAACAAGATACTTTTTTTTTTTGAACAAAGTTAGATTGGAGTCTATAAGGCAGAGTTTTGACAGCAAACCTCTTTAGATAATGACTCCAAAGACTAATACCAATAATGGAGATTTTCATTAGACAGTAGAATTTCTAAAAGCAGTAGAAAAAAAAAAAAAAAGCCCCTGGCATTACCTGTAAGTGAAAGCAAATTCTCTTATCACCAGTGTGGTAGTTGCAGAATTTATCACAATAATAATTCCTCCTGACACTTGCATTATGCTTTCCACTTGTCACATATTAACTCAGTTGATCTTTATAAAATTCCCAGGAAGCAGGCATTATTATAATTGTTTACATTTAGTAGATAAGAAAACTGAGGGATAGAGAGGTCACATAGCTAATGAGAGGTGGACTTGAATCCTCCCATTGGTGTTTTTCCATAGATGTAACAGGAAGAAACAGGTCTGATGAAAGAGAACTGAGTTTGAATCCTGCCTTCACTACCTACTAACTAGGTAACTATGTCCTTTTGACCCTTCTTTTCACAGAAGTAAAAAAGTGATAATCATATCTAACATAATGTGTGTGATATTAAAAATCATCTCTCATCTGAGGTACTCTGCGGGTTTTCTTTCCCCAACTCCATGTCCTTACGTTTAGCCTTGAGATGGAAGTGGGGAAGAAGAAGGAACACAGGCTATCCTTCTGGTATGGGTGTAGCAAAGGAAGAATCTCTCATGGGAAAGGGAAGTAAAAATGTACCCTACATCTTCTGGCTCAAGGCATTAAAAAGGGGAATGGAAGCAGAGGGAAATGTCAGAAGCAAATTTTTCCTTTTCTTCTTCCATCTTCTTAGGGTGGAAGGGATGTGGGTGAGCCCAGCGACTGAAGGTCTTCTGTCTGCCTCCATTTACTTTCACACTAGAAGGAAATCCCCCTGAAAGCTGGTCTAGCCCTGTCCTGAGTGGTCCTATCAAAGAAGCTTGTGCACAGTGTAGTCAGGCAAAGCCCCTAGGCAGCTCATGGTGGGAAGATGTGTGGCTGGGAATTTTACTAGTCTCCCCAAAACTGAGGACTCCAGGGGGACAGAGGTACCTGAAAGATGTATAGGAGTCAGAGGTGGAGATTTAGATTTGGAAATTCTACATCTAATTGAATACGTTTGCTTTTCTTTGTGACAATAGATTTGTGTTTTTATTAGCGGATTTTCTCTTTTAGAAAATCTTTTGGGGGCCATTATTTCTTCACTCTGAAAACAAGACATTCCATAATGTCCTTCAGAAGGATTGACTCAGTTCAGTTCAGTTGCTCAGTTGTGTCTGACTCTTTGTGATCCCATGAGCTGCAGCACGCCAGGCCTCCCTGTCCATCACCAACTCCCAGAGTCCACCCAAACCCATGTCTATCGAGTCGGTAATGCCATCCAACCATCTCATCCTCTGTTGTCCCCTTCTCCTCCTGCCCTCAATATTTCCCAGCATCAGGGTCTTCTCAAATGAGTCAGCTCTCCGCATCAGGTGGCCAAAGTATTGGAGTTTCAGCTCCAATATCAGTCCTACCAATGAACACCCAGGACTGATCTCCTTTAGGAGGGACTGGTTGGATCTCCTTGCAGTCCCAGGGACTCTCAAGAGTCTTCTCCAACACCACAGTTTAAAAGCATCAGTTCTTCGGTGCTCAGCCTTCTTCACAGTCCAACTCTCACATCCATACATGACCATTGGAAATACCATAGCTTTGACTAGATAGACCTTTGTTGACAAAGTAATGTCTCTTCTTTTTAACATGCTGTCTAGGTTGGTCATAACTTTCCTTAGAAGGAGTAAGCGTCTTTTAATTTCATGGCTGCAGTCACTATCTGCAGTGATTTTGGAGCCCAGAAAAATAAAGTTAGCCACAGTAGCATGAAATAAATAGTAGGTTATAAGGCAGGACAAAAGATACACACTTTTAAGACTAGTACTGTACGATTTCATTTATATGTGGAATCTAAAAAACACCAGACACTCCTAAAAACAGAGGACTGGTGGTTGCCAGAGGGGAAGAGAGGAGGGTAGGAGGAAACGTGAAGGTGTCTAAAGGTACAAACTTCCAGTTACAAAGTAAGTAAGTTCTGAGAAGGTTACATACAATGTGGAGACCATAGTTAATAAAACTGTATAGTATATTTGTGGGCTTCCCTGGTGTCTTAGATGGTAAAGAATCTGCCTGCAACGGAGACCTGAGTTCAATCCCTGTCCTGACCCTGGAGAAGGAAATGGCAACTCACTTCAGTGTTATTGCCTGAAGAATCCCATGGGCAGAGGAGCTTGGCCAGCTATAGTCCATGGGTTTTTGAAGAGTGGGATACAACTGAAGGACTAAGTACACACATCATATATTTGAAAATGGCTGAGAGAGTGGATCTTAAAACTTGTAATCACAAGGAAAAACAACATGTTTTTCTGATGTTAACAAAGTGACGATGTTAACTAAGACCTACTGTGGTGATCATTTTGCTATATATATATATAATCATTGTGTTCTAGTCTATAAAGTAATACAATGTTATGTGTCAATTATATCACAGGAAAAGGGGGAAAAGAATATATGAGGCTTCCCAGGTCCTGCAGTGGAAGAGAATCCACCTGCTAATGCAGGAGACACAAAATATGTGGATTCGATTCCTGGGTCTGGAAGAGCTCCTAGAGTAAGAAATGGCTACCCACTCCAGTATTCTTGCCTGAAAAATTCCATGGATGGAGAAGCCTGGTGGAGTGGCAGTGCGTGGGATTGCAAAGTCGGAAACAACTGAACACATAACACAAAAACAACAATGTTCTTTACAATCAGTTATAGTGATTTAGTGCCTTTGTGTGGAAGGCAGTGATGCTGTTTAAAAAAAAAAAAAAAGTCATTACACTTCTGATGCAGAGCTCTGATGGCTCGGCATTTTGCTCTAAGGGCTGATGTGCCCAGGTTCTAGTGGGAATGGTTTGTACATAGTTAGATNAGAGTCCACCCAAACCCATGTCTATCGAGTCGGTAATGCCATCCAACCATCTCATCCTCTGTTGTCCCCTTCTCCTCCTGCCCTCAATATTTCCCAGCATCAGGGTCTTCTCAAATGAGTCAGCTCTCCGCATCAGGTGGCCAAAGTATTGGAGTTTCAGCTCCAATATCAGTCCTACCAATGAACACCCAGGACTGATCTCCTTTAGGAGGGACTGGTTGGATCTCCTTGCAGTCCCAGGGACTCTCAAGAGTCTTCTCCAACACCACAGTTTAAAAGCATCAGTTCTTCGGTGCTCAGCCTTCTTCACAGTCCAACTCTCACATCCATACATGACCATTGGAAATACCATAGCTTTGACTAGATAGACCTTTGTTGACAAAGTAATGTCTCTTCTTTTTAACATGCTGTCTAGGTTGGTCATAACTTTCCTTAGAAGGAGTAAGCGTCTTTTAATTTCATGGCTGCAGTCACTATCTGCAGTGATTTTGGAGCCCAGAAAAATAAAGTTAGCCACAGTAGCATGAAATAAATAGTAGGTTATAAGGCAGGACAAAAGATACACACTTTTAAGACTAGTACTGTACGATTTCATTTATATGTGGAATCTAAAAAACACCAGACACTCCTAAAAACAGAGGACTGGTGGTTGCCAGAGGGGAAGAGAGGAGGGTAGGAGGAAACGTGAAGGTGTCTAAAGGTACAAACTTCCAGTTACAAAGTAAGTAAGTTCTGAGAAGGTTACATACAATGTGGAGACCATAGTTAATAAAACTGTATAGTATATTTGTGGGCTTCCCTGGTGTCTTAGATGGTAAAGAATCTGCCTGCAACGGAGACCTGAGTTCAATCCCTGTCCTGACCCTGGAGAAGGAAATGGCAACTCACTTCAGTGTTATTGCCTGAAGAATCCCATGGGCAGAGGAGCTTGGCCAGCTATAGTCCATGGGTTTTTGAAGAGTGGGATACAACTGAAGGACTAAGTACACACATCATATATTTGAAAATGGCTGAGAGAGTGGATCTTAAAACTTGTAATCACAAGGAAAAACAACATGTTTTTCTGATGTTAACAAAGTGACGATGTTAACTAAGACCTACTGTGGTGATCATTTTGCTATATATATATATAATCATTGTGTTCTAGTCTATAAAGTAATACAATGTTATGTGTCAATTATATCACAGGAAAAGGGGGAAAAGAATATATGAGGCTTCCCAGGTCCTGCAGTGGAAGAGAATCCACCTGCTAATGCAGGAGACACAAAATATGTGGATTCGATTCCTGGGTCTGGAAGAGCTCCTAGAGTAAGAAATGGCTACCCACTCCAGTATTCTTGCCTGAAAAATTCCATGGATGGAGAAGCCTGGTGGAGTGGCAGTGCGTGGGATTGCAAAGTCGGAAACAACTGAACACATAACACAAAAACAACAATGTTCTTTACAATCAGTTATAGTGATTTAGTGCCTTTGTGTGGAAGGCAGTGATGCTGTTTAAAAAAAAAAAAAAAGTCATTACACTTCTGATGCAGAGCTCTGATGGCTCGGCATTTTGCTCTAAGGGCTGATGTGCCCAGGTTCTAGTGGGAATGGTTTGTACATAGTTAGATTTTCCGAGTCACCAAGTCAAAAATTCAGAGTTACCAGCAGACAATATTTTAAATATGTGTGTCTTTCCAGACTTCACTTTAACAAAGTATGGTTCCTTTGGCCAGACCCTGCCATTCAGAGACAAAAGATGCTCTTCTTNGATGTGCCCAGGTTCTAGTGGGAATGGTTTGTACATAGTTAGATTTTCCGAGTCACCAAGTCAAAAATTCAGAGTTACCAGCAGACAATATTTTAAATATGTGTGTCTTTCCAGACTTCACTTTAACAAAGTATGGTTCCTTTGGCCAGACCCTGCCATTCAGAGACAAAAGATGCTCTTCTTTTGAACACGATCTCTCCTCTCAGTGTATGTTCATGGAGGGCAGAGTTTCTTAACCTCATCAGGGTGGCCATTTGGGGCTGAATAAGTCTTCCTGTGGTGAGCTGCTGTTTACATGGTGGGATGTGTAAATAGCATCTCTGGCCTTCACCCAGGCTTCCCAGGTGGCGCTAGTAGAGAACCCACTGCCCACTGCAGGAAATGTAAGAGACGTGGATTCAATCCCTGGGTTGGAAAGATACCCTGGAGGAGGGCACGGCAACCCACTCCAGTATTCTTGCCTGGAGAATCTCATGGACAGAGAAGCCTTGCAGGTTATGGTCCATAGGGTCACACAGAATCACATGCAACTAAAGTGACTTAGCACACACACATAGCCTTTACTCATAGATGCCAGTAGCAATGATCACAATGTCCCCAGACATGGCTAAATGTCCCATGGCATGGAAGAGAATAGGGGCTTGGAGGAGGGTACAAAGCCATTGGATTGAGAATCGCTGAAGCACAGTGACACCTGTGTGTTCTGTGTCACGTATAGTTCATTGACCATCATCTCTGCTGGGGGGCCCCGCCCACCCATGACTCAGCCTCAGCCTTAGTAGAGCTTCAGCCAGTAATTCAAGAGAGCTTGGCTAGCAGGTGGTTGTGGGTGTAGATGCCTGTGATGGGGGTGCAGTGTGGGGAAGAGGGTAGAGTCCCAGCTTCTAGAAAAGTCCATATTTGCTTCTTCTCTGCAGAATTCAGTTAATTATGGTAGAATTACCATGATAATCCAGGAATTTTCCTCCCTTTGTTACCTTAGTTAACCCTTTAAAAAACTACTTTTCCTCATTCCAGTGTGTAGTGCAAAGACTCATTTGTAACATGTGCCACGACAGGGAAGTGCTGTGCCAGCTGTTTAGAAGGATGTCTTTCACACTCAGAGCTCAGTGCCAAGTGCGTTGAAAATGCAGATTCCTGGCTCTCATCCTAAACCTACTACAATAAGATCTCCTGTTAGGAGACCCGGGAATCCGCATTTTTTAAAACTGGCTGATTTAGAATTTTCTATAGTATGAAAAAGACATTTCTACTTTCCTTCACAGTCCAGTGACAAAAACCACGGGAGAAAAATGAACGAAGAGAGGTCCCCCCAGGGTTTTCTCGACCTCTAGTTTCTAAGGGAGCACTTGCTCCAGAGAGGAAGGAAAATCATTTCCTCTTCATTCGTCAGTCCACCGGAAGGAGGGCTTCATTACTTCCCAATAATAATCTGAAGAGATGGGACTCTCATCCAGAAATGACTTGTTGGTTATTTGATTCAATTTCCCTCCCCAAATCAATACCCTGGGCTGTACACATTTGTAACCTTTATTTCCCCTTCAAAATTAATGTGCTCGACTCAACTAGTTTAGAAATGAGAACTGAACCTAACAGCTGGGTTCATTTAAGACGTTTCCTTTTTATTTCTATTTGAAAGAAAGCTTTCGGCAGATCACCTCTGTGGCAGTTGAAGGCCAACATAAGTTTAAACAGTGGGTTGCTTGCCTTTAAGAAACTAAGACTTCCTGGTGCCCGGGCCAACAAAGCCTGGCTGTGAGTTAGCAGGCAGCTGCAAGCATGAGACTCCATCAGTTTCCCACACAGAAAGTGGATGCCTGCTGTTGGGGAAGATGTGACCAATTCAAAGCCAACCTGGTGGGGGGACTCTGAGGATGGGCTCATAAGTTGTCAGTTGATCCTATACCCTGCTATTCACCACGGCCCCCTGCCCAGTCCCTGGCCATTTCTTTCCATTGCATGCCTCCTACTTGGGCAATAGCAGACTGCTAATTTTCCAAAGGGGAAAAAAGTAATAGCACACTGTGAAAATCTCTGTTGACTGTTCAAAAGTCATGTTTGATTTCTCAAGCCTCAGCTTTTGTTCAGGTTTATCATTTTCTCAGTGGGGACAAGGCTGCTTAGATTACCAAAGGATTTTTGTCCTGGATCCACTGCAGGTATACCTGGGATTGTATTTAGGGACACCAGCCAACAAAGCAAGATGAGAAAGTTTGAATGGGCATAGTGATCTTGTCATTTGTTAATTCATTCAATGAATCTGTAGTTTGAATAGCGCTTACGTAACATACTCTGTGCTGAATGCTGGAGACACAGCAGAAACCAGACTGGGTTTCTGCCTTCATTGTGCTCACTGATATTACTTAATCATCCAAATAGGTGTATCAGCACAGGTGTGCATGGAAATGTGGGAGACGTCTTCAGGGAATTGGCCAGACCCAGGGGCCAGACCGCACAAGTTCACACTGAGCTTCAGGTCTTTTGCTACAAGCAAAGAGCTTATAGGAATGTGAGACAATCATATTTGTTTTAGCTCACTCTGTGCTCATGAACAGAAACCCAGGTACACTTTAGACTTGCTGTTTGACTTATGTTTGATGCAGAAGGTATAATTGTCAGTGCTACAATTATTTACCTGTCTGATTTGGAGAAATTAGGATAATAATGTCCTTTAAAAAATAAAAAATACTGACAGTCAATGTGTTAAATCATCTTGTCACCTTCAGCAGATGAAATGAACTAAAGGTATGAATTCAGATATAAAAATTACTTTTATCTTGGTTTATATGGGCTTTTCTGGTGGCTCAGTTGGTAAAGAGTCTGCCTGTAATGTGCGAGACCTGGGTTGGGAAGATCCCTTGGAGAAGGGAACAGCTACCCACTCCAGTATTCTGGCCTGGAGAACCCCATGGACTGTAGAGTTGGACAAGACTGAGTGACTTTCACTTTCATTTTCATACTCTACACGCAGTATTTATTAAATACAAATGTTGTTGCTGTTCAGTGGTTCAATCATATCTGACTCTGTTTGACCCCATGGACTGCAGCACACCAGGCTTCTCTAGGCTTCATTATCTGCCGGAATTTGCTCAAACTCATGTCTACTGAGTCAATGATGCCATCCAACTATCCCATCCTCTGTTGCCCCCTTCTCCTTCTGCCTTCAATCTTTCCCAATATCAGGATCTTTTCCAATGAGTCAGCTATTCACATCAAGTGGCCAAAGTATTAGTTTCACCTTCAGCATCAGTCCTTCAAATGAATATTCAGGGTTGATTTCTTTTAGGACTGATTGGTTAGATCTCCTTGCTGTTCAAGGGACTGTCCGGAGTCTTCTCCAACACCACAGTTCAAAAGCATCAATTCTTCAGCACTCAGCCTTTGTTATGATCCAGCTCTCATATCCATACATCAGTTCAATTCAGTTCAGTTCAGTTCAGTTGCTCATTTGTGTCCGACTCTTTGCAACCTCATGGACTGCAGCACACTAGGACTCTCTGTCCATCACCAACTCCCAGAGTTTACTCAAACTCATGTACATTGAGCTGATGATGCCATCCAACCATCTCATCCTCTATTGTCCCCTTCTCCTCCTGTCTTTAATCTTTCCCAGCATCAGGGCCTTTTCAAATGAGTCAGTTTCATACATGAGTCACATCCATACATGACTACCAGAAAAACCATAGCTTTGATTAGATGGACCATTGTCAGCAAAGTGAAGTCTCTGCTATTTAATATGCTGTCTAGGTTCAGCATAGCTTTTCTTCCAAGGAGCATATGTCTTTTAATTTCATGGATTCAGTCACAGTCCACAGTGATTTTGGAGACCAAGAAAATAAAGTTTGTCACTGTTTCCACTTTTCCTCTCTCTATTTGCCATGAAGTGATAAAACCAGATGCCATGATCTTAGCTTTTTCGAATATTGAGTTTTAAGTCAGTTTTCTCACTCTCCTCTTTCACCTTCATCAAGATGCTCTTTACTTTCTGCCATTAGGGCGGTGTCATCTACATATCTTAGTCACGTGGACCACAGTCTTGTCTAATTCAGTGAAACTAAGCCATCCAAGATGAACAGGACATGGTGGAGAGTACTGACAAAATGTGGTCCACCGAAGAATGGAATGGCAAACCACTTCAGTATTCTTGCCTTGAGAACCTCATGAACAGTATGAAAAGGCTAAAAAATAGGATACTGAAAGATGAACTCCCCAGATCGGTAGGTGCCCAATATGCTACTGGAGATATGTTAGTAGAGAAATAGCTCCAGAAAGAAAGAAGAGATGGAGCCAAAGCAAAAACTACACCCAGCTGTGGATGTGACTGGTGATAAAAGCGAGGTCCGATGCTATAAGGAGCAATACTGCATAGGACCCTGGAATGTTAGGTCCATGAATCAAGGCAAATTGGAGGTGGCCAAACAGGAGATGGCAAGAGTGAATGTCAACATTTTAGGAATCAGCAAAGTGGTGGGATTCCAGTGAAATGGACTGGAATGAGTGAATTTAACTCAGATGACCATTGTATGTACTACTGTGGGCAAGAATACCTTAGAAGAAATGGAGTAGCTATCATAGTCAACAAAAGGGTCTGAAATGCAGTACTTAGATGGAATCTCAAAAATGACTGAATGATCTCTGTTCGTTTCCAAGGCAAACCATTCAATATCATGGTAATCCAAGTCTATACCCCAACCAGTAATGGTGAAGAAGCTGAAGTTGAATGGTTCTATGAAGACCTACAGGACCTTTTAGAACTAACACCCAAAAAAAGATGTCCTTNCCAGTCCAGCATTTTGCATGATGTACTCTGCATATAAGTTAAATAAGCAGGGTGACAATATACAGTCTTAGCATATTCCTTTCCCAATTTTGAACCAGGCTGTTGTTCCCTATCTGACTCTAACTGTTTCTTGACGTGCATATGGGTTTCTCAGGAGCCAGGTAGCACGGCCTAGTATTCCTATCTCATTAAGAACTTTTCACAGTTTGTTGTGATCCATATGGTCAAAGGCTTTAGCCATAGTCAATTAAATACAGATAGATAATAATATTATCCCACAAGCTGTTAAGAGTTGAATATTGTCTCCTGAAATTCATGTCCACCCAGAGTCTCAGAATGTGACCTTATTGGAAATGACATTTTTGCAGATAGAATTCATTAAGGTCTCCAGATGAAATCACACTGGATTTAGGGTGAGCCTAAATCCAAAGACCCGTGTCTTTTAAGAGAAAGGTGAAAGAGATTTGGACACAGAGAGACACAGAAGAAGGCCACAGGAAGACAAAGGCAAAGTTATGCCGCCACAAGTCAAGGAAGGCCAGAAGGTACCAGAAGCTAGAGAAGACAAGGAAGGATTCTCCCCAAGAGCCTTTGTAGGGAGTCTCGCCAATGCCTCAGTTTTGAACTTCTGGTCTCCTGAACTGTGACAGCATAAATTTCTGTTGCCTTAAGCCACCAAGTTAGTGGTGACTTGTTCTGACAGCCATATGACACTAATACAGGGGTGCAAACAGGCTTCCCATGCCCAAGATTACACTGTAATTGTTGAAAGTTTTTAAGCTGCAGCTGAATCATTACGATTCAGCTTTGTTGCACAAATTTTTTGCAACAGTTTTTCTTCACTCATTTTTAGAAAGAAAAACAAAGATAAATGTCTCATGGTTCTTGCTGCCCATTTTAGCAGCATTTGAGGGAAGATTTTTACACATTTGTAATATACTGAAAAAAAGAGAAAGGAACCAAACCAAACCAAATTCTGTTAATTTATTTTAAACATAACAAGCTGCTGTAGAATTAGAAAAATATTCTTTTGTCTCTGACTTTATTCCCAGGCTGCTGTGGCCTGCTTTTCATGGGTTCAAGAATGAATCCAGGTTTTAGAATGCCTGCATATTAGGCAGTGGGGAAGTCCTCTTCAAGAATGGGAAAGTACAAATGCAAAATTCAGCACAGGGCCTCGGAGGAGGCTGTGATAAGCGGCTTCACTATTTTTAGTATCTTTGCCTTTGCAGAGATGGGAAAATAATCAATAATACACATTGTAGGTTTCTCAACTTACTTCTCAAACCCAGCTGTAGTTTTTTTTAAAGGGTCTTGTCCTGAGAAAGAAAACAAAATAAAGCATAATTGAGCTTAAGAGTCAAGTTGCAAATGGTGTTCTCTTCCATAAAGCTTTGGTGTGTTAGATAGTGAGGAAAAACTTATTAACTTCATGGTCAACCCCAGTAGAACTATGCCCCTAACATCTTCCATTGGAAACTGCAGGTACACTCTGCTAAGTTGTAGACTGAAGGTGAGGCCAAGAGAAAACCAATCATAAGGTGTGAGATGCATTACTGCTTAATACCTTTTATAGCCATAAGGCAAACCGTTCCTGAAAAGACACATTTGCAATGTGAAAAAGCACTTAAAAAGATGACCCTGTGGATTATTATATAGTTTAGATTTCCTCTCTTCTTGGAGAATCCTAAATTGAAGAAATTTTCAATTGAGCTTAACCTGAAAGCTAACGGCACGAGAATTCGGATTTGGTAACTGTCAACGACAGTTCATTTTCTTTCTCAGAAGAAACCAATCCTGTGGAGACCTTGATCTTGGATTTCTAGCCTCCAGGCTGGGAGAAAATAAATGTCTGTTGTTTAAACCACCCAGACCAGAGTACTATGTTATGGTAGCCCTGGCAAACTAATATAAGCAAACAATCAGCTCTCGCCAGGAATGAACAGTAATTCCACACTCCAAAGAAAATAAATATTTTCCTGGAGAAGTCAAAAGCAAAATCTGCTCAGAATTAGCTCTGGACACACACACACACACACACACACACACACAAATACACTTTAGCAAAATGAACACTTTCTTTTCAGTTTACAACATCTGTTCTTCCAGCTGTTCACATGCACTACTTGAGTGAGGTGTGTGTTGGAGCAGGAAGGGAACTCGAAGCACACTGGGGAGATGGATTGCGCCAGCTGAAGCCTGTTGAGCCTCAGTCTTAGCCAGTGGTCTATTAAACCTGTAAACATGGTGCTTCTGGAATCTTCCATGGGACCCAAAGAGTCGCTCAGCTGACTCTGAACTCCATTCATCAACATCATTTATTTTCCCTTTTATTTCATATTGCCNAGATGGATTGCGCCAGCTGAAGCCTGTTGAGCCTCAGTCTTAGCCAGTGGTCTATTAAACCTGTAAACATGGTGCTTCTGGAATCTTCCATGGGACCCAAAGAGTCGCTCAGCTGACTCTGAACTCCATTCATCAACATCATTTATTTTCCCTTTTATTTCATATTGCCTTTCATTCCCACTCCCTAGATCAGTGTGTGTGTGTGCATGTGTGTAGGCTCAAATCCTTATTGAAGTTGTACAAAGGGAGAGACTGGCTACATTGCTAATGACTACAAAACACACCGCTTCAGGAGTGCATGGAGAGAAACAATGATGACATGCCTTCCTGAAACAACAGAATTTTCCTGGGTGAAAAACACAGTACTTTTCAAGACCATGTTTAAGGTCCCTTTTAACTTTCAAATATTATATCTCTGCATATAATTGTGGGGAAATGCCTTTCACTTTGCTCCTCTCCTCACCCTATTTGCAGAGAGAGTGAATTAGGAGCATGGCTGGTTAGGAAATCATTCTTGTTCGTGTTGTTGGAAGGGAAGAGGGGTGTGAAGCCCCAAACAGGTTGCTGCTGCTGCTGCTGCTAAGTCGCTTCAGTCGTGTCCGACTCTGTGCAACCCCATAAACGGCAGCCCACCAGGCTCTGCCGTCCCTGGAATTCTCCAGGCAAAAACACTGGAGTGGGTTGCCATTTCCTTCTCCGATGCATGAAAGTGAAAAGTGAAAGTAAAGTCACTGAGTCGTGTCCAACTCTCAGTGACCCCATGGACTACAGCCTATCAGGCTCCTCCGTCCATGGGATTTTCCAGGCAAGAGTACTGGAGTGGGGTGCCATTGCCTTCTCCACCAAACAGGTTAGCAGGCCCTAATAGTGATCAGCATTGAGGCTGCCCTCCGTGAAATTTTGAGGGAGGCTGTGCTTAGTGAAGGTGGCTGTGGGCTGCAACAGACTGGCCTTGGGAAGCCTCACTGCTGTCTGCCCATTGAACAATTTGATGGAGAAAAAGCAAGTTGTCCTAATAGTTTCTTTATAAACATGCAAGTGTGCATGTTAAGTTGCTTCAGTCATTTCTAACTCCGTGTAACACCATGGACTGTAGCCCACCAGGCTCCTCTGTCCATGGGATTCTCCAGGCAAGAATACTGCTTAGTTCCAGATAAAAGGCTGAATACTAAACAGGGTATAAAATGACTGATTTTCTTTTCAGCCATAGTCGCATTTTTCTATAGTTTCCTTAGCTGAATTTGAAGTCTGAGAGTTTATTTCTAAAGATGTCCCCCCCACCCCTGTGGCTCTCATGTATTTATAAATATGCAGACAGTGTGACATGTCTCTGAAGAACCCTGTGTCCTTTTCTCATGATTAGAGCTGAAAGATGACCCAAAGGATTTTGAATGTAAATTCTTTGCTTTTTCATAGAATAAGTGCCTTTCAGTTTGACTTCATTGATCAAAAAGTCAAGCTGTTATTAAACAGTGATTGTTGATAGTCTAAACAAGGAGGGAGAAGTATCTAGAATCACTAAATGTTTAAAAAATATGAATCATTAAAAAAAAATGTTGACGGAAACAGATACCCTGAATCCTCAAAGTCACTGGAACAGAGAATTGTTGTGAATTCAAACAAGTGTAAGCCCACAAAAAAGATCTGTGAGGGTGCATTTCAACTCTGGAGCAACACCTCCAATAAAAGCAGACAGGTCACTTGTTTAGTCAACTTGGGTCTGGGGACAATGCTCTCTGTTCATACACATACAGCAGGAGACCTGATTCTCACATTGCACACACTGACTTGGGAACCAGGGAAAGTCATCTTTGAAGATGGGACATGCAGTCAGCATTGTCCACCAGCGAGAGCAGTGCAGCAACTGGTGAGGGTGTGGAGCACGTGGTCAGCACGGGCTCTAGGATGCAACACATCCCTGCAGAGTTGGGGCTGGTCCACACCCAGCCCCAACTGGCAAAACAGAGAAGGGACATTCGGGGTAGAGGGAGGGAGGAGGCTCAAGGCTCAAGTTCTTATGTGTAAAATGAGGTCATTGGATCATACTGGTGTTTCCTAAACTATGAGTCATAAAAATCTGATTCTAGAACTAAATTTAAGAAGTCAGATTTAGTAAGTTAAATAGGATTTTTTACTTCTGTAGTTTTTGGATTTAGTATACTAATGATATTGTGACTCCCTCCCTCCTTCCTCAGTGCAGATAAGACTCCAAGGGACAATGCTGAACTGATTAGCTCATTGTCTGTGATTCCTGGGATAGGATGAGTCCAGGAAGCATGAGAGTGGGGGAAAGAGAGAGATCCTTGGCTCCTGCTTTCAGAACGCCCTCCATGCCTTCCTAAGAGTAGGGGAAGCAGAAGGGTTCTTCGGTGTATTTGCAGTGATGTCAGGGGTGATCACTTTACAAAAACAAATGACACTAAACTTTTCTAATTAAGGTGAAACTTGTGTTTAGGTAGAGTGTGTACAGACCTGTGATGTATTGCTTTAGGGACTGAAAAGTTAACTTCACTGCCTCAAAAGTCTTTAGCTACTAACAATGAATCCCTTAATTCCAGTCATGTTCTTTGCATCTTGTTAAAATGCAATATAATGCAATACCTCAAGAGAGACAGAGAAACCCTGAAACCTGCTATCATAAAAGTGTTTAGAGCTGGGACTTCCCTGGTGGTCGAGTGGCTAAGACTCCACACTTCCAGTGCGGCAGACCTGGGTTTGATCCCTAGTCAGGGAACTAGATCCCACATGGTGCAGTCAAATAAATAGATTTTTAAAAAAGTGTAAGAAGCTGACTCTGTCAGATCATTTTCTGAGGGAAGAGCTTGATTAAAAATATAGAAAGAAAGAAAGTATAAAAAAACTGGAATATTGGTTGGCATCGAGAAAAGGAAGCAGAAGGGGGATTGTAGAAATGGTGTAAGAGTGTTTCAGATTTTACTTAGTGCACTGTCTCAGGTTGGCTTCCTCAGAAGCAGTGCCTGAAACAAGCATTCTTATGGAAGAGATTTGTTGAGGGAATGCTCTCAGGAGAAAGAAAAACTGGGAGAGCAAGAACTGGCAGGAGAGGAAGGCTACTTGAGGAAAAGTTCTCCTGCAGACTAGTTTCAGCCGGGCCCCACTGGGTGCTTTGGGCCACAATTGTCCCACGGAGTTTTTCTCACAGTGAGGCAGAGCCCAGCCTTTGTGTCTCCATTTCAGACAGTCATTGGTTGCCAGCAGTTGCATCTTTCCTCCTGGGGTGGGGCACAACCTTCCTGACAGGACACTGTCGCTCAGTTGAGACAGCTGTGCTTGGGAAGACGGTGACCATCACTGCCTCCGAGGCCAACACTCACAGCAGCTGGAATGTGGATGCTGTGGTCAGCTGATGGGGATCTGGGCGGAACCCCGGCTGCACCCACAACACTTTTGCTCAGAAGTGACTGGGCTTGCCTAAGAAAATTCCAGGTAACTGAAATAGCTTGTGAAATCCCTCATATCCTTCCTTCTCTTGGAGCCCTGGGTGTTGAGTAAAGGTCTTCTCTGGTGATGAGAGGTTGACGTTTCCTTGAGGGAACTTGAACAGCATTCTAGGCTTTTCTCTCAGTTCCAGTAATTATTAATTAAAGGCTTTGTGATAGTTTCCCATCTGTCTAGGTTATTTTTCTTTCTTTCGATCAACAGAGTTTTTTTAAAAAGCTCCCTTGGCAGGTCTGTATTTTCTTGAGCAGTAGTAAAATTTATATTGCACAAAGGTGGAGGGCGTTATTAGTCCTTTCAAAAGCGAAGCTAATTTCATGGCATTCATTTTTTTTCTCACTGATCTGCCCGCAAAATAAGAAACCAACCAACCAAACAAACCAAAAAAACACAAAGAAAAGGAAAACCTCTGTCTTTCAAAATTTCTTTTCCAAAAAGCAATTCTATACCAATTTCAAGGCGATTTCAAGGTAATCCTGTATAATTCTTAAAGTAAGCAAAGAGTAGTGTACTTCTGATTGTAAAGGTAATTTAATTAATTTGCCTAATAATTATTACTAGGCTACAATGGCTTTGCAAGCATAGGCCTTGGAGAACTGTTAGGGCTTAGGTTTTCTCTTTTAAAAGCCTCCAGTTTGCTGTTTCTAAGTATTTATCAAATGACAGGGGATCTTATGCTCAATCCATCCCCCTGTTTCTGCTGGTGTTTGATAGTTTATCTGGATGATCTGCGTATTTTGGTTACACTTTTCGTTCTCCTGAAAATTCATCAGGGGAAGGTCTGTGAACATTTCTGGAAGATTTTATCAAAAACTGTATGCTCTCTGGAAGCACAGAGCCAGGAATCACAGCAAAGTCTAGGTCAATATGAAGACAAAGGACACTCCTTACATGTCTCTGTGAAGAGGGTTTGTCTATCACTCTCATTGGATTATATGATCTTTTTTTTTTTAAGTTATTTTTAATTGAAGCATAGTTACTTTACAATATTGTGTTGGTTTCTGCCATGCAATGTGAGTCAGCCATAAGCATACATATGTCCCCTCCCTCTTGAATCGCCCCTCTCCCTAATTTTCTTTTATCCCCCAAGAACCTTGCATACATATAAAGGCACTTAAATTATAAAACTCCACTTCTTTCTGCCTGCTGGTCAGACGGTATTCTTTTTGATGGTGTGTGTATATTGCAGAAATGATGTCATGTGGCAAAAATTGTTATTTTGTGATCTTTCTGTTCTTTGTGACTTATTTATAAAATCTATGCTTTTGATTTTCCAGGCTTTGGCACTATATTCAAAGATCAGCCGTTGGAATTCCAAAAATAATATTCCCCACATACTCCCACCCTGCCAGAAGAAAACTCTCCTATTTTCTTTCTCTCTCTCTCAAAAAAAAAGCCTGGCTTATGTAAATAAAAAGAGTGCTATGGCTTTCACGCAGTTGGGTCTGCTGTGAATTTACGAAACCCATGCAGCAATTTACTTGACTAAATGCTCCCTCCCCTGGAAAGCAAGGCATTCTATCTAAGCATTCAGGGGAAAGCCAGACTGCAGCCGGAATGGTGGGAATGTGCAAGGAAGAGCAGGGAACGGCAGCTTCCTAATGTGGCCAAATTCAATACTTGTCAGCAGAAATCGAATGTCATGGACATTGCTAGAGAGTTCTAGCAGGTGTGGGGAACTGGAAGTCATCCTCACCAGCAGGCAGAACACCTCACTGGAAGACGACACAGCCCAGTGACTCCTTCATCCCTCTTCTGTGTCAGGGAGAAAACAGAGGTCCACAGACACAATCGCTGCCGATTTTCTTCCCTGATCCCCACTTCTAAACTAACCTCGTTAGCATACATTCTTTCCTTTTTCTCTTCTGACTCAAATGATGAATAGTTACTACTTCTGTCTAGTGGCAAGCTTGACAATGTCTAATTGTCTGTTAGGACGTGACGTAAATGTCCTCTCTCCTGTGGCTTCTTGACTGGTTCAGCGTCTGTCGCATCTCTCGCTTGCTTCTGTGCTCCTGTCTTGGCCCTGCTCTCCCTGCTCTGCGTCTCTAGACACATCTCTCCCTCCCTCTGGAACCTGAGCTGCTCAAGCATGGCGCTCGTTTTTATCTTTAGGTACTCGCATAAGATACGTGCTCCTTATAGGATTATAGAATAAGTGATCGGATAGACACATGCTTCAAGGAAATTAATATGAGAATGCTGCATAAAATGGGTGGGAAAATGGAAAAACTGGAGACGATAACTATTGTGATAATCTAGTTGATAGGTGATGGGCATTTAAATACACAGAAGCGACAGGTAGCAGGGCCATGCTGCAGACATGTAAGGAGGGGATTGGAGTCAAGGGGTGATTGCAGGTTTGGGGAGCCATTGACAGATCATGATAATATACATTTATTCACTGATTCACCAAGTATACAAGGCCCCTCTTCAAGCCAGGCAATATTCTAGGGACTGGGGATGCAAAGATAAAAGAAATAAAACTAGAAATAAAAAGCCTATAAATGTGGTTAGAAGAATCAAATTTAAGAGGAGAATAAAATTAATATAGTCAATTGTTTTTAGCTTGTCAAATTTGATAGGTAGAAGGCAATTGGAAAGCTAGTCCTGGAGCTTTGGAAAGAGATCAGATACTTAGATAAATATTTGGGAGTCTTTACACAAAGGAAATATTTTAAAAGATTCCCAAGGGTTAAGATTGTGGAAAGAATTAATGGGATGACATAGTCTTGTGAAATTTTTAAAATACACATTTTGAAACAAAAAATATAGACATTTGAGCAAGAGAAAGAGAGTTTACTTTTTGGAGGGGAGCACAAGCGAAGTATACTAAGCCAGAAGCTAAGATAGTCTTTAGGACTAGTGACAAATATTCTGGGTTTCTCTTCCTTCTGGGAACACAATAGGATTATCCACCCTCAATCCTCTTTGAATGAGGTGAGATTGTGTGACTTGCCCTATTGAGTGGAGTGATGCGGTTGACTCCCAGCTGGAAACTTGAAGCGACAGCGCATGGTTGGCCTCCTGTGTGTTCATTAAAGAGCATATTTAGACGAAGCCCTCCGTTAGGCTGGGTCCCTGAGCAGAACCACTCTACTGATTTGGGCTGGACATGGAGCATAAGTGGCACATAAACCTCTGTTATGTTAAGCCACCATGCTTTGAGATTTGTTTGTTTGTTACAGCATCACCCAAACTATCCTGGCTGCTGCACAGCCTAACCTGTTCAAATATCCGTATGCACCTGAACATTCAGGGTCACGGGTTCCTTCCACTCTATGGCCTTCCCATATCCTCATCCCCACGGTTAAAGATTATTCTTTAGCTCCACTTCTGCATTCTAGCCCTAAGGAAGAAACAAAGGGCAATCAGTTGACTTCTAGGGAAGTAAAGTTATAGTTAGTAGCTCGGTTGCGTCTGACTCTTTGCGACCCCATGGACTGTAGCCCACCAGGCTCCTCTGTCCACGGACTTCTACAGGCAAGAATACTGGAGGGGGTTGCTATTTCCTTCTCCAGGGGCTCTTCCCGACCCAGGGACTGGGTCTCCCACTTTGCAGGCAGATTCTTTACCATCTGAGCCACTGAGTTAAAGTCGCACATATTGCTCTTTCTCACAATCCAGCCACAAAAATCTGGCCACAGCATCACATCTAATGGCACGGGAGACTCACAAAGTAGTCACCAGTTGGGTGTCACGTGTCATACTCTAGGGGTGAGTGGGGTTGGTTCTATTACTAAAAAGAAGACGATGGATGCAGGGGACAATTTAGAGTGCCTGCTTAGGTGGCACATGGGTAAAGAATCTGCTTGCCAATGCAGGAGACATGGGTTCGATCTCTGGGTTAGGGCAATCCTTTGGAGAAAGAAATGGCCACGTATAGCTATGGCTGGAGAATCTAGTGAGACGTGGAGAGTGGCTCAAGAAGAGGCACCAGAGTTAAGCGGGGCTGAGATCAAGACAGGCCTTCCAAGATTCACTGAAATGTGATGGAAAGGCACTAAAGAGTTTTAAGTGGGGAAGTAACACAGTAGCTTTGCATTTAAGAATATTCTTCTGGTTGCAGGAAGGAGGATGCACTGAAGGGCAATCAGGCAGCTTTCGTAGGATCCAGTGAGAGTTGGTAGTCAGCCTTGGGCAGGGGCTCCGGCAACAGGAAGATGAAGCTGAGTTCCAACGTGCTGTGGGACACAAAGTCAAGAATTCTGGAGTTGTGGGTGAGGGACACAGGGGCTGAGGGAAAGGGGAGACTTAAAGACGTTCGGGAATTTCTAGCTTTAGGATTGAAGTGGATGAAGCTGTCATTACCTGGAGGGAGAATCCTGGCAGAGGATCAGGACAGTGGGTTTTCCAGGGGCCCAGGTAGAAGGTGGGAGCCTGCAGATGCTCTTCATCATAGTGGAGCCATGTTCGCGTTCTTAAGCTGGGTAATGGTTTCATTAAAAAATAATAGCTTGCAACTTACTTCATCAGTTAGTTAGTTCAGTCACTCCATCGTGTGTGACTCTTTGTGACCCCATGTACTGCAGCACACCAGGCTTCCCTGTCCATCACCAACTCCCAGAGCTTACTCAAAATCATGTCCGGAGAGTCGGTGATGCCATCCAACCATCTCGTCCTCTGTCGTTCCCTTCTCCTCCCGCCTTCAATCTTTCCCAGCTTCAGGGTCTTTTTCCAGTGAGTCAGTTCTTCGCATCAGGTGGCCAAAGTACTAGAGTTGCAGATTCAGCATCAGTCCTTCCAATGATTATTCAGGACTGATTTCCTTTAGGGTGGACTGGCTGGATCTCCTTGCAGTCCAGGGAACTCTCAAGAGTCTTCAACACCACAGTTCAAAAGCATCAATTTTTGGTGCTCAGCTTTCTTTACAGTCCAACTCTCACATCCATACATGACTACTGGAAAAACCATAGCTTTGGCTAGATAGACTTTTTTTGGCAAAGTAATGTCTCTTCTTTTTTAATATGCTGTCTAGGTTGGTCATGGCTTTTCTTCCAAGGAGCAAGCATCTTTTAATTTCAGGGCTGCATTCACCATCTGCAGTGATTTTGGAACCCAGAAAAATAAAGTCTCTCACTGTTTCCCCATCAATTTGCCATGAAGTGATGGGACCAGATGCCATGATCTTAGTTTTTTGAATGTTGAGCTTTATGCCAACTTTTTCACTCTCCTCTTTCACTTTAATCAAGAGGTTATTTAGTTCTTCACTTTCTGCCGTAAGAGTGGTGTCATCTGCACATCTGAGGTTTATTGATGTTTATCCCAGAAATTTTGATTTCAGCTTGTGCTTCATCCAGCCCAGCATTTCTCATGATGTACTCTGCATATAAGTTAAATAAGCAGAGTGACAATATACAGCCTTCATGTATTCCTTTCCCAATTTGGAACCAGTCTGTTGTTCCATGCCCAGTTCTCACTATTACTTCCTGACCTGCATACAGATTTCTCAGGAGGCAGGTCAGGTGGTCTGGTATTCCCATCTCTTTCAGAATTTTCCACAGTTTCTTGTGACCCACACAGTCAAATGCTTTGGCATAGTCAATAAAGCAGAAGTTTTCTGGAACTCTCTTGTTTTTTCAATGATCCAACAAATGTGGGCAATTTGATCTCTAGTTCTTCTGCCTTTTCTAAATTCAGCTTGAACATCTGGAAGTTCATGGTTCACATACTGTTGAAGCCTGCTTTGGAGAATTTTGAGCATTAATGGCTAGCATGTGAGATGAGTGCAATTGTTTGGGAGTTTGAGCATTCTTTGGCATTGCCTTTCTTTGGGATTGGAATGAAAACTGACCTTTTCCAGTCCTTTGGCCACTGCTGAGTTTTCCAAATTTGCTGGCATATTGAGTGAAGCGCCTTCACAGCATCATCTTTTAGAATTTGAAATAGCTCAACTGGAATTCCATCACCTCCACTAGCTTTGTTCGTAGTGATGCTTCCTAAGGCCCACTTGACTTTGCACTCCAGGATGTCTGGCTCTAGGTGAATGATCACACTGTTGTGATCATTTGGGTCCTGAAGAACTTTTTCTAGAGTTCTCCTGTGTATTCTTGCCACCTCTTCTTAATAACTTCTGTTTCCGTTAGGTCCATACCATTTCTGTCCTTTATTGTGCCCATCTTTGCATGAAATGTTCCCTTGGTATCTCTAATTTTCTTGAAGAGATCTCTAGTCTTTCTCATTCTGTTGTTTCCTCTATTTCTTAGCATTGATCACTGCGGAAGGCTTTCTTATCTCTTCTTGCTGTTCTTTGGAACTCTGCATTCAAATGGATATATCTTTCCTTTTCTCCTTTGCCTTTTGCATCTTTTGTTTTATATATTATTTTGTACATACCAAGCACAGCATAATTTAATCATTTACAAGGGGTCTACATACAACCCAAGATAGAGAAACACTGTCCCAGAGAATGACTATGATTTTTATCTTTTTTAAAAAATTCAGAGTTAGTATCAACAACACTGTTTCATACCATTAAACAACCTCCAATCAAGTGTTCTCAGAGATTAACTTTCAATTAATACAACTTCTTATTAGATACTTTCTGTACTTATAAAATATACTCTTAGTTAACTGAATGAGTTATAGATTCAAAATGTTAAAAGTTAATTTCCAAAAATTACAGCTTTTGCTTTGGAAATATTGGGCTTTAGCTTTTATTTCTAATTAGGCTATACATAGCAGGGCTAGGCTCTGTTAATAGAATTACTGTTGTGTGACGATGAATCACGTTGCCTGCACATGATTCCATGTGCTTATTGTTTTATTCTGTATACATCCAGCTCATCCAAAAGTGATCTCAAGTTATTTGGGTCCTAGGGGCAAGGCATGCCCCTAATAGTCTCAGTAAACAGTTATCAGACCCATATGTAGAATGTTCCCAGAAGCCCTGACACTTGTGCTGATAAGGACCTAGTTCTCTAGTAAAATCAATAGTTGAAGTTATAGACTGAATTCAACAAGCTTAGTTTGTACTTGATGGAAGCCCACGGCATCAAAGCTGAGGAAAGATCAACAAAACTTGACCAACCTTACTTCTTTGGCAAGATTTTTCCCCGAGGTGCTACCAACTAGAGAATGGCCACAGCAATTATCTTAAGAAGCCCAGATTTACAACTTATTTAGAAAGAAATTGATGTAGACATACATTACCTGGAATGTTCAATGGGTTATTGGTTAAAATATAAGGGCTATAGAGGTTTCCTTTTTATATTTTAAAAGGAAGGTAGGTTATATTACATTCCCAAGTGGTGCTAGTGGTGAAGAACCCATCTGGCAATACAGGACACATAAGAGATATGGGAAGGGAAGATCCCCTAGAGGAGGAAATGACAACCCACTTCAGTATTTGTGCCTGGAGAATCTCACGAACAGAGGAGTCTGGCAGGCTACACTCCATGGGGTTGCAAAGATTCGGACATGATTGAGCAACTTAGCACACGCACACAGGTTATATTTTACGTCCAAGCAAATGACGATTTTAGAGAGTAGATTCATGTTCTTAATAAAGGTCTGGAGGCTGAAAATGCTTCCAGAAGACTTTATTTTTCTAGAGGTCTTCATACAACCTCGGGAGAATTTTTGAATCCAGTTGGAAAGAAATCTTAGGTTTTTAAAAATGTTTTTCAGTATTTCATGAATCTTAGATAATAAACATATTCATCAAATGTCATTTCCATTTTAAATCAACCTCCTTCAGTTGAGTCAGCATGGGGTTTTGACCTGAAAAAAAAAAAAAGCTGAAAATACAATTTGAAAATGTGAAAAATGACAGAGCAAGAATCCTATTGATTCTGGATGTCATGACGGCTGGTGCTGACTGACGCTTTCTGTGGGCCTGGCTCTGGGCTGAGCACCACTATTCCTTCTCTTTTTCAAGCCTCAGATCACTATGAGGTCTATTCCATTATTATCCCTGATTTATAGATGAAGTCTAGAGCTTTAGGGGTTAATAATGACCTTGCTGGATCCAGAGCCTGGCCTCTTCACCATAAATGAACTGATACAAAACGTTAATCAGTGCAAGACAGTGGATGTACAGGTGTGGAAAAATTCAGCCTCTATCCATCCTATCCATGGTTGAGTCCTTCCAAGGATAAAAAAGGTCAAAGGCATGGTTCAGAAGATGGGACACTCCTCCTCTTTCTCTTGGAGGTTTCCTTTCTATGTCTGACCATGAGAAGTATAGTCGTCACCCAGCTCCTTAAGGAGCACGACTTGGGTGCTCAGCAATCACTACCACCCTTTTGTCCATCTGGTCATCGGTCTACAGAGCAAATCAACAAACACATGTTAAGGGACTTCACTTTTCAATGCAGGAGGTAGGGGTTCAATTCCTAGTCAGAGAGCTAAGATCCCACATGCCACATGACCAGAAAAATCAGATCAAAACAAAACGTAAAGCATAAAACAGAAGCAATGTTGTAACAAATTCAGTAAAGACTTTAAAAATAGTCCACATCAAAAAAAATCTTTAAAAAACAAATACATATTGAATTCTCATTCTGATGAAGGATAAGTAGACAAACAAGGCAGGATGCCTGTCTAATTGGGAGGGAAGATGTTAGATGAGAGATGTATTAACATATATTCTATTAGTGGCCCAGTGCCCTCTCCCTCTTGAACATGCTTCGTGCTCCTTTTGGGGCTTATATCTGCCTATGACAGATCTCGAAGTGTTTACCTTTTCAAATGTGTGTATCTTTTATTCTCTTAGATGCTGCAGACTCCTTCATGTTTAAACAAGGTATGTTTTACTCTGCAAGATGCTTTCTCCAAAGCTAAGCATCTTCACGGTCTTGACTAATGAGGCGTGGTACTTGCAGATATTTATAGCAAAGTCTTGAATTGAGAAGAACTTACTGAGTTTATAAAAAGTGTCAACTTTTGATACTTGCAACACTCAAATAAATTCTATGTGACCAACAGAAAATCACAACGCTAAAATACTACATTTTGAAATGGAAAACTAAACCAATTTACACTAATTTACAAATCCTAATTAATGTAATAATTTTGCTGTATGTATAAGAGCGAATATTTTGGATATTGGAAAATTACTACCATTATTTATTAAGAAGAGGTGGCAAGAATACACAGAAGAACTCTACAAAAAAGATCTTCATGACCCAAATGATCACAACGGTGTGATCACTCACCTAGACCCAGACATCCTGGAATATGAAGTCAAGTGGGCCTTAGAAAGCATCGCTACGAACAAAGCTAATGGAGGTGATGGAATTCCAGTTGAGCTATTTCAAATCCTAAAAGATGATGCTGTGAAAGTGCTTCACTCAATATGCCAGCAAATTTGGAAAATTCAGCAGTGGCCACAGGACTGGAAAAGGTCAGTTTTCATTCCAGTCCCCAAAAAAGGCAATGCCAAGAATGCTCAAACTAATGCACAGTTGCACTCATCTCAGTTCAGTTCAGTTCAGTCTCTCAGTCGTGTCTGACTCTTTGCGACCCCATGAATCGCAGCACGCCAGGCCTCCCTGTCCATCACCAACTCCCGGAGTTCACTCAGACTCACGTCCATCGAGTCAGTGATGCCATCCAGCCATCTCACCATCTGTCGTCCCCTTTTCCTCCTGCCCCCAATACTTTCCAGCATCAGAGTCTTTTCCAATGAGTCAACTCTTCGCATGAGTTGGCCAAAGTACTGGAATTTCAGCTTCAGCATCAGTCCTTCCAATGAACACCCAGGACTGATCTCCTTCAGGATGGACTGGTTGGATCTCCTTGCAGTTCAGGGGGCTCTCAAGAGTCTTCTCCAACACCACAGTTCAAAAGCATCAATTCTTCAGCGCTCAGCTTTCTTCACAGTCCAACTCTCACATTCATACACGACCACTGGAAAAACCATAGCCTTGACTAGATGGACCTTTGTTGGCAAAGTAATGTCTCTGCTTTTGAATATGCTATCTAGGTTGGTCATAACTTTCCTTCCAAGGAGTAAGCGTCTTTTAATTTCATGGCTGAAATCACCATCTGCAGTGATTTTGGAGCCAAAAAAAAAAAAGTCTGACACTCTTTCCACTGTTTCCCCAACTATTTCCCATGAAGTGATGGGACCAGATGTCATGATCTTAGTTTTCCCAATGTTGTGCTTTAAGCCAACTTTTCCACTAAATTCCAGATCCTTAGGAATCAGCATTTCATCTGTATAAAACGGTCCTAAGGAAATAATCATATATGAAGACAAAAATTTGTGTAAGCATTTCAACATAGTAGTATTTATAAAATACTAAATATACTTAGGGTTAAAAATGAAATAACCAACAAGACGGGAATGGACAATTATGCAGACATATGCATAAAATATTTTCATGAAATAGTTTATTATATGAGTCAATTTTAATGTTAAGTTAGAAAGAAAAGGTAAGGACTAGTAGACAGCCATGATGATGAACTCAGTTCTGTAATAACCATGCTCTCTGCTGCACAGGGATGCCCTTCAGTAGCCATATTTAGTTTCTGTGACTCTGACTCACTACCTATGGAGTTTGTGATTAGGATTGAGATTGAAGGATAGTTTTCTTGATTAGCCAAACAAGTGGCTATATGAACATGAAACTGGGAGGGGGAGAGAAGGTGGAGGAAAAACACACAGATGCCTGGGTTCCCTGATGGCTTCAGGTGCTATTTCTAGGCCGTTATGGGTCAATTCTTTCCTTTTCCATGTAAGCTGAAGTCATTGCATTGAAAATTGCTCATGTTACAATTAGGTAAACAGAGAAAATATACAAGAATACTTTTCACCTTGAAAATAAGTCTAATCTTCTTTAAGAGTTTCCCTGGTTACTGAGAAAACTGTGTTTTAGACATATTCAGTAAATGCAGTGTAATCTGATGACTTTATTAAAGAGACTACAGTTAGCATACTCCACAAATGTCTTAGTGTTTTATATTTTAGATTTGCTTCCCCCTCACTCCTCTTTTTAAAACAGTGCCTGGGAATTTAGAAGGCTTACTCAACTTAGTATCCTTCTGGCATCCAATGCTAAAATGTGCAAGCCAGCATAGCACAAGGCCTGTTTTTATGTTGTGTAGCTAGCCTTGTGTGTACGTATTAAGCCACTTCAGCTGTGTTTGACTCTTCATGACTCTATGGACTGTAGCCCCCAGGCTCCTCTGTCCATGGAATTCTCCAGGCAAAAATACTGGTGTGGGTTGCCATGCCCTCCTCCAAGGGATCTTCCCGACCTGGAGATGAATCTGAGTCTCTTATGTCTTCTGCATTGGCAAGCAGTTTCTTTACCATTCTTTACCACTGGTGCCACCTGGGAAGCCCTTGCTAGTGCAGTAAGCCCTGCCTATTGACTATTTCTTCTTCAGCTCTTGTTCTTGTGGTCAGCCCTTGAAATTTCTGTTGTGTTTCCCATTCTAGGTTCAGGATCTCTTTATGCTAAAGATGGTGATTTCGTCCATCAGGTGTCTAGATAAAGGCTGACTCATTGAAGAATACACTTTGGGACATTCAGGAGATTCTGGGATCCCATCCATGCCATGTAGACACTGGGCATGGCTTGGGAGAGTCAAACTCAGGTCTGCTGTCTGCCTGTCTCAGCAGGATATGGGGACCCCCTCTTCTACACTTCCAAATGAAAAGGGTCAAAGGTCTTGCTCTTCAAGTTCACTCTCTTGCTCCTCCTTCCAGGACTTTGGTCAGAGAGGAGGTGCAGTATTGTGTCTTACAAGGGACTTGCTTTTTTCTCTTTCTGCTTCTCACAAGCCATCAGAATCAGAAGGGATGGTCTTTCTTTTCTCCGTCCTTCTTAACACCCTCCCACATCATATACTCCACTTTCCACTGGTCATATTTAACCTGTTCCTTTCTCTGGAGCTATAAGGTTGGGGGGAAGGTGAGGTGGAGGGGATAAGCCTCCAATTTTAAAAAGGTATCAGGATTGGATGATATACGTCAGAATGAGAAAGTGGATTCTTAGTGCTGGAAAATCAAAAGATATACAACTGTATGCTGAAGATTAGATCTGCAAACACATGTTCACACACACACTCACTCACTCACTCACTCACAGACTCTTTAAACCATTATCTCTGCTTTATCTAGATTTGGAGTGGGGCTATGCTCCTTATTAACTGAGAGTCTTTGTTAAAAAAAAAAAAAGTTCAATTGAAAGGCTCACAAGATGAAGTTTCATCATGCTTTGAAATGTGTTCATATTCTTCTGTGACCCGCATACATCCTAGCCTCCTAGTCCTGGCTAGGGTGACTGCCAGTGCTTTCTTGTAATTACTTATCTCCTGTAGATTAGATAATGATCTCACCTTCTTTACAGAAGAGAGACAAAACATTTTAAAACATACTATGAAAGATCTTTCCAGTTACATTGCCCTGCGACTCTACAAAGGCTGAATCTGGAGGAATGTTGAATGAAGAAAAAAACTGTCATTGACACTTACTTTCATCTTCTCCAGAAAGCTTTTCCTAAAGAAATCTGATCAATCTTCCTCTAACTTAGAAGATCTTTAAATGCTTTTCTTGGTTTCCCTTCCTGGTCTGTCACATTAAACAAGTGTGTAACTGCTCATGTGTAAAAGGATGGTGATAATAGCGCATAACTTAAAGGATTGTTGGGAAAGCTTGACTGGAAATAGAAAAGCTTTTAGATCCTGGAGGGATTCCAGGCACCGCTTGGTCCCTGTTCTGGGCAGGACTTGCCAGAACCTCAAAACCGACAAGTCACTTTCTACATGAGTGTCTTAGATAATCATCCCAGATGAGGGGGTTGAGGACAGTGAGACAAAAAGGGTTAAAATGGATTGATTGTAGTCTGGAGAAGTGTTGGGAAAAGAGAAATGGTTTGAAGGGGGAAGCTGAAGGTTAAATCCTGCTCTAGGTTCCCTCTTGTTCTATGAGTTTGATCAGATCACTTGGCTTCCCTGAGCCTCTGTTTCCTAAGTGCAAACAGTAAACCTTCCAAGTAAATTTGGAAGCAAATAGACAGTTTTCAGAAAGGAAAGCAAAAACAAACCTGAATGGTGAATAAACATGAGATGATAACCAATTGCACTGATAAGTAGTGAAGCAAAGCGAAAGTCACTCAGTCATGTTTGACTCATTGTGACCCCATGGACTGTTGTCCATGGAATTCTCCAGGCCAGAATACTGGAGTGGGTAGCCTTTCCCTTTTGCAGGGGATCTGCCCAACCCGGGATCAAACCCAGGTCTCCTGCATTGCAGGCAGAATCTTTACCAGCTGAGCCACCAGGGAAGCCCAAGAACACTGCAGTGGGTAGCCTATCCTTTCTCCAGCAGATCTTCCCAACCTAGGAATCAAACTGGTGTCTCCTGAATTGCAGGTGGATTCTTTACCAGCCGAGCTATTAGGGAAGCCCAAGTAGGGAAGGGCACATTCAAATAATACAGTTTGCCTCAGATTGACAAAGATTGTGAAGTATGACAATATTGAATATTGGTCAAAATGAGGAGAAATAGGAATTTACAATCACTGCTGCTGCTGCTAAGTCGCTTCAGTCGTGTCCGACTCTGTGCGATGCCATAAACAGCAGCCCACTAGGCTCCCCCATCCCTGGGATTCTCCAGGCAAGAACACTGGAGTGGGTTGCCATTTCCTTCTCCAATGCATGAAAGTGAAAAGTGAAAGTGAAGTTGCTCAGTCATGCCCGACTCTTAGCAACCACGTGGACTGCAGCCTACCAGGCTCCGCTGCCCATGGGATTTTCCAGGCAAGAGTTCTGGAGTGGGTTGCCACTGCCTTCTCCATTACAATCACTAGTAGAGCTTAATTGATATAATTCCCATGAAGCTAAATTTGTTTATATTGTGCAAATTTGAAAATGTATTCACCTACAACCTAATAACTCACTTCCTGGGTACTCTGTGAAATATCTTTTGCATGCAAGCAAAGGAAGCATATACAAGGATAATTATTTGAGGATTTCTCATAATAACAAGAATTTGACACTCAAAATACGTCAAAGAGAAATACATAAAGATTTGTACAACTGAATACCACATAGCAGTTAAAAGAGATAAGATTTAATACACATTATCTATAAAATAGCTCATTTTGACTTAAATAAATTTTTAAAAACCTAATGTTTTTGTCCAGGTATATCCATCTATTACTATTTATGTAAATTAGAAAGACTCTGTCACACAAAAATATATAAATATCTCTCCAAAATAGAGAGATGTTAATATACATAGAGATGAAATGAAAATGTAATAGTTGCCTCTGGGGAAGAGAAAGGAAATGAGACTGGAAGTTGGTGTAAAGGAAATTTCAACTACATTGTGATATTTTCTTCCTCTGATGAGAAAGAAAAGCAAATATGAGCAAATGCTAACAGTTCTTAATTCTGTATGTGACTGTCTTTTTAATTTTCTTAAAATAGAAGATTATCATTATTCTTGACTAATACCTAGTAGTCATCATTACCATGACTTCAAATAGATCCGTGAAATTAAAGAAAAACAATGCAAGTGAAACCACCACTTACATAATTAATCTGTAAAAGCAATTTAAATGTGATTTCTGGGGCTTCTTACTGTCAGATTATCAGGAAGAAGTTACAAGAAGAAAGACTTAGGCAGAGGTGGTGGGCCAAGTGGTATCCCATGATGTCAACAAAGGAGGCAATTAGGACAAACTTCCTCATGTATCTTTTACAGACTTAAATTACTTATTTTGTTTCTTCATGATGTCTTTTCTCCCTCCTTTTTCAATGCAATCACTCCAGATGGTTGCATTAAGCTTCTCCTGTCATATAAAAAGGTTGAAGTTGGGAGGGAGGGCTTAAGAATGGCTTTGACATCCCATACATCCCTGGATATAGACTGAGAAGCCTCACTGCCCACCCTGCCCACCCCAGCCAAACACTCATCACATTTGTTTCTCTATCATGCTTTCAGTGATCCCTGATTTGCAAGGTTATCATCCATTCTGCAAACACAGTTTATCTGCACTGTTTGAACAGTGTAGCTCTCAAGTTTGGCATGAAATAAGAGAAATATTGAAGTTTAGCACAAAAGTTTAGCCCTTTCCACAAGTCAGCCCTCACCTTTATTAAGCCATGTGGTTTTCCAAAGTGTATTTTCAACCAAGGCCGTTTTTACCCCATCAATTATTAAGCGATTAAATGAATGAAGGGCATTAAAAAGTGAAGATAAGATGTTCGAGATATTTCAAGTTCTTGAACTTTGTATATTCAGTTAGCAGTGATAAGAATGGAGGGAACAGAGAAATTTGGGAAAAGGACAAATTAAAATCACTGTGACAGCTCCAATGACACAGGCTTTAAAGAAATCACTGAGGTAACTATTCAAATTAACTGTGGCCCCAAGAGCAATGTGGGAATGATATTATCCCACACCTAAAATAAAGCATGGCTTCCCATGTGGCACAGTGGCAAAGAATCCTAGTGCCAATTCTGGAGACAAGAGATGCGGGTTCAATTCCTGAGTTAGGAAGATCCCCTGGAGGAGGAAATGGCAACTCACTCCAGTATTCTTGCCTGGAGAATACCTGGCGGGCTGCACAGTCCATGGGGTCGCAAAGAGTTGGACACGACTGAAGCGACTTAACACACACACACAAAATAAAGCACATAGGAGTCAAAAAGGGATCAGAATGGATAGTTTAAATTGTAGTAAGTGTTTCTGTGCTAAGCCTACTTTTCCTGAGTTACTCATTGATCCAGCCTTGCTGCTAAGTCACTTCAGTCGTGTCCGACTCTGTGTGACCCCATAGACGGCAGCCCACCAGGCTCCCCCATCCCTGGGATTCTCCAGGCAAGAACACTGGAGTGGGTTGCCATTTCCTTTTCCAATCCATGAAAGTGAAAAGTGAAAGTGAAGTCGCTCAGTCTTGTCCGACTCTTANAAGTCACTTCAGTCGTGTCCGACTCTGTGTGACCCCATAGACGGCAGCCCACCAGGCTCCCCCATCCCTGGGATTCTCCAGGCAAGAACACTGGAGTGGGTTGCCATTTCCTTTTCCAATCCATGAAAGTGAAAAGTGAAAGTGAAGTCGCTCAGTCGTGTCTGACTCCTAGCGACCCCATGGACTGCAGCCTACCAGGCTCCTCCATCCATGGGATTCTCCAGGCAAGAGTACTGGAGTGGAGTGCCATTGCCTTCTCTGAGCCTTAGGATATACTATGATTTAACTCAGTCTTTCTTTCCTTCTTTGTCTTAGATACATACAAAACATGAATTGCATATGGCAAAACACTACAGTGTTTCACAGTCACCACGTTCATTGGTTTTGGTGGCTTTGATTTTACTGGCTATATCCTGTCACCATGTGACTTACTGGAACTTTGCTCATTGATTGCTCTTAAGAAAGAACACTCGAAGATAAGGAACAATAGTATAGAAGAACTTTGAATTTGTTAGAATTTATTTTTTAAAGAAATGATGATCAAGAGCTGTATTTCTAATTTGTACTTAAAGCTCAACATTCATAAAATGAAGATCATGGCATCCAGTCCCATCACTTCATGGGAAATAGATGGGGAAACAGTGGAAATAGTGTCAGACTTTATTGTGTTGGGCTCCAAAATCACTGCAGATGGTGACTGCAGCCATGAAATCAAAAGACGCTTACTCCTTGGAAGAAAAGTTATGACCAATATTTAGAAGCAGAGACATTACTTTGCCAACAAAGGTCCGTCCAGTCAAGGCTATGGTTTTTCCTGTGGTCATGTATGGATGTGAGAGTTGGACTGTGAAGAAAGCTGAGCACTGAAGAACTGATGCTTTTGAACTGTGGTGTTGGAGAAGACTCTTGAGAGTGCCTTGGACTGCAAGGAGATCCAACCAGTCCATTCTGAAGGAGATCAGCCCTGGGATTTCTTTGGAAGAAATGATGCTAAAGCTGAAGCTCCAGTACTTTGGCCACTCATGTGAAGAGTCGACTCATTGGAAAAGACTCTGATGCTGGGAGGGATTGGGGGCAGGAGGAGAAGGGGACGACAGAGGATGAGATGGCTGGATGGCATCACTGATTCGATGGATGTGAGTCTGAGTGAACTCCAGGAGTTGGTGATGGACAGGGAGGCCTGGCATGCTGTGATTCATGGGGTTGCAAAGAGTCGGACATGACTGAGAGACTGAACTGAACTAATAGATGTCAAACTCTGCAACCAATCATGACAAACAAGTTTCCATCAGTAGGTGATTACTGAAACCTGATGATTTAGATTTCTGGTTGCCAACTTTAGGTTCTGGGGTAGTTAAGAACTTCTGAAGGGCAAAAGAAGAGCCTCACAAAGACTTGTTGAAACTATATGCAAGAAACAAAATAATTGCTGCTAACGNAATAGATGTCAAACTCTGCAACCAATCATGACAAACAAGTTTCCATCAGTAGGTGATTACTGAAACCTGATGATTTAGATTTCTGGTTGCCAACTTTAGGTTCTGGGGTAGTTAAGAACTTCTGAAGGGCAAAAGAAGAGCCTCACAAAGACTTGTTGAAACTATATGCAAGAAACAAAATAATTGCTGCTAACGTGACAAAGAGTAAATATTTTAACTTTTAAGAAGTTGAGATACAGACCTATTAGTTTCAGATGTATAGCATAATGATTGAGTGTTTGTATATATTGTAAAATGACCACCACAATGAGTCTAGTTAACATCTGTTACCAAACAGAGTAAATCAGTATGTGAATACATAGTATTTTCACAATGTAAAGAGTTAATATGGTTTGATGAGAAACACCCTAAGCTCCTTAATACTTCATTGAGGAAAAGTTTCTGAAAAAATAGAAGAGTCAACTGGAAATAGTGACCAATATAAGAAAACTTTAATCTAACTAATAATACAAAAAATGCAAATTAAATTTAGGCCCAGTAGAGACTTTCCTTGTGGTCTAGTGACTAAGACTCCATACTCCCAGTGAAAGGGCCTGGGGTTCTATCCCTGGTCAGGGAACTAGATCCCACATGAGGCAACTAAGAGTTCGCATGCTGCAACTAAATATCCTGCATACTGCAATGAAGATCTGGTGCAGCCAATAAAAAATAAACATAAATATTAGGAAAACAGACCCAGTAATTGCTTGCATCAAGTTATATTCATGCAGATGTCTGTCACAAATTAGGAATTGATTTAATTAAAACTTGGCAATAACCACCTTGGATTTGGTAAGTGATCTTTGGTGCACTTATAAGAGGGCCAGCTATTTAGCTATTAAAATCATGTGTATTAAAGGCTAAGTAATTAAATAAAAAGCCTAATAAAATAGTATTAAGAATAAAATCATTGATCCACATGTGGATACACAAAATTGCCACAATTTAGACCAAAAGAAACAAAAACTCAGGCATTAAAAAAAAAAAAAAACACACAGAGAAAAACTCCGGAAAAAAACAAAATGAGCTCTCACTGAGAAGGTACTGCCACTCATCCAGGTGGAATGGAATGACAGGTACAGATCAAGATAAAAACAGCAGCTAAGTTAACAGAAAATGTTTCTCCCAAGGCTGTGCTGCAGTTATAAATGTCTTAACAGCTCCTTCTTTAAGGGACACTTACTGTCTTACTGAAAAATCTTGCTTTTTAATCTTTAGACGGTCAGAAAATTTGCTCTTTGAAATCATAAGAATGATAATGAAGTGCCCCATTCTTCTAGCTGGAAAGATTTCAGTCCTTTGACCCAGAGAAGCAGCCTTGACGTCCAACCCATGTGCAGTTTCAGATAAGGGATTTCTGGACACATCATTTCACATCTATCTTCACATTGTGGTTTTCAAGGAAAAAGGACTCTGGGTCTGCTTTGCAGACCAGACTTCATGTTGACTCTTTCATCCACAGCTCTGCTTTTCTCTGAGCCTATCAAAGCATTGCTTTTCTTAAATCCTGTAATAACCCCATTTCTTTCTTTCTTCGGTGAGACACCCTCATGGTTCCTGTGGTTTGTGGTCTCCCTTATTGTTAAAAAAAAAAAAAGTCAATAGATGTGACTTTTCAGACTACAGCTTTCTCTGCTAGCAGCCTTTAGCTGATTGGTTTAGAACACACAAAAATGGTAATGGGGACAATTTTCATATGAGAAGATTGCTCTATGTATATTGTACTTTTCCAATGCAAAACTTTATTTCATAATGTAGAAGAGTTGGGCACTATGATTTTTGACTAAAATTAATCAAGTAAGTCTCACATTAAGCAAACACATCATACTACTAACCATAATTATATCTGGATGGTAAAATTATGGGTAATTTATTTTTCCTTCCTTGAACTTGTCTGTATTTTTTTCTAAAATCATTATAATAAAAATGTGTTATTTTTTAAATTAGAAATGTCAGTAGTTACTATTTTAAAACCTTTGACAAAAGTCTGCTTATTAACAAAATGAAAGCTATGATTCTTGATAATTATACTGCAGAGTGGGAGAGGGAAACCAATTTAGGGCTCAGCCAGAGAAAGAAGGATGTGATGCTTCCTCCAGTCAGGTGGGGGTGGAAATCTTCATCACCTCTGACAAGGCAACTTGGCCTCTGTCCTTATTTCCCACTTGGGTACCAGTAATCCATAAATTATTGTTCTGTTTAGCCCTTTTAAAAACACCCTTATTTTAGGGTCTTAGCAAGAAAAGGCTGGAAGAATTTAATTTAGTAATACTAAAGAATAATCTATTTATCAACTCTCTTTAATGTTCTAATGATATATTAACACCCCTGATTGATAACTAAGGCATAAGGGCAGCTCTTGGAGTACAGAATGAAGTAGGGCAAAGGTTAATAGAGTTTTGCCAAGAGAACACACTGGTCATAGCAAACACACTCTTCCAACAACACAAGAGAAGACCCCTACACATGGACATCACCAGATGGTCAACACCGAAATCAGATTGATTATATTCTTTGCAGCCAAAGATGGAGAAGCTCTATACAGTCNAGGACTGGAAAAGGTCAGTTTTTATTCCAATCCCAAAGAAAGGCAATGCCAAAGAATGTTCAAACTCCCAAACAATTGACTCATCTCACACGCTAGTAAAGTAATGTTCAAAATTCTCCAAGCCAGGCTTCAGCAGGATGTGAACCGTGAATTTCCAGATGTTCAAGCTGGTTTTAGAAAAGCCAGAGGAACCAGAGATCAAATTGCCCACATTCACTGGATCATGGAAAAAGCAAGAGAGTTCCAGAAAAAACATCTATTTCTGCTTTCTTGACTATGCCAAAGCCTTTGACTGTGTGGATCACAATAAACTGTGGAAAATTCTGAAAGAGATGGGAACCAGATCACCTGACCTGCCTCTTGNGAAAAGCCAGAGGAACCAGAGATCAAATTGCCCACATTCACTGGATCATGGAAAAAGCAAGAGAGTTCCAGAAAAAACATCTATTTCTGCTTTCTTGACTATGCCAAAGCCTTTGACTGTGTGGATCACAATAAACTGTGGAAAATTCTGAAAGAGATGGGAACCAGATCACCTGACCTGCCTCTTGAGAAATCTATATGCAGATCAGGAAGCAACAATTAGAACTGGACATGGAACAACAGACTGGTTCCAAATAGGAAAAGGAATATGTCAAGTTTGTATATTGTCACCCTGCTTACTTAACTTCTATGCAGAGTACATCATGAGAAATGCTGGACTGGAAGAAGCACAAGCTGGAATCAAGACTGCTGAGAGAAATATCAATAACCTCAGATATGCAGATGACACCACCCTTATGGCAGAAAGTGAAGAGGAACTAAAGGGCCTCTTGATGAGAGTGAAAGAGGAGAGTGAAAAGTTGACTTAAGGCTCAACATCCAGAAAATTAAGATCATGGCATCCGGTCCCATCACTTCATGGCAAATAAATGGGGAAACCATGTCAGGCTTTATGTTTTTGGGCTCCAGAATCACTGCAGATGGTGACTGCAGCCGTGAAATTAAAAGACGCTTATTTCTTGGAGGGAAAGTTATGACCAACCTAGATAGCATAGTAAAAAGCAGAGACATTACTTTATCAACAAAGGTCTGTCTAGTCAAGGTTGTGATTTTTCTGATAGTCATGTATGGATGTGAGAGTTGGACTATAAAGAAAGCTGAGTGCAAAAGAACTGATGCTTTTGAACTGTGGTATTGGAGAAGACTCTTAAGAGTCCCTTGGGCTGCAAGGAGATCCAACCAGTTCATCCTAAGGGAAATCAATCCTGAGTGTTCATTGGAAGGATGATGTTGAAGCTGAAACTCCAGTACCTTGGCCACCTGATGTGAAGAGCTAAGTCATTTGAAAAGACCCTGATGTTGGGAAGGGTTGAGGGCAGGAGGAGAAGGAGATGACAAAGGATGAGACAGTTAGATGGCATCACCAACTCAATGAACATGAGTTTGGGTAAACTCTGGGAGTTGGTGATGGACAAGGAAGCCTCTTGTGCTGCAGTCTATGGTCTCGCAAAGAGTTGAACATGACTGAGTTACTGAACAATAACAATATCTCTGAGGCTTATTTGATGTCCCCAGTTAAAATGTAATGATATAGGGAGGAAACAAATAGAGAATATTTTTTTAAAATTGTGCCAAGATATATATATATATAACATAAAATTTTTCATTTTAGTCACTTTACATGTACAATTTAGTGTAATTAGTGCATTGATCATGTTGTATGACCATCACAACTATGTATTTCTAAAACCATTTATGTATCCCACACAGAAACTCTATATCTATTAGCTAATAACTCCCCATCTCTTTCCCTCTAACCCTTGGTAACATCTAATTTACTTGCTGTCTCCATGACTTTGTTTATACTAGGTATTTCATATAAAGACAATATTTGTCCTTTTATATTTGGATTAATACACTTAGCATTATGTTTTTAAAGTTTATGCATGTTGTGGCACATATCATGGCTTCCCTCCTTTTCTTGCTGAATAATCCTTCCTCGTGGATATATACTTAACTTTTTAATCCATCTGCCCATTGACAGAGTCTTAGATTGTTTCCACCTGTTGGCTGCTGTGAGCACTGTTTACAAGTATCTTTTGGAATCCCTGTTTTCAATTCTTCTGATTATATTTCTAGGAATGGAATTGCACAGTCATGTAATAATTCTATGTTTAACTTTTTGAGGAACTGCCATACTATCTCCACAGTGGCTGAACCATTTTACATCTCATTAGCTATTTACAAGTAGTCTAATTTAAGGAAGAAGGTAAATTTGGGACCCAACCCCAACTCTTCCAAGGGTTTGGTTTATTGTTTAACGAACTAGACTCTGTGTAGCACATCTCGTTCTTTGTTGCGTCATTTTTTTCTTTTTCTTCTATTGGATTACAAATGTCAACTGTCTCTGAGGACAGATAGGAGATTAATTCATCACTTGCATTGGTGTTTTATGCCTCTAGATTATGGGGTGATTACTCTGGTATTTCAATCGCTAAAACCTTTTGGCTGGATTTCAAGATGGACCTTCTTCATATCCAATTCCACATTTACAAATAGGATTACAGTACTGTATAATATATTATAAATTATATTTTTCACATTTAATTAAATTAATATTTAGTGTATATTTCATTGTGATAAAAATCACCTGGAAGTAAAGGTGACCTTTGTATTAACTGTAATGAGATACTGTTATGCCATTCTGTTAGGAAAGGCATTTGATATGTATGTGTATATTTTTAAAGAAGAGACATATGCTTTAAAATTAGCTAATTTTGGCTCCAAATGTGAGTACAGGTCACCCTCACTTTCCTAAAAAGCATATGAGCCCTTCCAGATGGTCGTTGTCTCTCCTACTCCTAATCATTTCTGGCATTTGACAGTGGAGTGTCTGGAGTGTTAAAATTAGTAAACTCAAATGTCATACAATCTAATCAGTAGCTAGATATCTAAAAAGCACACTGTATCTAAGTACTGAAGAGACCTGCCTTTTTTCCCCCCATGGTTATTATTATCTGGTCATCCCAGTTTTGTGAACTTCCAGAAAAAGTGAAAGTGTTAGTCACTCAGTCGTGTCCAACTCTTTTTTCTGGGTTGGTGAAGTCAAAGGGGAGCCAGGAAGGTGGTCAGAGGGAGCAAAGAGAGCACAGGTTGTTACTTCTTTGGCTCCCTTCCTGAGCAGTCGCCTCAGGCTGTCTGGGACTCTTAGCAAAAGGTCACTCTCAAGGACTTCTCTTCCTGACAATCCCTCCCTTTCTGGCTTCCGTCATCACTCTCCCTCTGTTCCTAGGTTCCTGCATTATTCCTCACGGTTCTCCTACTTTTGTAGTGAGTTTCTTTGTAAATAAAGTCTTCCTGATGTAGTCTCACTTGACTGTTCATCTTTTTTCCTTTGGAACCTTGAGTGTTATGGGCAAAGAAAGGGTTTGGGTGTTGCTGTGTCTTTAAATAAAGATCGCCCTGGCTAAACTAATGATTTTTTGTCTCAGATTGTGACACTCAGGGTGACATTGCTTATTTCAATCGATGCCATGAAATTCTCAAAATGATTTCAACTGTAATTCAAAACCTCAAACTTGACATTTAGCATTTGTAACAGGTGGGAATGAAGGAGTGTGACTGTTAGAATCATTGGCTCTGTCATTCTTGAGTTGATAATTGGCCATTAAAAGAGGTACATTCCAGGTGGCTGGGCATGAGGCCAAGGAGTGGGAGACACACATGTCCAAGAACAACTCAGGGGAAGATAAAGAGGAAGTATCGGATGCTGTGAATTAGTGGGTGGATGCTTTGTCTAAGGGCATTCACATTCAAATTAATAAAAAATATGGAAATACTAGCAAAGCTAAGCTATATATATACTTTCTGGATACAAGCACAGGTGTGATTTTTTTGGATGCAATCATAAATGCAATAAAAATTGATGACATGTTTATTAATTATGATAAATCAAATTAGTGACATATCACATGTATACATGTACATATATATGTATGTGAATATGTACATATATATGTATGTGTACATGTATATATATATCACATGTATATATAAGGCTCAGTTCTATATATTCCAATATAAATACCTCAGTATAAAAGAAAGCTTTAAAAATCAGTGAACATGTCTGAAGCAGGAGAGGGAGGCTGTTGTCATTTGAAAGGGACACAAGGGTCCTTCTGGTGGTACTGTGTTAGCTTGCTTGGACTACCATAAAGAAATCCCACAGATTGGGTGGCTTAAGAAGCAGAAATTAATTTTCACACAGTTCTGGAGGCTGGAAGTCCAAGATTGAGGTTGTTGGCAAGTTTGATTTCTTCTGAGGCATCTCTGCTTGGCTGCAGATGGCTGTCTTTTCCCCGTGTCCTCACATGGCCTTTCCTCTAAGCCTGCGTGTGTGTGCTCTCTCTGTACCTCCAGAATCTCTCTTCTTATAAGGACATCAGTCATACTGGGTTAGGGCACCACCCTAATAACCTCCTTTAACCAGAATTATTTCTTTAAAGTCCCGATCTCCAAATACACTCGCATTATGAAGTACTAAGGCTTAGGGCTTCAACATAAGAATTTGGGGAGGGTATAGTTTCTCTTATAATAGACACAGAGATGCTGATGTTCTGTTTCTTGACCTGGAAAATGGTTGCAGAGGTCTGTAATTTATGATTATTCATTGAAATATGTTTCCATGTATTATGCATTTTTATGATGCTTTTGTTATATTTCACAATTGTTAAAAATTAAGTGAGTATACCATGCTGGCCAAAAGAACAGTTCTGGACCACCCTTTCAGATTCTTTTGTGTAGGCCACTAACATCCATTTCTATGAGGATCATAAAAAATAAGGTATATACTAGGATAAGGCAATTCATCTTCAAAGGGTTATTTTTCTCCCTCAAGAATGTTTATATAGTACAGAATATTTCAGGATACTTATTCGGAATACATAATACATGGATATCTTTGCTCATTGTATTTTATGTCTTCTGACTATTAAAACTGTGTGTGAGTATTTTAACAAACTCTGGTTCTGTATAATCTCATCTCCCTGCAACCTGTAGGCATGAATTGTGCTGCCCTCCTGTGAATTATGCTTTGAATCTGTCCTTGGGTTGTGGATGACCTTGTTCTAGTAATGAAGCTGCCCTACTAAAAGAGAAGGGCGTTTCTAAAAGGAGCAGTATATTACTATTCAGAAGGGGGAGAGGTGTTTTGTTTTTGATGCTCATTGAAGAAAAAGATGTTCATCACCAAACAAGTTTATCAGTGTGTGTTCATTTCCACACTGCACCTTTGAGATAACTTAAAGTATAATTAAATTGTTCGCTATCTGTTCTTAGCAGGAAGGATCAAAAATTAGGTTGTGTAGTGTTATTTGAAGGATTAAGAAACCTCCCCTCACTCCCTAGGAGAGTTTCCTGATCAGCTTGCAACAGAATGTGAGATTCCCAACTTCCAGCTACTTATCTATTTATTTTCCAGCAATGTGCCGGGTAACAGAAAAGACAAAACGGACGCAGTTGCTATCCTTTGGAGCTCTTAGTCTAAGTGAGGGAATCAGGTAGGCAAACTGGTAATTATAATACAACATTGTGAAGCAGTAATAGAGGTCTAGGTCTGTATAGGGAAATGTAGAAATAACAGGGAGTACCCAAGACAGTTTGAAGATTCAAGAAAGTCTTCACAGAAATGATTCTGTGCTTAAACGTAGAGGAGGATTAAAAGTTAATCAGGTTATAAGTCAGGCGACAATGTCTTGAGGAGATGGAACCACATGAAAAAGTCATAGGGTTTGCCTTGTGTACCTCAGGGTGTATAACTAGGATCATTTCCATGTTCCAAAGTAAAAATGAAAAATGTGTCTGGAGAGGTGGGTGAGAAAGGAACTTTTATTTTAAGAGTGATGATGTTATATCTCTTTTGGATGGATTAATTGGGCTGCTGTACCAAGGATGCACTTGAAAAAGAAAACAGAGAAGGCAGAATGGTCATTTAGGAGATAGGATGAGAGTCTGAACTAAGGGGATAACAGTGGGGAGGAAGAGGAGGGGGGATTTGTAAAATTGGCAGGATTTGGGAGTGAGTAGTTGTAAAGGTGATGGAAGAACTAAAGATGTACACACACTCATAGGTTAAAAGGGCAGGATGTTGAAACAGACCATGCCTAGTGGCCTCAGTTATCACCTGCTGTGGAACTAGTGGTAAAGAACCCGCCTGCCAATGCAGGAGACTTAAGAGACTTGAGTTCAATCCCTAGGTTGGGAATCTTCCCTGGAGCAGGGCATGGCAACCCACTTTAGTACTCTTGCCCGGAGAATCCCATGGACAGAGGAGCCTGATGGGTTACAGTCCATAGAGTCACAAAGAGTTGGACATTACTGAAGCGACTTAGCATGACAGTAAGTTGGGGGAGCACTGAACAAAGGACTTAACAAAAGTGGCAAAGCTCTAAAAAGTATCTAGAAGGGATGAACAAGAGAAATGACCAAGGACGAGTAAAAATATTGATGGCAGTGATCAGAGTTCACTTACAGCAGGGAAGTGAAGTGAATGAAAATATTACCTTTCTTTCCACCCCACCCACCCCTTCAAAAAAGGATGGGAGGGTGCTCATCAGATCAGAGACTCTAGCAAGATTCATGCAAGGGAATGGAAGAAACCCAAAGAGTAGTGAGCAGAGAGTAAAGATTACAGTGGTGATACAGGGTGAGATTGTCTTTCCTTGACTGTGGAGTGAGAGGCAGGGCTGGAAGAAACTGCTGCACAAAATTTAATCCTGACACATACTGTAATAGACTATTTATTCCTTGAAAAATATGGCTATAACTCAGTGAAGACAAGTAATTTTAGCTGCTTTACAATTTGCCAAAACTGTTTTACATGTACTGTTTTATTTAAAGTCAAGAACCATATCACATTAGAACTTGGTACACGGAAGGGCTCAAAATAAGCTTGTTTCTTGTGGACTGAAATATCTCATTTGAAACAAAGAACACCATTAGTTATGTCTATGGCAACACGCACTGGAATCTAGGGAAAGAAAGAGACATAGACAGGCTCATTTTAATGGGAGGTGGGGGGATAGAAGAGAGCTAGCTGGTGAGAGCTGCAAAATGTAGGGGGAAAGAGCTTGTCATCTGGAGCCAGACACTTTCTGTTGGATTTGTGGTTTCTGGGTGTCTGTGTGTGTGACTGGGGGTGGGGGGACCTGGGAGACTCAGCTTCAAACCCTCAAAAATGATGACCAGGGTGGCAAACTGCTCCCTGGGAGGCTGAACACAAACTGAGATGTGTCAGATTTTGGCCAGCATGGAGCTTTCTTGAAAGTTGATTTTGACAAGGTTCTGACCATTTGTTGTAAATAAAGGGATGGGGAACTACCATGTTGCTATGAAGTTACTGAAACTGCCTGATGCAGAAATGACCAGGTTAAGTTTTCCACCGTCTAGCAGTAATAGAGGCCAAGAAGAGAGTTATGTCCAGTTACAAAGAATTAGTTACATTTCCTAAGCACTTCAGTGTATAGCCTATGAAATTGATACCCACACTGTTAATATTAATTATTACATTTGGATCTTCTCAGTTCCTTAAAAGTTATGATTGTGGGTATAGCACTAGCTTACTTCTTCCTTACTGTTCTTGCTATAAACAGATTTTCTTCATTCAGATATCCTCTCTCCCCCTCCCTCTGCCATTTTGTCAGTAACATTTGGCTTGGTCACTTAGAGTGATTGAAATTAAGGGCCAACGCTAACATAACTTAGAGAAAGGGAAGGAAAGAAAATGAGGCTGATTTAAAAATCTATATCTAATTGTTAATAAAAGAGAGAAAAGCCTCTTTAAATATCAAAGGAAAAACTGTTTTCTGTAAAGCAATCCAATGCTATTAAAATAGCAAAAGCTGCATTTTTTCGTCTCCAGTTTGAAGAATTCACTTTAAACTCTCCCTGAAACCTACCAGAAATTTTTCAGGACAGTAAATAATAATAGTACTATTTTTACCATTTCAAAAAGCGGTAGAAGGTAGGATAATTAAGAGTTTCAAAGCAGACTAACGTGGGCGGAACGGACCCTCCATTTATGAGCTGAACGCACTTGGATAAAAGCCCCAGTTATTCATCTGGGAAATGGGAGTTGCTGGCTGCATCTTAGAGAATGTTCTGAGGCTGTTCCTCACATCCTCCTCGCTAGCAAAGCACCGGAGGACAGCAAGTTCAGGAAATGAACCATCTCCAGCTTCAATGGGGGGAGTCTTGATTAGCTGACTGGTAAAAGTGCCAGCATTTCCCAGTGTATTCTGTGGCACACTAATTCACTGAGAAGTTCACTTTCTTATAATTTGGGGGAACTGCTTCATGCTCTGCCATTACCTTGTTGGAGACTCACAGTGTATATCAAGTCTGAGATGAAACCCTTACCAAGAAGATTGTCTAATTTAGTGTTTTCCATTTGTACTTGGTCATAGAACTCTGTTTCCACATTCTACTTGTTACCAACCATAAAATTAATCTTTCAAGAAACACTTTGAGAAATGTTGCAAAGTATTTATTTATTGCTTTCAAATAAGTTATGTTGAACTGTAAAGCCCCAAAAGACTGTTTCATATTTTATTTGCATCCTCTCTTAGGCTAATGTCAAAATTGTCCTTAGCATCCTTCTTTTCATGGAGAATGATTTGATAAAAATCCTGTACCAAAGGAAATTGGCTAAGTTTTGAACATTTTCTCCATGACCCACACAAAGTAAATAATCAATAATGACTGTACACAGACATTTACAGGGCGCTTGTGAGGTGCTTATATGACTTTAAACTGTAATAGCTTTGTATAAACACAGATGATTCCTAATATTTTTTTAGGATAGACAAACATAACGGCAATGTTGTATTAGCCATCTGTCAATATGATTTCTAAACCAATTATAAACACATAGTATAGCTTTAGGCTGCTGAAAAGTTTTGTAAATTGAACTTCATTCAATGAACACTGCACAAGAATGTAAGAAACAAATACTCTGTCACAAACATACAAACAAAAACCATATATGTACACTTTCATATTCGATGCTGATAATGAAATTCTACAATTTTAACTAAAAATAACAGTGCATGATTTTATTCTTTTAGCAGGTGTTATAAGAATGTTCCCTGAAGAAGGAAATGGCAACCCACTCCAGTATTCTTGCCTGGAGAATCCCACCGAGAGGAGCCTGAAGGGCTGCAGTCCATGGGGTCACAAAGAGTCGGACATGACTGAAGCAACCTAGCATGCACGCATAAGAATGTATGGCATAGGAATTAGAGACAGTAACTTCTTGGGAAGACCTTGAAGCTTCATTCCAGGCAAAGTATTTCTAGGGCCGCTAAATGGAGGACAGAGGACAGAGACAAGTCTGAGCCCCTGAAGGAGTCAGTTACCTGGTAAAGACAGGCTGCACCTCCGCCTGACAGGTACACAGGGTCCCTCAACAGTGACAACATGGCCATGTCTCACATTACAGGGCATATCTTACATTCATCTCCCATTTCAAACCTTACTGACACCTTAACTAGTAAACGCTGATTATCAACACACTTGATTATCAGACCATCATGGATAATGTTAGTAGGTTGAATGATGCCCAGCAAAAATATATCGAGTTCTGATCTTGATCTCTTGAGCTTGTAAATGACATCTTAATAGTAAGTACTATTGGTGAATTTAAAAACAAAGGGGATGTCAGAATGGAAAGAGATAATTTAATCTGAAGTAACTATAATTAAAGTAGCTTAATGTTGCAAAGCATATGTTTAATTAATACTTTGCTAAGGTCTACCCCAGGATGCTGGAAAGAGCTCACCAAGTGAGGGATGCTATCGTGTAAGTTTGATTAACCTCCCAGTGAAGTCATCCCTGCACCCATGCAATCTCTTTTCTTCTAATTTGAAGAAGTAGTTCACTGACTAAGCTTATAAGATGTGATCCAGGAGAGACTCCTTTATACTTTACTTTGTACTCTACTCTTCATACTGCTTTATCTTCTGACTTGAGGATAACCAATTCTTATTTCAAGCCATTATTTTCCCCAATTAACTGTAGATTCTAAAGAAGTCACCTTTTAACTGATATTTTCATCTGCTTTCAGCTTTGAAAACGGAGATAAAAGTAGTACATCTGCCTTTCTGTACCCTTCACCTCCCCCACCTTAGTTGTTTTCTTAGATCTAAAACCACCTTCATGTGAAGCAGATAATCGTATTATTGACAGCATTTCAAAACGGAAGGATTTGCACCAAAAAACGCTTCACACCCTAATGGAATATCTGTCATCAAACTATTTTCACCTAAGGGTTTCAAAACCCTTGGAGTATGAATTATGCAACGATGTTTGGGTTGAAAAAATATGCCATTTTCAAGAATATTTTAAATTTCTGAGAACTTTACAGATTTAAAGCTTTATACTAGTCTATGATACAGCTGTGGAGTGTAAATCATCTATCTTTTTGTTTTGTTCATCATATGGCTCTGTTTTTTATCTTCTTGTTGTTTGAGAGTATGAATGAAATAACAAAATGAAAGTTGAGCTATTTTATCCTTGAATCTGATAAGATGTCAAAGCCATAATATTGCTGAAACACTTAAGCAGTCATGCAAAACTCATAAGAAATTTTAATAATTTTCAAAAATTGAGAAGCAGAAAACTTAATTAAAATTTCCACATAATACATGCTCAATAAATACTTGTTGACTCGTATTTTAAAAAGAAAACTATAAAAATGCAAAATTACATTTTAGGAATGCCCTTTTGCAGTATTTCTGCAGCAGTTGAAACTGGGTGATGAGTACAAGGACATCCATTGTACCATTTGGTCTGTTTTGTAAATGCTTGAAATTTTTCTTAATAAAATATATATATATATATATATATATATTTTTTTTTTTTTTACGAAAACTTCCCAGGTGAATTTCGTGTGCAGTCACAATCTGCTTTCTGGGGATCCCAACCTGTGAAAAAACTATGAAACTAGAACCTGTATTTTCCTCTCTTTTTAATCTCTCTAATAACTAATCAGGTAATTAGTTAATTAAGCAGATGTTTATGAATATTTATTCTGGGCTGGAATAGTCCTAGTCCTTGTCAGGCTCTGGAGATCCCTTAAGAAGCATATAATATAGTTAGATGATACAAACTATAGGTCCTAAGGGTAGACAATATATTCAGTGAAGAGTAGGGCATAAAGGAAGTGTGTGTGTGCGCACATGTGTGTGTGTACATGTGTGTGTGTGTGAAGGCAGGTCAAATATTGTACCTCAGGGACGTATTAGAGACTGCTTCATGGAAAAGTGATTCTGAATAATTAATCACCAAGGACCTGTTGTATAGAGAACTCTGTTCAATATTCTGCGGCTGCTGCTAACTCACCTCAGTCGTGTCTGACTCTGTGCGACCCCATAGATGGCAGCCCATCAGGCTTACCCGTCCCTGGGATTCTCCAGACAAGAACACTGGAGTGGGTTGCCATTTTCTTCTCCAATGCATGAAAGTGAAAAGTGAAAGGGAAGTCGCTCAGTCGTGTCTGACTCTTTGCGACCCCATGAACTGCAGCCTACCAGGGTCCTCGGCCCATGGGATTTTCCAGGCAAGAGTACTGGAGTGGGGTGCCATTGCCTTCCCTGGCTCAACATTCTGGAATAACCTAAATGGGGAAAAATTTCAAAAAAGAATAGAAAAAGAAATTTAAAAAAGAAAAGTGACTCTGAAGATGTGGTTGGTGAAATCCTACCTACTCTTTAAATCCAGCTCAAATTCTATTTCCTATACCCTTGAATTCTGTTACCAAACAAAAATATCTATTTCCACTGTGTACAATAACACTTTGCTTCTGCATGTTGTTTCAGTTATAACTCTTGTTACTGTACTGTAAGGTCTTTGAGATGAAGAACTGTTTTATGTATGTTTGCAACCTTCAGACCCTTCTTGAAAAGTGACTTGAATATTACAGGGACTCAGTAAAAGTATGCTGAATAAAATAAAACAGATCATCCTTCTACTTCATTGCTACACAAAATAATTTTGTCGTATCACTTGACATTTGAGTGTACATGTGTACCTTNTTGCAACCTTCAGACCCTTCTTGAAAAGTGACTTGAATATTACAGGGACTCAGTAAAAGTATGCTGAATAAAATAAAACAGATCATCCTTCTACTTCATTGCTACACAAAATAATTTTGTCGTATCACTTGACATTTGAGTGTACATGTGTACCTTAACTGGCAGTCAATAGTGATTTAAAAAGAGTGCCGGTCTAAAAGAAAAGTACGTCAAGTTGGATAGAGAAACTTTTCTGGCAAAAATGGGCACTGCTCTTTTCAAAGAGCTATAAATAAATGCCCTAATTTTTCTGCTCACTGAAAGAGGCACACTGTCTTGCTCAGTACAGTCCTGAATGTTAATTGTGTTCTCTTGAAAGCACCTGGGATCCAAAGGCTTTTCCTTCTCAGGCTTGCACAAGAGTTTTTTTATCGGCTGCACAGAATTTGGAACAACCCAATTCTGTCACTTTGGTGGGAACAAATAATTAAAAGAAAGTTGGCTGACAGAGATAAGAAGCACAAAAAAAGGAAAAAGCAAAGCACAGGAAAAATATGGTCAGTGAGGCACTTTCCTGACACTTTGTTCGTTATGAATGAGGTAGTATTTTTTGGCTTTGAACTTGATCAATTCAAGGCCATTCCTAATGCCTGGTTTAAAGTTCTAGCATAGCTAGTAAAGCGCTTGAAGGCCCACACAAGAGAGTATATTAGTAAAGCTTCTAATGGAAAACAGCAAAAGCACAAGGAATGACTGGACTCCACATGCTTACTGGGAGACTGAGTAGATCCTGACACCTGCTATTCCTTTAACACTTAAATCTAACCATTTTGTAGCCATTGCACTGAAACAAGCAATTTAGAAATGAATTCCACTGTGAGAAATAAACAATAATTCCCAAATGAAGGTTTCTGCTATCAATAATAGAGTATTTGCTGATTTAAAAAAAAAAAAAAAAACAAATCCAGTGAAGACAGAACCACAAAGTGATGATCGGGGTTCAATGTAAGTAAAACTTACTACACAAAACTGTTTTTAAACACTAGAAAACTTGGATTTTGAGAAAATTTTTGGAGATCATTGAGGCTTATTTTTATTCTTATTTTTATTGTTCTGTCTGTTTTTTTCCTAAGAACAACTAGAAACACTGGATGAAATATCACAAAATACCTCCTTGAAAGTGTCAGAGACTTACCAAGGTGGCTCTGGCTTCAGTTCAGTTCAGTTCAGTTCAGTTGCTCAGTCGTGTCCGACTCTTTATGACCCCATGAATCGCAGCACTCTAGGCCTCCCTGTCCAGCACAAACTCCTGGAGTTTACCCAAGCTNGTTGTGAGTCTGAGTGAACTCCGGAAGTTGGTGATGGACAGGGAGGCCTGGCGTGCTGCGATTCATGGGGTTGCAAAGAGTTGGACACGACTGAGCGACTGAACTGAACTGAACTGATGTGGGGGGAGAGGGGTCAGGATGTGGGGTACAGGGTGTCTGGTGATGTTCTTTTCCTTTTATATGGTTATACAAAGTGTTCATTTTATAATAACCCACTATGCTGTACATACCTAATTTGTGTTCTGTTACATACGTGTGTTAACTGATAAGACATTCATTAAAATACATAAACTATCTCGTCAGAGATACTGTGAAATTCTTGGAGGGATGGAGTGTTTTAGGAAGCTGACTTGTAGGTAGGCCAAATATGGAGAGAGAACAGTAAAAGGGTAACAACATTAAAAAAAAAAAAAATGCTTGCAATGACTTCATCTAAAGTGACTTGCTGGATGAACTGCAACCCTCTGGATGAAACATGCCCTGTGTTCAGCCTTCTGATGGATGCCCACAGAACTGAAACACTCAGCTGGTAAAATCACACATCTTCCATTTGTCTGGCCATGTGATTATAATTCAGGTGTATTTACTACTAACCTGAAACTAAGCCTATTATACTTGTCCTTTTAATAATATAAGGTTTAGTTAAATATTATATAAATAAATGACAGTTGAGTTCAAGAAAAGAGAGTTGTTTCTATGAAAATTTAAATTCTTCCTCAGTAGAGGTGAGTCAATAGGAAAGAAAAATAAACAAACTGCATAATGAATACGGAAAGTCACTGAGGAATAATCTTTTTGTGTGACACACCATTGCCACCTTTCCCAGTGAGAAGAACGAGTGGACCCATATGCATATACCTATACTTGTATAATAAAGTAACCTAATAATTACTACTTTATGAGGTTGTCCCGAGGACCAAATTAGTTGATATAGCTAAGTGATTTAGACTAGATGGTAGCCATTATTATTAGGCATTGATACAGAAAATCCAAAATTTGGATCCAATATTAGAGCATCTGGCCAGCCCGCCTCTGCCTTTTAAACTCATCTGATATGGGTTGGACATCAGTCCTTGGGTGTTCAGGGGATACTCATCAAACTCCCCAGGTTCCAGAGACTTGAGGCAGGGAGACCCAAGCATTCTATTCAGAGATAGGCTATCGAGTCAATCCCTGGGCTGGGAAGATCCCCTGGAGAAGGAAATGGCAACCCGCTCCAGTATTCTTGCCTGGAAAATCCCAAGGACAGAAAAGCCTGGTGGGCTACAGTCCATGGGGTCGCAAAGAGTCGGACACGACTGAGTAACTTCACTTCACTTATCAAGTCCAGTAACCACCAGACCCTAGACATTCTCTCCACCTTCCTGGCTTCTCTAGCCTCCAACCTCAGTTTGTGTCCAAAACACTATCTTTGAAATTTCCTCCCTCAAATCTTGTGCAATAGCTTTAGACCTTACTTTGTACTCTGGTATCTGTTGTCTTGGATATTCAACCTAAATAAGACAAGTATGATTCTCTCCAGTAATTTTCTCTGCAACGGGAATGGCCTCAAACACTTATCTAATTCATTGATTTGTGTCTGAATGTATAAGTGCTTATTGAATATTTATTGAATGCTGTATAAATGTACTAATACAAGTTTCCTATTTGTACACATAATTTGATTAATTACTTATGATGGAAAATTATTTCCTCTGAGCTCCTTCAGATCAGGTTAAGCTGTCCTGTCAGGAGAGTTTTGAACTAACTGTCTTGAGACTGGTAGTCAAGACTACCACTGCGGCCTGTGGTAGCCCTTTCCATGCCCCTGTTTCTAGACTCAACAGTGCCAAACTTGTGAACATCATAGCTTCTTGTCCTAGAAGCAACTTGCTTTATCTCTTACTCTCCTGAATTCATAATCCATTCATTTGGGGGCATTTTAGGTTCTGAGAAAATGGATTCAAAGCCTGACTCAACATTTCTGTTCTGGCTCCCAGCTGCTAAATAACCCTCCAATCAGTTAGGTAAAAGGGAAGTTTCACTTAACAATCAGGCTGCTTCAGACCCCTGCTGTAAAGAAATCAGGCCTTGGAAGGATTCCAAGGCATGGGATCTGGAGACACCACATCTGGGCTGGGTGAAGCAGAGACACATAGTCAGGGGAACCAGGCATGGTAACTAACTGCTGTCTCCACTGTTGTGAGGAGGGGAGCTGCTGGGCAACGAGCAGCAGCGGTTGTTACCTGCGAACGACTTTCCTGCTGGAGGGCCAGAACTGATCCCTTACCCACCACGCTGAGAACAGAGCCGAAGTCCTTACTTCGTCTAAAGGTTCGTATCATCGTCACCTCGATCCCTTCCCTGGCTGGGGCCACTCCAGCCACACTGGCCTTCTCGGTGTTACTCAAACAAAGCAGCTCAGCCTCATCACCTGCCTTTCTGTTTCTTTTCATCTTTTTTTTTTTTTCCTAAAACATTTTTAATGAAGCACAGTTGCTTTACGAAGTTGTGTTAGTTTCTGATTTGCAGCAAAGAGAATGCTTACATATCTCCCCTCTTTTTTGTAGTTTCTTCCCATTTAGGTCACCGCAGAGCACCAAGTAGAGTTACCTGTGCTTTACAGCAGGTTCTCATTAGTTATCTACTTTATACGTAGTATATATGTCAAACCCAGGCTCCTAATTCACCCCCCCTTCCCCCTTGATACCCATATGTTTGTTCCTTATGTGTGTTTGTTTCTCTATTGCTGCTTTGCAAATAAAATCATCTATACCGCTTTCCTAGATTCTACATACGGGCATTACTGTATGTTATTTGTTTTTCTCTTTCTGACCTGTTTCAGTCTGTATGACAGTCTCCAAGTCCATCCATCTCTCTGCGTATGGCACATTTTCATTCCTTTTTATGGCTGACTAATATTCCAGTATGTGTGTGTGTACATATACACCACAAATCTTCTTTATTCATTCCTCTGTTGATAGGCATTTAGGTGGCTAGGTTCCTTAAAAAACTAAAAATAACTAAAAATAATCATATGACTTAGCAATCCGACTCCTGGGCGTATATCCTGAGAAAGTCATAACTCAAAAAGACACATGTACTCCAATGTGCATTGCTTTTCTTTCTATCTTGAAATGACTTTCCACAGACCTGAGCATTGGTCACTCTCACTTCTTCCAGATCTCTGCTCTAATACCATTTCTTCTTCAAAAGAGACTTTGTTAACCATTTTACTTTAAAAAGCTCCCAGTCTCCTAATCTAGTCACGGTATTCCTTCATCCTGTTGTACTGCAATGCACACAGTCCCTGTCTGATGCATTCTTTTTTTGTTTTCAATTTATTTATTTATTTTAGTTGGAGGCTAATTACTTTACAATATTGTAGTGGTTTTTGCTATACATTGACATGAATCAGCCATGGGTGTATATGTGTTCCCCATCCTGAACCACTCCCTCCCCATCTCCCTCCCCATTCCATCCCTCAGGGTTATCCGAGTGCACCAGCCCTGAGCACCCTGTCTCATGCATCAAACCTGGACTGGCGATCTGTTTCACATATGATAATATACATGTTTCAATGCTATCCTCTCAAATCATCCCACCCTCGCCTTCTCCCACAGAGTCCAAAAGACTGTTCTTTACATCTGTGTCTCTTTGCATTCATTTTTATCTGTTTACATATTTTCTGGATCCTTCCCTTGAGACTAAGCTTCATGAGGGCAGAGGCTTTATCCGTGGCTGTTTCCAATACCTCGAACACTTAGTAAGTGTTCCATAAATATTTCTTGAATTAATAAGTATTATCCTACTTGTTTTCATTTTTGTTTGTTTTCATCAAGTCTCTCATGTGCACAGAAGTCTAAGTGTGACTTACAAGCTAGATTGGAAAGCCTTGTAACTCAAACTTGGACCATCAGAACTGACACTACAAAAATGGAGCCTCTGGCTTTGTCCAAAACTACTTAAGGAAACGACTGTATATTAGTGTCTTGTGGCTGCCATGGTAAACTACCACCAAGTAGGTGGCTTAAGGGATTCCCTGGTGGCTCAGATGGTAAAAAATCTGCCTGCAATGCGGGAGACCTGGGTTCAGTCCCTGGGTTGGGAAGATCCCCCAGAGGAGGGCATAGCAACCCACTCCCGTTTTCTTGCCTGGAGAATCCCCATGGACAGAGGAGCCTGGCAGGCTGCAGACCATGGGGTCACAAAGAGTCAGACATGATTGAGTGACTAAGCACAGCACTGGTGGCTTAAAACAACAGAAATGTATTTTCTCACTGTTTTGGAGGCAAGAAGTTCAAAATCAAGATGTCAGCAGGGCCATACTGTTTTACCCTGCCCAAAAGATATATCAAAAGTCCTAACTCACAGTATCAGACTATCATCATACTTGGAAATAGAATCTTTACAGAGGTAATCAAGTTAAAATGAGATTATCAGGATGAACCCTCATTCAGTCTGTCTAGTGTCTGTATAAAAAGGGGAAATTTAGACACAGAGACAAACCGGTACAGAGGAAAGACAGACATGTGAAGATGGAAGACTGGAGTGATCCATGGATAAGCCAAGGAATACCAGGGATTGCTGGCAAGTTTTGTGAGCTAGGAAGAGGCAAGGAAGGACCCTTCCCTGTCAGTTTCATGGCCCTGCCAAAACTTAATTTCAGACTTCCGACCTGCAGAACTGTGAGACAATAAATGTCTGTTGCTTTCAGCCACCTTGTTTCTGGTACTTTGTTATGGCTTCCCTAGAAAATTAACATAAGCCCTGACCTGGACCATCCCGCTTCCTTAAGCACACAGAATTCCCTGTCCTCTCGCTACTGCCCTCCTAATTGCTACCTGGGTTTCCATCTGGGTCAGTTCTTTGGTGAGACTTAAAATAATACAATGAAAGGCTAATCATTTGTTTGAAGCTCCAAAGAAGGCTTTAGGAGAATTATTTCAAAATATGAGACAAGTGAATGTATGAGTAATAATAGTTCAAGATAAGGGCTTATTTATATAATCTCAGACTGGCCAGTGAATATGTTAATTCATATAAAACCTGCATAATTATTTAAAACGGTTTAAGATATAAGATAAGTTAAGACAGGAATCCTGTTGTGAGAATAATTGAACCCTGGGCTAAATCTGGAGTAATTATCTCATAAATTTTTGAATTATGAAAATATGACTCTTTCACTTATCTATTGGCACACTCCCAGACTCCCAACAGGGCTCCATCTTTGCTCCTGCAGGTGTAGCATGCAGAGAGCAGAAGAACCATTGGTATTCCTAAGATGCTGCAACAGGCTGGTCCCTGTGCTGGAACATTCAAAGGCTGCCTATGCTATTAGCTGAGGAAGGTCCTTCTCAGTGACTGGTACTGTTATGAGTTGTCCTCACCATTTTAATATTGTTTAGATGGAAAAAGATGTCTGCATGAAGTGTAATTAGTAATTTTTATTATATTTTTAACTGAGAAGAAAAATTTCCCTATAAAATATCCATTGTTAATATTTAATCATCTAACAAATGCATGTTTTCCTATTTCCATTCTATGTGAAAGTAAGATACTAATACAAATTCTTAGAAAAGGGATTACCTTCCCAGAAGATATGTGCATTTTATCAGGGATTCTGATCCAAAGACATTAATACCTCTACCTTATATGCTGCAGGGTTGGTAAGGGTGGATTTTTTTTTTTTCTTTTTGGCAAGGTTCTGGCCTAATGTGTCTCAAATTATACAGCAGAATGGCTGCCCACACTGTCTTTGTATAAAGTTATCCAGAAAGCTCAGCACTATGGAAGTGAGGCACTGTGCGCAGACTGTGATGGTCCAACAGCAAGTGGAGCAAAAAGGGTCATACAAAGTTCCTGAGAGGAGCGCGTGTCAGACTTGCCTTCTGCAGGACACCTGGTAATGGTTGCCTCTTGCCCCTGAGACCGGTACCCTGACATACTCCCCACGGACGATGTTTCCATGACCTTCCTGAAATGGCAACTGAACAGTGACAGGTCAATGTTACCATCTGGCGACTAGTGCTCTAACCATCTAAGCTGAAAGTTGCTCCTACTTTCTTGAGCAAATTAGATAGAACAAAATCTAACTCCCAGTAATCTGCTTTTCCTCAAGTGCCAACATTCACAATAAAGAATAATAAAAAATTTGCCCAACTTTCCCTTCTTTTATTTAATTACCATATTGGAATAATATTTTCCAGTTTAGATACATAGCATTTTATATGAAATGATTTTAATTTTAAATGAAATGAAATCTTTGAAGGCTTTCTGGTGATCTATTTTCTATGTAAAAACATAGTTTCATGGATAACTGTCTTCATAGTTCCAAACTATTGAAATATTATTAGAATTGACTTTTGGTTTGCAATTTCCTGATAATTTGGAAGAAAAAATATAAACATGCACACACCACCAAATACCTTAATTTCAGGATGCAAAATGTATAATTTTCTGTCATCATTTAAATAAAATGTAATATTTCCAAACTTCCATCCTGCTGTAGTGATGGGAAATTCAATTTCATTCTTTGCCAGATTCTCCTTCCCTAGTTTCACCAGGGTTATTGAAAGGTCCAAAGTGTCTTATTTAGGCCAGGTCTTATGTGAAGGGCCCTTTGATCTTTAGTCTTCATGGTCATTGCTGATTGTGATGGCAACACATGGAGAACAGTTGGTTCCACTGGTTTATCAACTGACAGGAGGAGCAGAGAGATCTTTGCCCCGTACTGAGTTTTCCTTCCCAGGGAGGGGCTTTCTAGATGCTGCAGACAGATGTTCCCACCCCATGGGGAACTGCCATCTCCCCTGTAGTTCTTCTCTCTCTGTCCTCCCATTGCCCAATGACACCCACCTAGGTGTGGAGGGTCCCTGTTCCTTCCATAAGCCACCATCTGCTTTCCTGGTCAGAGCAAGCTCTTTCAGTTTAGGCAGTACCCTGCACCCCCATTCCCAACCCATAAACCACCCACCCGTCCTCATCCACTACTTCCAAAAGGCAAATATTTTCCATAAGTAAAGGAAGCCTTGGGTCTTCGAGACTTCAACTCTTGTTCATCATCAAGGTCAGGACCGTGGGGGAAGGACACATACTCCTGACTCTTTCTCATTCTTCCATAGGCAAACAAGTAAAGTAGAAAGTAAGCAAGAGTAGCAAAGAAAACAAAAAATGCCACAATATCTTATTAAACTGCCCTTCAACATGTGGGTACTTGTGATTGAATTCTGATGTTCTTACAAAGTGTTTTCAACACTCTGAGCAGTTAAATATTGCACATTATGAAATTTTGTCATTGAGTCTTTGAAAAAAGTAGTAGCAGAAACTGGATTGCATTTTGAGTGGCTCTAAAGACATACTACTGATTTTTCAAATTGGGGTTGATCCAGAAAGGTTTTCACCTTTGTGTAACAGGCACACTTGACCCTAAAACATTTAAATGTATTTTGGGCTTCCCCAGTGGCTCAGATGGTAAAGAATCAGCCTGCAGTACAGGAGAGCCAGTTTGATCCCTGTGTCGGGAAGATTCTCTGGAAAAGGGAATAGCTATCCACTCCAGTATTCTTGCCTGGAGAACTCCATGGACTGAGGAGTCTGGGGGGCCATAGTCCATGGACTTGTAAAGAGTTGGACACCACTGAGTGACTGACAGTTTTACTTTCACTTTGAGATGAGAGGCAAGTCTCCTGGCATGGTTGCTGTTGCTCTCAGGTCATGCCTCCTACAGGCAGGGTGAGGTCTGGTACTAACTTTTCCCCTCCTTGATCCTCTCTCCATGTGGGACTCTCTCTAGAGTCATTAGCATAGTCAGAAAGAGGGAACTTTCTGACTAAGGGAAACATCTACAGGGAACAAATCTATCATTTATCTTCCTCCAAGGAGAATGACCTCAACATCAAGATATGAATGTTGGATAATACAGTTAAGAATTGAATGGATTTTTTTAAATGTCATTTTTTTCTTTGAAAACCAACCTCCTTCAATTTTCTTGGAAAAAATTAAAGACCCTGCAGAGCTTGTGATGATAAATACAGCCCTTGGCCAGCTTTGCTTGTGTTGGAGTGTTGGAGGTGCTGATGTAGGGTTTTTTCCTTAAGTTATTTTGGGGAATAGAGCTTATTTAAATTCCACCAGTTGGGGAAAAAAAAAACCCACCCTCAAACAGTGCTGTTTCATGTTGGTTGAATAATTCACGAATGGGCAGATGGAAGGACACATATAGCTACAAACTGAGTGTCCCTTCGTATAAGCACTGTTTTGTTAAACACTCCCTAGCCAGTTCCATCACAGTTAATGCAGTTCTTGGGAGGAAGAATAAGATCACTTCTCCACTAAAATACTATGTGTATGAGGTATTTATTAAAACACCTACTAGCCAAGCTCTATTCTCTGGAATCCTCTAAAACAAGAACAGAGTAATCAGAATTCAGGCATTGTACTGCAATGAAAGCTTCCTGTCAAAGAATTCTACTCCTGGTTCTGAGTTTCTTTAATGCTGAAAAAATAAATTTGTTTTGGAAAAACACAATGATTGCATTACTATTAAAAAGCATGAGTGAAAAAGCAGAAATAAATGCACTGCCATGTTTTCCTGAGGTCTCAGCCCAGGCCTCCTGCCGAGGAGCAGTGAGGGCTGCATGACTCAGGAAATTAAGCACCGGATCTGCTCCTGGGGCCTTCATCTAATTTTCAGTGACCTTGTGAAAATTACTTCATATGTCTGTACCTTTGCTAGATTTTAAGGTGAGGAGAATAATACTGGCCTCCCACCAGAGGAGTATGTGGGCGAATAGCAAATGCGTATAATTGATATTGCCTTGCTGATACTGTGTGAAGAGCCGTGTGGAATGATAAAACCGACTGGATGTAAGATGGGTGACAAGTAGCCTGGTGTATTTCCAGACCTACAGTTCAGCCATGCTTAGCTTGGAATCCTTTGAACTGCTTTGTCATGGCCTAAGGGCATGAAGAACTCGTTTTAGTTATAAAGAAATAGAACATTAGCAACTTGCATCAGGTGTTTCAATAAGATTTTGGAAAAGATATGTCTACTTTCATTTTGGGCTTCCCAGGTGGTGCTAGTGGTAAAGAACCCACCTGCCAGTGCAAGAGATTTAAGAGATGCGGGAAGATCCCCTGGAGGAGGGCATGGCAACCGATTCCAGTATTCATGCCTGGAGAATCCCATGGATAGAGTAGCTGGGAGGGCTACAGTCCATAAGGTCACAAAGAGTCCAATACGACTGACGCATCTTAGCATGCACGCACCCACACTTTCACTTTTAGTTTATCTGAAGATCCTAGAGGTCTCAGAAATCATTCAGCCCACATCCTTAGGAACCACATCCCTGAGTAGGGCCATTTCTTGTGGGAAGACAGTCACCATCTCCTGGGTGAATATAATAGGCAGCAATTCTTTCTGATACTAAGTTGAATTCTGATTCCCTGTAACATCCTTCCGTTGGTTCTAGTCCTACTCTCTGAAGCAGCAAAACCCTGTATATTTCTTCTTACATGTAACAGACTTTCAAATTATTGAAGTCAGGACTCCCATTTTTCTTGCATGCCTGTCTCTAGGTAAAATATTTCCTTCTTCATTCCTTGTATGACCAGGTACTAGCAGCTTCTCCTCATCAATGCAATCTTCTTGTAATTCAGCCCAGCTTGTTTTTCTCTCCCTTAAGAGGTCTTCAAAAAGGATCACTGCCTGAAGCAGTGGGTCTAATAGTTCAAGGCTCAGTCAGGCCTCTTTTATTTACATTTTAATCAAAATCAAACTTATTGATCATCACTTTGGATATAATAATGAACAACATAGACATAATTCTTGGCCTTAAAAGCTTATGCTTGGAAATGGAAGAAATGCATGGAGAAGATCCCCTGCACAAGAAGATAGTTTATAATGATAGACTTGAAACTGGGACCAGGAATGAACTCAGAACCAGGAGAAGAATTCTTGGGGTGGATACAGCTTATTAGAACTCAGCCTCAAATCCTCCCCTCCTTCTAGCTTGTCTCCCTTTACTGCACAGCCTGGAAAGCTAACACTATACTTCCCAGACAGTCTTGTAGATAGGAGCCTGGACAGAAATTAGGCCCCACCAAATAAATGCAACTCAGGCCCTTGCTAAGGAGTTTTATTAATGAAATAAAAAGTCATTGAGTAAATTTAAGCAGTGTTCTAACATAATTTTAACGGGTTCAGATACCTGATAAGGCTGATCTTCTGTTATTTATTTTTCCTCTTTTTTTTTTGTAATTTGTAAGCTCTTTTTGCCCAGTTATACAACTAGATGAAGTTTAGGATAATTTTATCAATTAAGAAATCCAACTGTGGATGATCATATTGAGTTAAGCTTAAAAATTAATCTGAGAAGAAATGATTTAGTTTTCCATCCTTGACATACACTTCTTTCCACTTATGTAAATTTTCTATCTCTTCAAAAATTGAATAGTGAGGTAAACAAACATACTGAGTATTGCTGCAATGAGGAATTATTGGGGCATTGTGAAAACTTACAACAGTGGAACTTAAGGCATACTCAGGACCAGAGGCAAGTCTTTCCAAACATGACATCTTAGTTAAGCCTTACAGAATGAATAGGAGTTCACTGGGCAAAGAGAAAGATGCGGGAAGAGACTTGCAGGCAACTTGGTCAGTTTATATGAAGACCCAGAGACAAAAGAGTGTGGGATGGTCTTTCAAGGTTTAAAATGGCTGCTGCTGCTGCTGCTGCTGCTAAGTTGCTTCAGTCATGTCTGACTCTGTGCGACCCCATAGACAGCAGCCCACCAGGCTCCCCGGTCCCTGGGATTCTCCAGGCAAGAACACTGGAGTGGGTTGCCATTTCCTTCTCCAACGCATGGAAGTGAAAAGGGAAAGTGAGGTTGCTTAGTCATGTCCAACTCTTCTTGACCCCATGGACTGCAGCCCACCAGGCTCCTCTGTCCATGGGATTCTCCAGGCAAGAGTGCTGGAGTGGGGTGCCATCGAAGGAAAGAAAGACAAAAATGGAACAATCCAGGTAAGCAACAGCCAAATTATGAACAGCTTTGTAAGCTGTATTTGGGTATTTAGATGTGTATTTAGAGTTCAGATGGCAAAACAAACTGGACATCATAGTAGATGCGTTGGGATGGTGATGAGAAGGGAGGTGTAAGTAGAGTGCCCAGGCTTCTGGCTTTTGACCTGGGAAGATGACTGTGCGTTTCACAGAGACAAGAGCAAGAGAGTAATCAAATCTTGAGGGGGGTGAAATATTTATGCGTGTTTGTATCTGTTTAATTTGTGGTGCCTGGGGACAGCCGAGTGGAAATGTTCAGCAGACTTTGAATCACAACCAAAGATCAATGATGTAGATGGAGATATTGGTTTCTCAATCATTATAATTGAAGGTATCGAAGCGGGCAGTATCAGTCAAGGACAGTATGAGGATCAAGAAGTACAAGAAAAACATGTGACTTAGGCCATTTGCCTTTAAGCCCAAGGATAACCTTGGTGCATTTAGAAGTCCCATTACACTGATGACTCATATTGTATTCATATAAACCTTTTGGTGCCTTTCGCACACACTCTAGTGAGGCCACCTGGTTATAAGTGGCAGAAAGCCAACTCGAACTAGTTTAAGAAGGGAAAAAAAAAAAAAAGGAGGTTGGGCTCCAGAAGTAGGAGAACCAAGGTAGACTTTAGATATTGTGACATCCAAGGGACTCAAAAGCTTATTTCTGATTTGTAAATAACTATAGAGACTCTGTTTCTACATGGTAGACAAGAGGAACCCCAGTCAACCCAGCTTACAACCTCAAAGCTTAGCAGTATCAATGGAAAGAATATTACTCTCAACTGTGTGTGTATATATACATATACATGATATATATAAACCTTAGTGTGTATGCATGCATGCTCAGTCATATCTGACTCTTTGCGACCCCGTGGGCTATAGTCCACCAAGAGAAGACACCAGTTGGTTCTGCTTAGGTCCTATGCCCAACCATAATTTGTTTCAGTGATCAGGATAATGGAGCATTGGATATCCTATATATGGAGCTCCAAGAAAGTTAAAATTCTTGAAATTCACTCCAGACCTTCTGAATCAGAATGTCTGGAGAACAGTCCCATGAAGTACTATTTTTCACAAGTGGTTAGGGTGACTCTTACTGGGGGCAGAGTTCACAGATCATGTTTTGAGAAATTCTACAAGCTCCGGAACCACTAAGACAGAATCCTGCCTGAGAGGTCCTCAGGTCTGTACCTTGTCAGTCTTGGTAAAGTTGAAAAACATTCAGGCTTTTGAGTGGATTTGAAAGGACTTTGGGTGCACTCTAGTCTGAATCACCTCATTAAATCTATGACCAGGAAATTCATTTAACTCCCTTTTGACTTTTACTTTCCTCATTTCAGCACACAGGGAAAACGCTTACTCAGAATGGTTGTGCAAGGTTAAATCAACAACACTGTGAGGTCTGGTTGCCCATTATTCTTTCTCCATTGCTCAGAAGCTTCAACCCCATGACTAACATCTAGGTTTTCCATTGCTGGGGTGGTTTCTGCCTCCTGGGTCATTGCCATTTATTGCCTAAGGAAGTTCTCTATGTTCAGTGCTTCCATATCCTCTCGGGTCCCTAAAGCCACACTTCCAGGATGCTAAACTCAACCTGTCCACCCAGACCCTCACTGTCTCTCTGTCTCATCTTCTACCTGCTGAAACCCTATCTGCCTCAACCTCCACGTCAGATGCTCAGGGAGTTTTTTAAATCTCCACATTCTATACTTCTGAACCTAGGCTATAAGCCTGGGATATATTTTCATATATGATTTGGTACAGATAGCAATGTCTTGAGCTGGAAGCTGATCTGGGCTTTTAGAGTGCCAGATTGCAGAAGAAATAAAAATGATCACTTTTTTTTTTTTTTTTTAGGAGAAAACATCTCATATAAAGGACTTGATAATAGACACATGAGACTCCTTAAAGAGCTATACTTAGGTAAAAGTAGATAAAAACCTACAGATGCCAGACTACGTTACTCCTGTATTTGGTCCTTCATCATTTTTTAATATCTTTTTTTCCCAGCTGCCACCTTGGGAGAAATAAAAAAGCTAAGAGGATGCAGAAAACTGACCTGTAATTTAAAAGGAAGCTGACTCCACTTATCAGAGCCCTGATGCAGCACATATTAGAAATGGGACAATGAATGACATGGTGTCAGTGCCCTGTGAACTCATGTCACCCAAGAGCGCTTTGCCATGCTCTGACAATGCTTCTGAATTTGTGCCGGAAGAGGTTTGTAAAGCTGCTCTTCTGTGAGAGCCCGGCTTCTTCAGCTTCTAATCTTGAATACTAAAGGCACTGTGCTGTATTTGGCAAATTTTGCCCTCTGTGTGGTTACTGGGTTGGTGCCAGAAGAAAAGTTAATGGAACCCTCATCCAAATCATCCTAGACCTTTATCCTATACTTTGTTCCTTACAGTTAAGTGGCATTTCTCTTCTAAAGAACCCCAAGTGGCAAGATACTATTTTGGTATTATTTTACCCTGGATTATTGTATTTTTCCTTCCCTGCATTTTCTTTGTTGAAACAGCTTACAAGTCTCCACCGCCCACCCTCCAACCCCTACTCCCAGCCACCGCCCCGGCTACCTCCAGAGAGGAAGGGGCTGGATAAACTTGGAAATCCTGGCTTTTATTTTCCAAATCCTAAGCCCTCAAGGGAGGGGAAAATTTGTGGGCCCAGAGAAAGTGACCTTAATAAGCATGGTGAGTAAATGTTCCACCAGATGAGATATATTCCCCAGAGCCCAAGGCTGTGAAGAAAGAGATGGGTGAGTTCACGCCCTACTTCCTGGTTTTACTAGCAGAGACGGTCTTGGGTCTCACAAGCAGAAGGGACTAAGGCAAGCAAGGTGTTGTGGGTTCTCTAACCAGGCTCATAAACTCAATGTGTTCAGGTTCCTGGAGGGTAACATACATGTGAGGATTGGAAGTGATGTGAGTGGAAGACTGTGTGTGCATGCTAAGTCACTTCAGAGTGTCCAGCTCTTTGTGATCCTATGGACTATAGCCCACCAGGCTCCTATGTCCATGGCATTCTCCAGGGAAGACAACTGGAGTGGGTTGCCATGCCTTCCTCCAGCGGATCTTACTGACCCAGGGATAGAACCTGTGTCTCCTATGTCTCCTGCATTGGCAGGCAGTTTCTTTACCAGTAGCGCCACCTGGGAAGCTGAGTGGGAGACTAGTGAGGCTTGTACTCTAGAGTGTGTGTCCTGTCCAAAGGCAATCTAATTCTCAGTCCAGTTCAGTTCAAATGCTCTGTCGTGTCTGACTCTTTGCGACCCCATGGACTGCAGCATGCCAGGCTTCCTTGTCCATCAACAACTCCTGGAGCTTACTCAAACTCATGTCCACCGAGTTGGGGATGCCATACAACCATCTCATCCTCTGTCATCCCCTTCTCTATGAGCACAAAAGAAACCAATCTGTTATACTTGACAAGTTTTACAAAAGAAGCCAATCTGTTGTATTTGACAAGTTTTGGCCCACAGTCCAGGGGCCACATTGAATAGAATAATGACCGTGTTGATATTACTTACTGTGGGGCAGATTGCTAAGGTTGAGGGCACACCCAATGCCTTGATGCCACATCAGCCCCTACACATTGTCATTAACTCAGGGTACAATGAGAGGGGTGAAATCTTGAATGGCCCAGGTTAATAGTTGTAGATGTTTCAAATGAGGCTTAAAATAGAAACTGAACTGAATTAAAATCTTTAAGAATTTCTTGTACACCTGAATTTGTAGACTAATAATATACTTCTATCATTAGAGAGGTATCTAGGATAGTTTTGGCTTTACCAATGTGGAACTTGGTCCGGTGTGATCTTAGGAAAGTTAGTATCTCAAGCCTGTTTCTCCAACTGTGAAAGAGGAACAAATGCTCTGAAATTTGCTGCATTAAATGTAGTATTTCCCATCTTGCTCCCATCACTCTCATATGAAGATGCTCTTAGAGTTTCTCCCATCAGGCTAGAGTCTCAGACATCTTCATACTCACTTGATTGGAGTCTTAAAATGTTCTTCCCATTGCCTTTAGACTAAATTACAAGTTCTTGAAAACAGCCTATGAGCCCAACCTGGCCACTTACCATCCACCTCCATAGCAAACTTCATATTGGAAGACTTGAATTACTGCATTGTGTTTTGATCCACAGCTGACCTAGTAGGTCTACTGGGGGTAGGTCCAAACAACACAAGTTTAAGAGTCATGAACTAATATAGGTTTGAGTTATAGCTCTGCCCATACTAAAATTGTGATCTTGGGCAAGCCTCAATTTCTGCATTCATGAAAGTAAACGGGGATACTTCTATTATCTGGGAATAATAATATTATCTGTCGCTTATGTAATTCAGTGGCTTAAAAAAAAAAGGCACAGTGAAGATGAAAAACACTCATCAACCATAAAGTGTTACATAAATGTCCATGTTGCCCACATAGGCTTGGCCAGTCCCTGCCTCTTTTTTTTTCTCCATCAGACCATCTCAGCTGGTGCTCTCTCTGATTTGATCTCTTTGTCCACCTGATTTTTGGCAGTGTGGGTCAGCTGATGCTCAGGAGGGCCCTGGAAGATTCAGGCCACCTAACCCCTCTTCAGATCAACTCATTCGTTCCTTTGCAGAGAAGCCCACTCTTAGTCCCTGCTCAGCCTCAGATCTGGTAATGGAAGCCTTGGCCCTGCCCCACCTCATTTCTGGAGCAACTTCTGTCTCCCATAAGGGCTAACTAAAAGTGATGTGTGTGATTGTGTGTGTGTGTATGTGTATGTGTGTGTATGTTGAGAGAAGTGGTGACAGACAAAGGAAGAATTAGGCTACTATGTCGGCACTCTCTTTTCCCCTTGTTGTTCCAGGGAGAGGACAGTGCATTTCCAAATGGAAGAATTATGGACAGAGCAGATGCTAAGGAAAAGTAGCTCGTACCAGTATATCTTTAGGGATCATTTATGACCTTTGTGATTCTGGGGATTATTCTACCTATTTGGAGCACCAGAATACAGTCCATAAATTAACATTATCTGATTCATTCAGGCTTCTTAACTCACCTGTTGAAATTTTCTGACAGGGATCAAAAGCATAGGGAAATAATTTTCCAATTTTTTAAAGTTTTGAAGAAATAGCAGCCCTCACATCCAGGCTATGGGATCATTTACACAGGAGGACACTAGAAAAAAGCAGCAAAGGAACAGAGAAGAACGTTTTTTTTTTTTTTCATTGCCTATAGAACTAGAGCAAGTTACTTTTTTATGATGGAGAGNTTTAAAGTTTTGAAGAAATAGCAGCCCTCACATCCAGGCTATGGGATCATTTACACAGGAGGACACTAGAAAAAAGCAGCAAAGGAACAGAGAAGAACTTTTTTTTTTTTTTTCATTGCCTATAGAACTAGAGCAAGTTACTTTTTTATGATGGAGAGCTAGAAGACGCATTTAAAAATACATTATAGAAGATTCACTTTTTGGATTACAAAATTACTAAGAACATCATGACAGGCATTTACAGACATAAATTTCATCTACTGTGAGTGGTGCCTTACAAAGTCTTTTGTGTATATATAAAAGCTTTTGCATATGTATAAACTGCATAAGAGAGCATTTTCACAAAGAAAGAAATTCTGCAGGCAGTTCTATAATTGCTTTCCATTTCAAATTTGATTAGAAATCCATTTCATTGTCTTAATCTTTTTCTTTTACTGTTTAAAAAACTCTTATGTGAATTAATTATCTATACAAAAGCTTCTAGACCTTGAATTATGACAACTAATATATATGTATCTCAAATATTATGTTAAATGTTAAGCTGCAAAAATAGAGCTACCCAATCTATTATTAAACTTCCTGGGCATCTTGAAGAAAAAGTGATCATTTTTCTTTAAGTTTCTGAATGAGTATTGATAGTCTTCATGAGGAAGAAGACATAACCATTATAAACATATACATACTTGATAATAGATACCTAGAGTGTATGAAACAAAAATTGACAGAATTAAAGGGAGAAATAGTTCTACAGTAATAGTTGAGTGTTTCCCATGCCCTACTTTCTATAATGGACTGAACAACTAAACAGAAGACAATAAAGAAATTAAGGATTTGGACAGCACTGTAAGTAAACTAGGAGGTTTGCCTGGTGGCTCAGTGGTAAATAATCCACCTGCCAGTGCAGGAGACATGGGTTTGATACCTAGGTTGGAAAGATCCCTTGCAGAAGGAAATAGCAACCCGCTTCAGTATTCTTGCCTGGGAAATCCTATGGACAGAGGAGCCTGGAGGGCTATAGTCCATGGGATCACAAAAGAGTCGAATGTGACTTTTAGAGACTAAACAACAACAGCAAAAACAAAGTAGACCTGAGACACAAATATAAAACATCCCCCCAAAAGCAGAATACATATTTTTCTCAAGTACATTTGGAACAGGTTCCAGGATAGACCATATGTTAGAATACAAGTCTCAGTAAATTTTTAAAGTTTTAAATCATCCAAAGTATCTTCTCTGATCACAATGGAATAAAACTAGAAGTCAGTAACAGAAGGAAAACTGGAAAATTCACAAATTTGAAGAAATTAAAGAATATACTCTTAGTAGAAGTCAATCCATAACAAGGATTATTGTTGGTTTTTTTTTTTTAATTTTTCTCATGTACAGTTAGAAAATTAGAAAATGACTCTAATGGCCCAACTGGACATTGGTCACTATCCTTGAGCCAGTCAGTTAGGGCCAAGGTGACTGGGTTAAGAAGAAGCTAATCCTCCTATAGACTCACAATGGGGTTTGAGTGATTTCTCAGAAACAGGAAGGGGACCCACCACACTGATAAAGTCAAAAGAGTTATAAGGAAATTAATATTTAAGATACACATGGAGAAAGTAGGCTGATAAGATAAGGGTCATCTATTGCTATGATGGATGAGGAAAATATTTTTACCTCTGTTGCCCAGGCAATGTGAATCTCTGCATCTGAAAGCAGCAATGGCCAGCAAACCTGAGAGTGAGTATCTCTGGTTTTCTATGCCAAAGAAAATAGAGCAGATCCAAATGTGTCATTAGAACAATGTTTCCTGAGCTAAACACTGAGAGCTGAAGCACAGAGGAAAATGTGTTGAATAACCTAGAAAGATATAAGGAAAGAAGCACAACTTAGACAAATGCCAGAGATCAGGCTGTGGCCCACAAAAGTATATGTTCACGTTTCTAGAAACATATGGAGAGTGTCCTGTGCTGCTGTGCTTGGTGGCTCAGTCGTGTCTGACTCTTTGTGACCCCACGGACTGTAGCCCACACAGCTCCTCTGTCCATGGGATTTCCCAAGCAAGAATACTGGAGTGGGTTGNTGTTCACGTTTCTAGAAACATATGGAGAGTGTCCTGTGCTGCTGTGCTTGGTGGCTCAGTCGTGTCTGACTCTTTGTGACCCCACGGACTGTAGCCCACACAGCTCCTCTGTCCATGGGATTTCCCAAGCAAGAATACTGGAGTGGGTTGCCATGTCCTCCTCCAGGGGATCTTCCCCACCTGAGGATCAAACCCCAGTCTCTTGCATTGCAGGGGGATTCTTTATCCACAGAGCCATCTGGGAAGCCCCTATATGGGAAGGGTGGTGGTGGTGGTGGTTTAGTCTCTAAATCATGTCTCACTCTGGCAACCCCATTGACTGTAGCTTACCAGGCTCCTCTGTTCATGAGATTCTATAGGCAAGAATACTGGAGTGGGTTGCCATTTCCTTTTAGGCTAAGTCTAATAGTGAGACTTGATGATTTTAAGAATACATTTGTTTCCTTATTCTAATTCCTTCATATATATTTCACTTCTTTTGTTCTTTGTTTCTGGAGGTGGAATGAAAAGAAGGCTTCTAGAAACAAAGATTTACATTGCTATTGTCACTTAACAGGGTAGACCTGCTAACAGGTCCCTTTCCCATTTCAGGTAGTCTCTGAGAGGCTGTCTGTGGTGTTTCTCATTTACAGGTGCTCATCTCCTTATCTGGATGCAGCAGAGAGACAGTGAAAACACCCTGAGCCCAGAGCTCAGAGCACTCACCGGGGAGGGGTGTTCTCACGGCAGAGCTTTCTTTGTTCAGAAATGGCTGAGCTCACCTCTGTTCCTAGTAATTAACAGGCTCTTCTTCACCCTTGTTCAGGGAGAACTACCTTTTTTCTTGCCCTTGGCAGTGACCAGTCTACTTCTTTGACAGCTTAGTGAAATTCCTAGGAGAGAAAGGATAAGCAAATTCACCACAAGAGGAAATTCACCACAAGAGGAAATTCTTTTATAAAGGAGTTTAAATTAGGAAATACATTGATGTTAAATAGTGTTTGTCCCATTTTGGAAACTTAATGAAATGTCTTCAAATACTTTGGGCTCGCTCAAGTAAACCTTCCTGAGTACTCTAAAAGTATTTAAAAAAATTAAAGCTACAATATTAGAGAAACTTGAATTTTCTTAAATGTTCACAAACTGAATGTAAATTTATTAAGATTTCATTTTGAAATCACAAATGTAAATTAATTATCCAATTATTCATTTTAAATTGAAATTACAAGGTTGATCTGTTACTTTAATTGTCTAAAGTCTTATAAGCCTAAGAGTACAAAATAATAAAAATACACAGTTTCATTAACACAAATATTAATACTATGGTTTTGTTTACTTGTACATGTCTATATTTAATTCTAAATCTTTATAGAATTGAAAGAATATTTAACTGTCAATGAAATAATTATGACTTTGCAAGCAATTTTGAAGGATCTCTTCTCTGCTTGTTAAAATTCTGTAAGAATGGAAGATTTCAGCAGCAACAATGATTAGATTGTTGTGGATGACATTGATGGGACTTTTTTTAATCAAGACCCTCTAAATAGGGTGATCTGATGGTACTTGTGGGCCTTATTCCTATGATTAGGTTGTATATTACCCAATTCAATGGCACCCCACTCCAGTACTCCAGCCTGGAAAATCCCATGGATGGAGGAGCCTGGTAGGCTGCAGTCCGTGGAGTCGCCAAGAGTCAGACATGACTGAGCGACTTCACTTTCACTTTTCACTTTCATACATTGGAGAAGGAAATGGCAGCCCACTCCAGTATTCTTGCCTGGAGAATCCCAGGGATGGGGGAGCCTGGTGGGCTGCCATCTATGGGGAGTTGGACACGACTGAAGTGACTTAGCAGTAGCAGTTTATCTAGTTATGTGGTATGAGTCCCATTCAGCAGTACATAAATTATTCTCTTAAATCCTTTTATTTTTCTTCCAAGGGGTTCTGGCTGAGGAATCTTATAACAGCTACCTATTTCTACATGATAAACTTCTTCAAAACTTAGTGGCACTAAGAAAAACTCTATTTTATCATATCTTGCAATTTTTATGGGTCAGAAATTTGGGCAAAAGTCAACTGGTTCATTCTTCTATTGAGTGACCTCCACTAACATCACATGGAAGAGAAGGATTATCCAGCTGAACCCTCCAGCATTCCTGATGCACAAAACTGAATCTAATAAAATGGTCTGAAAAGTTCAAAGTGGTTTCATTGCCATGTCGCAAACTTTGGGAAAATGGCTAGAAGGCTGGGCTTAGCAGGCACTGTCAGTTGGAATGTATCCATGTGGGGTCTCTAGCAATGTGACTTCAGAGTGGTCAGACTTCTTTCGTGGACCCTAAGGGCACTAAAAGCAAGTGCTCCTGTGAGCAAGGTGGAAGCTGCATGAGCTTTTGTGATCTAACCTCAGAAGTCCCAAAAGCTGTACTTGCCACTGGACTTGAGTGGTTGAAGAGTCACAAACCCCATCCATATTCAAGAAAAGCACACATAGACACCCCCCTTTCTATGGCAGAAATGTCAACAAATATGTGACCACATTTTAAACCTGCCACCAAGCTATTAGCATAATTAAAGGTCTTTTCCATTTAACTCCAAAGGTCTTTGACTTGATGTGCATTATTTTCAAGTACTTCCTGTATAAACATGTGGTATTAAAACAACATCTGATTGAATTCTAGGTATATTGGGTGGCATTGTCTCACAATCTGTTCATGACTTTGAAAGATATTATTTGGTAAAATGACCTTGGAAGATTATTCTACTTAATGAAATTATGTATAAGAATAGTTCTGTACTTTATTTGCTAATGAGCCACAGATGCCATCTCTTGAACTCAAAGGTGAAATGTTCTGGTCTTACATTAATGATTTTTTTTTAAATTTTTCTAACAGATAAGTGTGCTATGAAGAATATTTTATGTTCTTCTATACTCAATCCAACAAATACAGAATGAGTACATTCTTTAAGTGAAGTGCATTTTAACAAAGGTTTGGATTTTATTTGGTGTAGATGGCTTGGAAGTCATTCAAAATGCATGGGACAAGATAAGCAATAGACAGAAGACACTTTTTAGTTTGTTAAGAAAAAAATGCAAGCAGGTCTGCAACCTTCTTTGTTCAGTCAGGTTTGGGGACCAAGTTCTTTTTGTTTGTCTTATCTTACTCTATCTGGTTAGGCTTCCCCATGGCCCAGCTGTGAAAAATTCATCTGCAATGAGGAAAATGCAGGTTCGATCCCTGGGTGGGGAACATCCCCTAGAGGAGGGCATGACAACCGACTCCAGTATTCTTGCCGGGAGAATCCCATGGACAGAGGAGCCTGGTGGGTTATGGTCCACAAGGTCACCCAGAGTCAGACATGACTGAAGCAACTGCGGCGGTAGAACTACTCTGTCTGGTTAACTCCTACAGGGATCTTGATCTTAGTTCTGCTTTTTGGGTGATTCTGTCCATAGCTCCTCATTAAAACAAGAATTGGTAGATGCTTAAAAAATATTTGTTGACTGAACAAATGCATGTCTAATTTCAAAGAATTTGAATATACGAAGTCAGCTCTTCACACTAAAATTATACTGCTCATAATTTTTCAAGGATCAGAAAGCATTTTACATCTCACTAGTGCTTTCGGTCATCATTGTAAACAATCAGTTATTGTTTTTGCCACTCAATTCATTTTGCTTTCCTGGGTATTTTGATTCCACATAAAGAGGCGTATACTGTATTGCTTTCCAACTGGTTTTTCTATTTAAATAAGATAATAGAGAATTAGGACTGTAAGAATTCAAAGTGAGCTCACTGACATACAAACTATCACCAGCATTTTTCAGTGGCTACTGTAAAATACCTTCAGGAATAAAATCTTGTTTGGGTTCAGTGAAATGGCTTGAAGAATGCACAATGTTTGATGTGTGTTAATATTGCAAAGTCGCCATCCCCTACATTCATCTGGTTTTGATCCCATTTAGTTGTCCTATAATATGGGTCTGGAAAGAGATTTGCTTGATCTGCCTCTGATGTAGTTGCAGGGTTGCCCTACCTTTTATTAGTTCATACTACCTCCACATTAATCCCCTCTTTCCACTCCAAATACCCCATTCTCATTGCTTTGTCTTATGTGCTTTGTGCAGCTCTTGAAAATAACCTACCACAGTTAAGGGGGCCCAAGAGGAAAAGGGATCACTGTGACTTAGGGTGATAATTTCAATTTTCAAACGCCCTCTACATATGAGTGTACTTGCTTGGAAAAAATGTGTTTAGAATGGGATCACTTGTGGCAGGCTTCTTGGTTTCAAGAATCTGAAGGGAGTAATAAACAGAGAGAATTGCAATGAAATGTGAAATGAGTTTCATAGTCCTCAACTCTGGCAGGTGAGCTGTGTCACGGTAGGGAGTGTGACATAGGCCCGTGGATGTGTTTTCTCTTTATGCTGTTGAGGCTAAGTGATTGCAGTTGTCAGTGTTTTGCTACCATTTAAAAACCAAAAGGGTTCCTGGTAGGAAGGCCTCTAGCTATTTTTGATTTATTAACTAATTTTAGAAGGCTAGAAATTAATGACAACAAGAAACGAAAATGTGCAGAGAATAGCAGAAGCTCTACAATGATAATTCATTCATATGAATAAATAGCATCTCAACATTAAGGCAAATTAGGTGTGGCCATTTGAGAAACCTCAGGGTCTCTGCTGTCTTTTATTTCCTAGAATCTGAGGTTTTAGTTAATAATCTTTGAGGGGGGAAAGGGTTTTTTTCCCCCTGAAAAACCAAGTTTGAGAAATGTGGACTGCTGATCTAGTGTGCCTAAATTATTTTTTAAAAAATCAGTAAAATAAGTTTTCATGTACAAAGATTCTAAGAAGGAAGGAAGGAAAGCAGGAAGGAGAGAAGGAAGGTGTGTGTGGGAGGGCTCTTATAGTAGAATAAGAGTAAATAATAGTAAAAATCATCCTTTAAGGATGTCCCTGGTGGTCCCATGGTTAAGAAACTGCCTTGCAATGCAGGGGATGCAGGTTTGATCCTTGGTCAGGGAACTAAGATCCCACACACTGTGGGGCAACTAAGCCCATGTGCTGCAACTATCNAGTAGAATAAGAGTAAATAATAGTAAAAATCATCCTTTAAGGATGTCCCTGGTGGTCCCATGGTTAAGAAACTGCCTTGCAATGCAGGGGATGCAGGTTTGATCCTTGGTCAGGGAACTAAGATCCCACACACTGTGGGGCAACTAAGCCCATGTGCTGCAACTATCGAGTCCACGCATCTCAGCCAAGAGAGGCTGTGTGCTGCAGCTAACTGATGCAGCCTATATATATATATCCTTTAGAACATCATATTATAAATGGATTATGGTAAGAAATTAAAAGACACTTACTCCTTGGAAGGAAAGTTAATACCAACCTAGATAGCATATTCAAAAGCAGAGACATTACTTTGCCAACAAAGGTCCGTCTAATCAAGGCTATGTGGTCTACTGGAGAAGGAAATGGCAAACCACTTCAGTGTTCTTGCCTTGAGAACCCCGTGAACAGTATGAAAAGGCAAAATGATAGGATACTGAAAGGGGAACTCCCTGGGTTGATAGGTGGTCAATATGCTACTGGAGATCAGTGGAGAAATAACTCCAGAAAGAATGAAGGGATGAAGCCAAAGCAAAACAATACTCAATTGTGGATGTGACTGGTGATAGAAGCAAGGTCCAGTGCTGTAAAGAGCAACATTGCATAGGAACCTGGAATGTTAGGTCCATGAATCAAGGTAAATTGGAAATGATCAAAGGAATCAGCAAACTAAAATGGACTGGAATGGGTGAATTTAACTCAGATGACCATTATATCTACTACTGTGGGCAGGAATCCCTTAGAAAAAATAGAGTACCCATCACGGTCAACAGAAGAGTCTGAAATGCAGTACTTGGATGCAATCTCAAAAACGATAGAATGATCTCTGTTTGTTTCCAAGGCAAACCATTCAATATCATGGTGATCCAAGCCTATGTCCCAACCAGTAATGCTAAAGAATTTGAATGGTTCTATGAAGATGTACAAAACCTTTTAGAACTAACACCCCCCAAAAGATGTCCTTTTCATTATCGGGGACTGGAATGCAAAAGTAGGAAGTCAAGAAACATCTGGAGTAATGGGCAAATTTAGCCTTGGAGTATGGAATGAAGCAGGGCAAAGGCTAATGGAGTTTTGCCAAGAGAACGTACTGTTCATAGCAAACACTGTCTTCCAACAACACAAGAGAAGACTCTACACATGGACATCACCAGATGGTCAACACCAAAATCAGATTTATTATACTCATTGCAGCCAAAGATGGAGAAGCTCTATACAGTCAGCAAAAACAAGACTGGAAGCTGACTGTGGCTCAGATCATGANCCAACAAAGGTCTGTCTCGTCAAGGCTATGGTTTTTCCTGTGGTCATGTATGGATGTGAGAGTTGGACTATAAAGAAAGTTGAATGCAGAAGAATTGATGCTTTTGAACTGTTTTGTTAGAGAAGGCTCTTGAGAGTCCCTTGGACTGCAAGAAGATCCAATCAGTCCATCCAAAGGAGACTAGTCCTGGATGTTCATTGGAAGGACTGATGCTGAGCCTAAAACTCCAATACTTTGGCCATTTCATGCGAAGAGTTGACTCATTGATAAAGACTCTGATTCTGGGAAGTATTGGGGGCAGGAGGAAAAGGGGTGGAGAAGGCAATGGCACCCTACTCCAGTACTCTAGCCTGGAGAATCCCATGGATGGAGGAGCCTGGTAGGCTACAGTCCATAGGGTCGCTAAGAGTCAGACACGAGTGAGTGACTTCACTTTCACTTTTTGGAGAAGGAAATGGCAACTCACTCCAGTATTCTTGCCTGGAGAATCCCAGGGACAGAGGAGCCTGTTGGGCTGCCGTCTATGGGGTTGCACAGAGTCGGACACGACTGACATGACTTAGCAGCAGCAGCAGCAGGAAAAGGGGATAACAGAGGATGAGATGGCTGGATGGCATCACCGACTCGATGCACATGAGTTTGGGTGGACTCCGGGAGTTGGTGATGGACAGGGAGGCCTGGCATGCTGTGATTTATGGGTTCACAAAGATTCGGACATGACTGAGTGACTGAACTGAACTGAACTGAACTATTCTCACTAAATGAAGGAGGAAAACAAACACAGAGAAATTGTGTGACTTGACCAATGCAAAGACCATCTATCTAATATCTGCTTTACCTCCTCAAAGTGTAGAGTAATGATTCTTGGGGAACTGGCTTTGAACAAAGTGGTAAATCTATTTGAATCAAAGGTAATTCAATCCCTCTTTCCAGTGTTTGATTTAAAATGGGTTAATGACCCAGTTCTGACCATTAAGAAATGAGATGATGCTTAATGCAGTCCTTAGAGAAAGATCTTAATTTGTTTTAAAAGCCAGTCTCACTCTCCCAGTGGGCTTGAGCTGGGAAGCACATAGCCATGGCCACTACTGGTGGCCACTTCACAACTGCAAAAGGAACCAGCTTTATTATGATGTATCGAAAGTAATATTAGATGGACAGAAAGAACCTGGGTCTTGGTGAGGATGAATTACTTCTCAAACGGCCCTTCTCTGGGATTCTTCTTTACATAATATAAACTTTTCTTTTTTTTTCCCTTAAACTAGTTTGCATATGAGTAGAGCAAGCCTAGAGTCACACCCAGTCAGCTTTAATCCTTAAATTCCAATAAATATTTCACCTGTACTGTTGAGTCACAACAAAATTAACCCACATTGATCTTTGCATACCTTGTTTGAGTGAACATTTTTTATACTTTTTCTTTGATTGTTTAAAAGACAATTGTTTATCATTCATATAAGAAAGGGCTACTTTCCTAATAAGTAAGAAGGTCTTCAAATCAATAATAACAAGCAAGTAGAAAGTTAAGCAAATTCCACAAACAGACAATTCATAGAAAAGGAAATAAAAATAGATCTTAAATATAAAAGAGACTTAGCTTCACTCATATTAAGGTAAATGAAAGTGAAAATTATATTATTTTATACAATTTTTCTTCCATCAGATGGCAAAGACAAAAATATTTGATAACACACTATGCTGGCAAGTGTGGAGAAATGGTGTTATCATTCCAAGACATGATAGCAAGTAGATAGTTTACCTCCTCAATGCTTATTAATGGTTATCTAATTGGTACAACTTTTACGAAGGATCACTTGGCATCTTTTTTGATCAAGCAATTCTTATAGGAATTGAGCTTAGAAGTACATTTACACTCATGTGAAATTAGGACTTCTCTAGGACTTCTCTGGTAGCTCAGCTGGTAAAGAATCTGCCTGCAATGCAGGAGCCCCTGGTTCAATTTCTGTGTCAGGGAAGAACCCCTGAGAGAAGGAGTAGGCTGCTGCTGCTGCTGCTGCTGCTAAGTTGCTTCAGACGTATCCAACTCGGTGTGACCCCATAGACAGCAGCCCACCAGGCTCCCCCGTCCCTGGGATTCTCCAGGCAAGAACACTGGAGTGGGTTGCCATTTCCTTCTCCAATGCAGGAAAGTGATAAGTCAAAATGAAGTCGCTCAGTCATGTCCGACTCTTAGCGACCCCATGGACTGCAGCCTACCAGGCTCCTCTGTCCCTGGAATTTTCCAGGCCAGAGTACTGGAGTGGGGTGCCATTGCCTTCTCCAAAGGAGAAGACTACCTACTCCAGTATTCTTGGGATTCCTTGGTGGCTACCAAGGAATAAAGAATCTATTTGCAAGGCTAGAGACCTGGATTCGAGCCACGGGTTGGAAAGATCCCCTGGAGGAGGGTGTGGCAACCCACTCTGGTATTCTTGCATGGGAAATCCCATGGACAGAGGAGCCTGGCAGGCTACAGTCTATGGAGTCACAAAAGAGTTGGACAAAGCTTAGAGACTAAGCACAATCACAGCACATGTGAAAGTATATTTTCACAAGTTTACTAAGGGAATGACAGGATGAGATGGTTGGATAGCATCACAGACTTGATGGACATGAGTTTGAGCAAGCTCTAGGAATTGGTGATGGACAGGGAGGCCTGGGATGCTGCAATTCATGGGGCCTCAAATAGTCGTACACAACTGAGAGACTGAACTGAACTGAACATTTGTTTACCATAGCAAAAAATTAAGAACAACCTATATATCTAGGTACAGAAAGCTAGTTAAACAAATTAGAGGGCACTTTACAATGCAATAAGGAAGCCCCAGTGGCTCAGTGTTGAATATGCCCACCAGTTCAGGAGTTGTGAGAGACTTGGGTTCAATTGCTGGGTCAGGAAACTTCTGGATAAGGAAATGGCACCCCACTCCAGTACTCTTGCCTGGAGAATTTCATGGACAGAGGAGGCTGATGAGCTATAGTTCATGGGGTGACAAAGAGTTGGACACGACTGAGAGAGTAACATTTGTACTTTTCTATGGTTGAATTTACTACACACAATGAATATGTATGTTTTCCCCCAAAGAATAAAGTTTATGTAAAAGAATATGAAATATTCATGAGTTGGAAAAATTTATGCAATAGTGAATAATAGCATTAAGTTTTGGAGAAGGCAATGGCACCTCAATCCAGTACTCTTGCCTGGAAAATCCCATGGGTGGAGGAACCCTGGTAGGCTGCAGTCCATGGGGTCGCGAAGAGTCGGACACGACTGAGCGACTTCCTTTCACTTTTCACTTGCATGCATTGGAGAAGGAAATGGCAATCCACTCCAGTGTTCTTGCCTGGAGAATCCCAGGGACGGGGGAGCCTGGTGGGCTTCTGCCTATGGGGTCACACAGAGTTGGACACAACTTAAGCAACTTAGCAGTAGCAGCAGCAGCATTTAGTATTTTTTCTAATCTGTCCACTTGAAATTAGAATAAAAACAATGCATTTTAAAACAAAAATTGCTAGTTCCCTTCCTTAATAGCATACCAGCCCATTAAGAGCAGTATTTTTCTAAGGTTCCAGCTATTTCCAGGTGTCATGGTCCCACATGTTTTCCCACCACTGCTTTCCTAGGTACAATATTGTCTTCTCTAGCAAAAAAAAAAAAAAAAGATTAACACACACAAAAAATCCTGTAAAAGAAAGGCACAATTCCACCAAAATTTTTAGACTCTTATCAGATAGGGTTTGCAGGCTGAACATGACTAGCCTTACCTTACTAATGTAGGTGGAGTAGTTTGGCCTGACATTTGTATCACTTTCCTGGAGAACTGCTAGGTTATTTCTCCTCTCCACCCTACGGTTGACACTGATTAAATTTCCTGAAGTTCTTCACGTCTTGAGAAGCTGCCAGCACAGATGCTCCTACACAATATTGTTACATGACCTCTTAACCCAGCAACACCCAACTTATAATTCCAACATGGGAAGAAGTAAGAAATTTCCAGTGCCAATCATCAGTGTGCATATACTAGAAAACCAAAACATAGATACATTTTAATACACACAAAGAAAAAACATTGTCTTTTCCCTGTGTTGTGCCAGCTCTTCAGGATCAATAGATTTAAAATTTCTGGACTATCTAACTTTAATCATGAAACAATAAATGTTTTAAAAATATGCCTGCAGGAACTTCCGTTGTGGTCCAGTGGTTGAGGCTCTGTGCTTCCACTGCAAGGGGCGTGGGTTTGATCTCTAGTCAGGGAACTAAGATCCCACATGTTATCAGTTCAGTTCAGTCCTTCAACTGTATCCGACTCTTTGCGACCCCATGGACTGCAGCACACCAGGCTTCCCTGTCTATCACCCACTCACAAGGTGAAAAATAATAATGCCTACAGTAACTAATCTACTCAGCAAACACTACAGTGCCAAGGACTATGGCAGGTACTTTATGTTCATTATCTCCAACCTACCAAGGAAACTTCACACTGCTTTCCGTACCAACTTGCATTCTCACCAACAGTCCACTAGAGTTAACAGTGTACTCATCTGAAGAATAAGTACTCTTTATACTAAGTTTTTGGAAGGAAAGTTATGACCAACCTAGACAGCATATTAAAAAGCAGTGACATTACTTTGTCAACAAAGGTCCGTCTAGTCAAGGCTATGGTTTTTCCAGTAGTCATGTATGGATGTGAGAGTTGGACTATAAAGAAAGCTGAGCGCCAAAGAATTGATGCTTTTGAACTATGGTGTTGGAGAAGACTCTTATGAGTCCCTTGGGCTGCAAAGGAGATCCAACCAGTCCACCCTAAAGGAGATCAGTCTTGGGTGTTCATTGGTAGGATTGATGTTGAAATTGAAACTCCACTATTTTGGCCACCTGATGCAAAGAGCTTACTCATTGGAAAAGACCCTGATGCTGGGAAAGATTGAGGGCAGGAGGAGAAGGGGACAACAGAGGATGAGATGGTTGGATGGCATCACCAACTCAATGGACATGGGTTTGGGTGGACTCCGGGAATTAGTGATGGACAGGGAGGCCTGGCGTGCTGCAGTTCATGGGGTTGCAAAGAGTCAGACAAATGAGCAACTGAACTGAATACTAAGTTTGCCAACTGCTCCACAAAATCGACACCAAAACTGCAGGAAGGTGTGAATGGGTTGTATCAACTGAGCCTGTGCTTTTTCATTATGTCAGCAAACTTTTCTAGATGACCCACTTAACACACTTCCACTTGTTGGTCAGGACTATTTTGTGGCTGGAAGATGTCAAGGGAAAGGGGTTGAAGCTGGCATTAGCTGACCAGGATGTGGATCAAGGGAAAGCATATATGTGAGGCAGGGAGACAGGTGAATAGGGCTGAGCAGAAGCTGGGGAAGAGGACCTGTAACCACCACCTGGGAAAGTTGTGCTTGGGGATGGGAGATGGAGGTGTGTGATGTAGACATCTTGGCCATCTTCACTCTGGCCTTCTGCTCCACCAAATATCACCTCCACAGCTCTCCATTATGACCCTGATATGGCATAAAGCCCTTCGGTCAGTGTCTTTTGTGCTTTCTTACTTCAGCCAGTGTGGAATTGATCGTGTCTTAAAAACCTTAGCTCTTTTTTAAAAAATTGAAGTATAGTCAATTTACAGTGTTTCAGGTGTATAGCAAAGTGATTCAGTCGTATATTTATACACACACACACACATATGTACATATATTTTTTTCAGATATTTTCTGTTGCAGATTATCACAAGATACTGAATATAGTTCCCTGTGCTATATAGTAGGTTCTTGTTGTTTATTTAATTTATATTTAGGATTCATAACAAGAATCATGAAGGGTCTGAGACTTTAGTCCTAATAAAAAGCTGAGAAGTTATCATGGATGATGACATAAAAGTGAGACTCTGAGGTGAGAGGTATTACAACAAAAGCAGCAGATAGACTTTCAGGTTCATTTGTATCAGTTTCCCATAACTTTCAAGTCTGGGGGCTATGCAAAGAGCCCTTGATGGGTGTCTGTAGACACATTGAGTTGCATTACAGGAGATCATGGATCTTGGGGAATCTCCCACTTTTAGGGTGACTGTACTGTTAGTCTTGGGGAGATGTACCTCATTCTTCAAGATCACTTCCTGCAAACACCATCCTGAAAATGGCCTAGAAAATATCAGTCAGGGTCTTGCAGTCTTGACATATCAAGCAAGGCTGTGCAGGACCGCTCAGGACACATAGCAAAATTGCTTCCCCCAAAGGAGCAGAGGGTGACAAGCTACACACTGCATGAAATCTGGCTGCTACCTACTTTTGCATGATCCATGAGCTAAGGGTGGTTTTTACATTTGAACCCCCAAAAGGAAGTCACTACACCCCACAAAAAAACAGTTCTACCTTTCTCATTAATAGACCTATATTACAAAGAAAAAATTTCCTGATTATACCTTGCATGTTTGTGTGCGTGCTCAGTCATGTCCGACTCTTTGTGACGCCATGGACTGTGGCCTGCCAGGCTCCTCTGTCCATTGGATTCTCCAGGTAAGAATACTGGAGTGGGTTACCATTTCCTACTCCAGGGGATCTTCCTGATCTAGGAATTGAACCTGCGTCTTCTGCATTAGAAGGTGGATTCTTTGTCACCAAGCCATGTAGACCTCGACTTTTATTAATAAAAAATCTCTTTTTGTATAAGTTTCTATACAATACCATTGATTTTGCCTCTTGGCCTGCAAACCCTGAACTGTCTGATACTTGACGGAAGAAGTTTTCTGGCTCCTGATCTAAGAAATTGAAAGAAAATTCTCAAAGGGTCCTGTTTCTTTGCCATTTTTGTAACTGCTAATTTCTCTGCTAAACTTAGAAGAAATGTGTGACTAACCAAATTAGTTCAGGTGTCTTGCAGATTCTTTTTTTAAATATATTTTTTGAAGAGGTAAACATATACATTATTTAATTCAAATCAGAATTTAAAAGGCTTTCTTATCAGCCTTTCTCCAGTAGTTGTGTTGATCTTTGAGTCTCCCATCACCGAGGCTGAGGTTTATCGCTTAAAAACACCTTGACTTTATATTTAGTCTAATAATAAGAATGACTAGCATGCTTGAATTAGAGGAATAAAATACTGATTATCCAAACTGGTTTTTATTTGTATCATTTCCTCTTCTTTCTTGGACCCAGCTTGCCTGCGTAGCTTTATTTAGTTCTCAGTACAAATGTCAAACTAGCTAAAGTTGGTGTTTCAGTTATGTACTGGTGCATAATATATTACCTCCAAACTTAGAGGCTTAAAGCAACAGCAATTTATTTTGTTTCACAATGCTATGAGTTGACCAGATGGTTCTCCTGCATTCTGGTGTGTCAGCTGAGCACTGGGATGGCTGGAAGGGCCCATAATGGCCTCTCTCAAGTTGCTGTTGGTGCCAGGGGCCAGCCAGGAGTTGAGTTGGAATTATTGGCTGAAGCCTTGGTTCTTCTCTCACATGGATACCTGGCTTTTCTCTGAATGGATGTTGGGCTCTAAGAAATTCCAAACCTAGTCTAAGAAAGTACGCACAAATCATTGAATTCCAAATGGTTTCTGATCAAAATATATCAGAGAAATGTATTCTGCTTATATAAGATGTTAACATCATGGGAAGCTGGGTGAAGTAGGTACACAGGAACCCACTGTAGTATGTTTAAAATTCTTCTACAAATTGAGATTATTTTAAAATAAATAGTTTACAAACAAATAAGTCATGGGATTAGCTCAGATTTAAGAGGAGAGAAAATAGACTTCACCTTTTGATGAGGGAATGACCAGATTATATTATAAGAGAGCACGTGGGCTGGGAGGGGCCTAGTGGTCCCCTTGCAGCAACCTAGTGGGCTATTAACATCTGTTTAGATCATCTTAGCCATGGCGTGATTTGGAGAGAGAATGTGCGTGCGTCTGTCTAATGCTTTCTCACCTGAATTTGACAGTCTTCATCCTTCACTTTAGAGACAGCTGTTACAAAGTACTTCTGTGTTCATATTACCATCTACTCTTCCCTGGATCATATTTTCTGAACATGATCCAGAAAAAAAAAGTTCTCTTGGGTCAAGCCGAGAAGCAATCACTGACCTGATTACTGTGATGTGTTGATCCTGAGATTGAGAATCAGACATAGAAATTCATCACATGCAGATTACATGAGTTGAAGCAGGTGGTGTTTTCCCCTGAGAGACCTGAGTCTCTTGGTTGCAACCTCCAGCAGCAGTAACCAACCGTTTGGCACCAGAGACCAGCTTCATAGAAGATTATTTTCCCATGGATTGAGGAGGGGTGGGGGATTGTTTCTGGATGATTCAGGCACATTGCATTTATTGTGCAATTTATTTCTATTATTATTACATCAGCTCTCCCTCGGATCATCAGCCTCTGCTCCAGAATCTAGACAAACTGCTAATCATCAGTACAGCTTTGTGAGCTAATCAATCACAAGCTTTTAGATTTGAAAGCATGGCTGCAATAACTTCCAAGTCATCTGTAAATACCTCAGAGTTTATTTAAACTACATTTGGGGTCTGCTTTTGTCTTTCCTGGAGTTCCAAATTCCATTCTCTATTCCTTTAACCTTCCATCATACCCCAGCATGGGAATAGAGGATTTATGAGGGAAGCGGAAGAAAGCTGGAGTTATTGGCACAGAAATTCAATCCAACACTTCATTGTTTAAGAAAGCACACACAAAAAAAAAAAGAAAGAAAAAGAAAAGAAAGAAAAGAAATCACCATATTCATAAATGAAATTGATCTATGTTTTACTTCTTTTGCTATCTACATCAGATTTAGTTTATGAGACATGCTAGTTTTCCAAAATGCAAAAGATTTCTATCTTTGCATGTTCAGCAAAAGACAAGCCATCTGTTCTTTGACTAAGACACATTTTTAGAAGTAGATCTTTGATAAGTTAAATATTTTTTCAGTGACTATTGGTCTATTCTGATTTTCTATTTATTCTTGAATCAATTATAAAGATTATTTTTCTGAAATATCTGCAGTTCCACCCGACCTTCAAATTTGTTGGCAAAAGGCTACATGTGATACTTTATTGTGATCTTTCAAATGTATCCTTATTCGTAGTTTTACTGTCTTTCTCATTGATAATTTTTTGTTTTATCTCTTCTCTTGGTTAATCTTAACTGTCTTTTTTCTTTTTACTGTCTTTTTAGAAGAAAAAGCTCTGATTCTACTTATTAATTCTACTTTTCTGTTTGCTTTCTAATTTATTAATTTTTTGGCTCTGTGGAGTACTCTCAATTTACTGACAAGGTCCAGAAGCCTAGATAACTGAGGGTAAATTTTCAACATACGTAGGAAAGATGTCCTAATTGGTGGCAAGGCATGTGGTGGAGATTGAGGCTGTTGGATACAGTAGGGACTTCTGAATGGTTAGTAAACAAAGTTGGGAGAGGAGGGACCACTTTCATTTAGTATGAGTGATAACATAAAGACAGTCATTTTGAGAGATTTCCCTGCAGTGCAATGAATAATTTAAAGATGTTTAGAGTAAGTAGAGCATAAAGGTCAGAAAGGAAATAAAACTAGCATATTTAATGGTGCTTAGGTAGATCTACTCTGCTTTGACTGCTGTCAAATTGTTTTACAGTAATCAAGAGCTTCATGATTTCTAGGAAAATAATTATTCAGAAGGTTATACTTCTAAATTTGAATTTATGAAAGATCTTATTCAATGATACCTTTTCTTCCATCCAGAGCTATGAACTTCCCACATCACAATGTCTAACCTCTCCCTTCTTGAAACAAAGGCAGATTCCTCATGAATAGAAAGAGGTTTCTTTGCCACTGGGGAAACAATCTATCCTGCCATTTTGATAACTTACAGATAATAACTGAGATTGAATTAGGAATGGAGGGTCCTGTCTCAGGCTTCAACAATTAATAGACTATTACAGACAAGCAATTCCTTGAATTCAGATTCCTCTGGGATCAGATGCCTGTCTTGCTGAATTTGAATGCAGAGCATGTAAAACATGTCCCAACATTTCATGGCAACTAGAAAATGAAGCATTTATATGTACTGCTCTCAGCCACACCCAACAGTTTTGATTACCTCCACCATCTTTCATTCCCTGGACCCAAGAATCTGGATCCCACAGACCTCTTAAACTGAAAATTCTCACATTATTCTCTTCCATCCTATCATTATCTCCTCATGGATCTCTAAACCTCCTAGTTTTGCTTACTCTGAACTCAACCATCTTTGAATTTTTTTCCCAATTTCACTTTCCCCTTACAATTAACCACTCATAACCAATTCAATCTTCAGTGGTTTTTAAATTCATCTATAAAAGACACTTACTCCTTGGAAGAAAAGTTATGACCAATCTAGAAAGCATATTGAAAAGCAGAGACATTACTTCGCTAACAAAGGTCCGTCTAGTCCAGNAGGGACTTCTGAATGGTTAGTAAACAAAGTTGGGAGAGGAGGGACCACTTTCATTTAGTATGAGTGATAACATAAAGACAGTCATTTTGAGAGATTTCCCTGCAGTGCAATGAATAATTTAAAGATGTTTAGAGTAAGTAGAGCATAAAGGTCAGAAAGGAAATAAAACTAGCATATTTAATGGTGCTTAGGTAGATCTACTCTGCTTTGACTGCTGTCAAATTGTTTTACAGTAATCAAGAGCTTCATGATTTCTAGGAAAATAATTATTCAGAAGGTTATACTTCTAAATTTGAATTTATGAAAGATCTTATTCAATGATACCTTTTCTTCCATCCAGAGCTATGAACTTCCCACATCACAATGTCTAACCTCTCCCTTCTTGAAACAAAGGCAGATTCCTCATGAATAGAAAGAGGTTTCTTTGCCACTGGGGAAACAATCTATCCTGCCATTTTGATAACTTACAGATAATAACTGAGATTGAATTAGGAATGGAGGGTCCTGTCTCAGGCTTCAACAATTAATAGACTATTACAGACAAGCAATTCCTTGAATTCAGATTCCTCTGGGATCAGATGCCTGTCTTGCTGAATTTGAATGCAGAGCATGTAAAACATGTCCCAACATTTCATGGCAACTAGAAAATGAAGCATTTATATGTACTGCTCTCAGCCACACCCAACAGTTTTGATTACCTCCACCATCTTTCATTCCCTGGACCCAAGAATCTGGATCCCACAGACCTCTTAAACTGAAAATTCTCACATTATTCTCTTCCATCCTATCATTATCTCCTCATGGATCTCTAAACCTCCTAGTTTTGCTTACTCTGAACTCAACCATCTTTGAATTTTTTTCCCAATTTCACTTTCCCCTTACAATTAACCACTCATAACCAATTCAATCTTCAGTGGTTTTTAAATTCATCTATAAAAGACACTTACTCCTTGGAAGAAAAGTTATGACCAATCTAGAAAGCATATTGAAAAGCAGAGACATTACTTCGCTAACAAAGGTCCGTCTAGTCCAGGCTATGTTTTTTCCAGTAGTGATGTATGGATGTAAGAGTTGGACTGTGAAGAAAGCTGAGTGCCGAAGAATTGATGCTTTTGAACTGTGGTGTTAGAGAAGACTATTGAGAGTCCCTTGGACTGCAAGGAGATCCAACCAGTCCATTCTGAAGGAGATCAGCCCTGGGATTTCTTTGGAAGAAATGATGCTAAAGCTGAAACTCCAATATTTTGGCCACCTGATGCAAAGAGTAGACTCATTGGAAAAGACCCTGATGCTGGGAGGGAATGGGGGCAGGAGGAGAAGGGGACAACAGAGGATGAGATGCCTGGATGGCATCACCAGCTCGATGGACATGAGTTTGGGTGAACTCCAAGAGTTGGTGATGGACAGGGAGGCCTGGCGTGTTGCGATTCATGGGGTTGCAAAAAGTTGGACACGACTGAGTGACTGAACTGAAATGAACCAAACTTCCTTAATGAGAAAATATTGATTTTAAGCTGAGCACATAACTTTTCAATAAAAGTAAATCTTAGTAGGGAGTGTGTAGGATTTGCTTCTACTCTTTCTTTGTCCACCTTCCCGAAGGAGAGATTGAGAGCCAATGAGCTATAGCTTGCCAGCAAGAACAGCGGAAAATTGGGTACAGAGTATTACCATGGGCTATGAGTTATGTCTTCTACCCCGAGTATTACTGTATTTGTAGACAGGGCTTTAGGGAGACCATTAAGGTGAAATGAGGTCATAAGGGTGGTACCCTAATCTGACGGGACTGGTAGCCTTATTAGAAGAGGCGCGCTAAGCCGCTTCAGTTGTATCTGACTCTTTGCGACACTATGCACTATAGAGCCCACCAGGCTCCTCTGTCCGTGGGATTCTTGAGGCAAGAATACTAGAATGGATTACCATGCCCCCCTCTAGGGGATCTTCCCCACCCAGGGATCGAGCCTGTGTCTCTTATGTCTCTTTCGTTGGCAGGCAGGTTCTTTACCACTAGCACCACCTGGGAAGCCCCATTAGAGGAGGAAGAGACACCAGATCTCTCTCTCCCTTTCTGCACACACAAAATGGCCATGAAGGACACAACAAGAAGGCTACTGTCTAGAAACCAAGAAGAGAGGCCTCACCAGAAACCAAGTCTCATGGCACCTTGATCTCAGACTTCTAGTCTCCAGAGCTGAGAGAAAACAAATGTTTTCCACCTGGACCATGGTACCTCCTTGTGGCAGCCCTAGCAGGCTAACACAGGTGTGTACCATCTTTGCAACTTTTCTGTAAGTTGACAATTATTTTTATTTATTTATTTTTTTAAATTATATGATCTTATTTTTGACAATTATTTTTAAATAAAAAGTTTATTAAAGGAATAAGAGCAAGAAGAAAGAAGAGACAGTCAAAATACGAAGGGGTCAGAATGCAGAAATACAAACATAGTCCTTGTTGGAGAATGGCTCCCCTCCACCTCATTGCTTTAGGTCAACCACCTCCATTTTTAAATTCTTTCTTTTCACCTTTCTGCTTCACCTCCCTGCCTCTCCATCATGCATAGGACTACTTTCGTGAGTCCTCTCTCATCTTCCTCCTCTCTCATATCTGCCTGATTAGCTTCTTTTTTAAACAAGTTATGTACTACAGTTACTTCATGCAGCCCATGTTATTTCACGATTATGATGTGGTTATTATAATGTGTAGGGCCACAGGTAATATGTCAAATGAACAACATAAACTCTAAAGACAATTGGATTCCAGGGACAAAGCGAGACTCACAGGGCCCTGAATGGATTCTAACAATATTCTCTGTGGGTATAATGATAGAACGAGAGAGGAAGTTGAGGTTCAAAGAAACAAAGTAACTTTCTAACGTTACCCTCTGCTATCCCCTGAATGCTTGTGTATGCCTAAAATTCATATGTTGATATCTTAAAACAGAAGGTGATGCTCTTAGGAGGTGATGGCTTTGGGAGGTAATTAGGTCATGAAAGTGGTGCCCTCATAAATGGGATAAAAGTGAAAGTCACTCAAGTCGTGTCTGACTCTGTGACCCCATGGACATATAGGCCATGGAATTCTCCAGGCCAGAATACTGGAGTGGGTAGCCATTACTTCTCCAGGGGATCTTCCCAACCCAGGGATCAAACCCAGGTCTCCTGCACTGCAGGCGGATTCTTTACCAGCTGAGCCACCAGTTCAGTTCAGTTCAATTCAGTCCCTCAGCTGTGTCGGAATCTTTGTGACCCCATGAATCGCAGGATGCCAGGCCTCCCTGTCCATCACCAATCCCCGGAGTTCACTCACACTCATGTCCATTGAGTCAGTGATGCCATCCAGCCATCTCATCCTCTATCGTCCCCTTCTCCTCCTGTCCCCAATCCGTCCCAGCATCAAAGTCTTTTCCTGTGAGTCAACTCTTCGCATGAGGTGGTCAAAGTACTGGAGTTTCAGCTTTAGCATCATTCCTTCCAAAGAAATCCCAGGGCTGATCTCCTTCAGAATGGACTGGTTGGATTTCCTTGCAGTCCAAGGGACTCTCAAGAGTCTTCTCCAACACCACAGTTCAAAAGCATCAATTCTTCGGTGCTCAGCCTTCTTCATAGCCCAATTCTCACATCCATACATGACCACAGGAAAAACCATAGCCTTGACTAGACGGACCTTAGTCGACAAAGTAATGTCTCTGCTTTTGAATATGCTATTTAGGTTGCTCATAACTTTTCTTCCAAGGAGTAAGCGTCTTTTAATTTCATGGCTGCAATCATCATCTGCAGTGATTTTGGAGCCCCCCAAAATAAAGTCTGACACTGTTTCCACTGTTTCCCCATCTATTTCCCATGAAGTGATGGGACCAGATGCCATGATCTTCATTTTCTGAATGTTGAGCTTTAAGCCAGCTTTTTCACTCTCCTCTTTCACTTTCATCAAGAGGCTTTTTAGTTCCTTTTCACGAGCTACCAGGGAAGCCCATAAATGAGATGCTGCTGCTGCTGCTAAGTCGCGTTAATCGTGTTCAACTCTGTGCAACCCCATAGATGGCAGCCCACCAGGCTCCCCCGTCCCTGGGATTCTCCAGGCAAGAACATTGGAGTGGGTATAAATGAGATGAGTGCCCCTATAAAAGAGACTCTAGAGAGATTCTTTGCCCCTTCTTCTGCCATGTGAGGGCACAATGAGAAATCTGCCTTCTAGAAAAGGGCCCTCATCCAACTATGCTAGAACGTTGATCTTGGGTTTTCAGCCTCTAAAACTGCAAGGAATAAATTTCTCTTATTTGTATGCTACCCGGTCTGCAGCCCAACTGGACTGAGACATCCCCTTATCAATACCAGTAGGTGTACATTAGTGGAGAATCCTAGCTCTTTGGTCCCCAACTTCAAAGCACCTGGCACACAGGAGCACTCATTAAATGCATATTGAGTGAATGACTCAGTCTTCTATGATTGTTACATTGAAGTTCAGAGAGCACAGACTCAAATTTAAGTCCCTGGCTACTTTGCTACATTATCATCATTCTTGTATGACGGTTGTTAGGACCCTTGAATAAGAAAAGAATAATTGAATATTTCTCCGAATAGTCTCCTTTCACACACTGACACTGTCGTTGTGCTTAACAAACCCACATACTGTCACCATGACAACATACTGTCCTTAGTCCCATTCCGACCATTAGACATACTTTATAAATAGAATATTCGGTTTCATTCGATCCAATTTTGCTTTAACTTTTTTTTGTGATAAAGCCAGGGTTACTAAACAATGTACTATGTTTTTGCTTTAAAGCTCAGGCTATGGTGCTCTCATGAGGTTTTGATTTAATAGTTCACACAGGTCATATGAGACTTGTGATGAGCATTTAACTTTTAGAAACTATTCATTTGTCTCTTGTGACAAGTAGCAAGAAACTTTTATCTGGTAGGTGTAAAATTAGGTGTCAGAAACAAAAGGATAAACAAAAATGCCTTTCCTTCCCTGGGGACACTTACAACACAACACATAATTTATTCATGTGTATGATGCTTGAATCTGTAAATTTAAAATTAGAGATAATATGGTCAGATAGTGTTTCCCTCATTTCGTCTAACACAAATACAATGACTATTGATGCTCTCATATTTGCAGTTTGTTTTACATTTGACTCTGAGAGTCGCAAATTATCCTAATGCTGAAGGGTTTATAACTTGAAAAATAACAAGACAGTCAAATTAGCAAGAGAAGAGACAGCACATTAATTCCAATCAGTGGGTTGTCTTCCCGTCTTATTTTAAAATACATTTGGTAAAGAAGCAGTTTCCTTTACCTCAGTTAATAAAATATACTCCGGGAAAATTTTCAGAAAATAAAAAAACATTTTGCCCTATTTAATTATATTTTATTTTCAGTTTTAATGATTATCTTTTGGATTTTTCTAGGGATAGGAAAATGTACAGAACTAAGGTCCGTCTAGTCAAGGCTATGGTTTTTCCAGTGGTCATGTATGGATGTGAGAGTTGGACTGTGAAGAAGGCTGAGTGCTGAAGAATTGATGCTTTTGAAGTGTGGTGTTGGAGAAGACTCTTGAGAGTCCCTTGGACTGCAAGGAGATCCAACCAGTCCATTCTGAAAGAGTTCAACCCTGGGATTTCTTTGGAAGGAATGATGCTAAAGCTGAAGCTCCAGTACTTTGGCCACCTCATGCGAAGAGCTGACTCATTGGAAAATACTCTGATGCTGGGAGGGATTGGGGGCAGGAGCAAAAGGGGATGACCGAGGATGAGATAGCTGGATGGCATCACGGACTCAATGGACGTGAGTCTGAGTGAACTCCGGGGATTGGTGATGGACAGGGAGGCCTGGCGTGCTGTGATTCATGGGGTCGCAAAGAGTCGGACACGACTGAGTGACTGAATTGAACTGAACTGAACCGGGGCTGGTAATAACAATGATAATAGTAGCTATTCTAAGTGTTAGGCATAGTGGTCTGCCTATTTATAGTCATTACCTCATTTAATCCTTATCATAATCTTGTGAAATATGTACCATCATCAGCCTCATTTACAAAATGAGAAATCTGGGGCTTAAAGAGATTAAGTAATTTGTTGAGCCCCTAAATAGTGAAGGTGAGGGGAAGGAAATTTTGAATCTTCTTGGTACTCATCTTCATTAAAGAAAAGGTCCTACTTCATCTGTTCTCAAAGTAACTGTCAGACTATCTGCAGTAGATTTTTTTTTTTTTTACTACAAAGGAATATTTTAAGCAAAGACATTTCTATTCCTTCACAATATATCTAAAGTTATTAATGTCTCTCTTGCTATGAGTAAAACCTACATCCTGTCACTCTGTAATACTAACACATCTTCAGCTAGACTCCGGATCCAGAATACTACCCCTGAGGTCATTGTGATGTTAATGTTTCCATTGGGATCTTCCTCCACCTTCTCTGGGAGCCCGGTTCTGCTTCCTTGACTCAGAGCACATGCTAATGACCCCGGGTGGCAATGACGCAACCCACCTTAGTTAATATGTCATTAGCAGTCAGCACTGTTGTGGGTGGAAGAGAAAACAGCTCTCATTTTGGAGTGAAATAAAAATGTATACTGTACATGGAGGCAACAAAAAGGAATAGGAGTATAACTGGGAAAGGCATTGTTATTGTTCACTTAGAGGCCCTGTGCTGCAAAAATCTTAGTTAAATCATTTTATCCTCATCTTTCTGTGACAGAAATGTTTCTTAATTTTGAAAATAGAAGGGAAAAATCACTGATACTAAAACCTGAAAGTTAATGGAAAGAATTAAATTTCACCCAGAGTCCTGAAAGTGGTCCAAGAAGAAAAATCAGAATATAAGGAAAGAAAAAACAGAGCTCTGTAAGATTTCAGAGTTAATGGATAAACTTTCAAAGTGCTGAAAACCTGAAAGCAACTTAGATGAACATCCAGAATTCTGAGACTTCACTACGGAGCCGGCTAATTACTCAAATCTACAGTGACTGAGGGAAAAGAAAAACAAAAACGGTTGGTCTGCAAGATTCTTGTCTTCCAGGGATGATTAACATATGGCTCTGATTCCAAAATGAATGTTTGGATGGCCCAGACCAGTTTTTCTTGGCCTCAGCACCACTGACATTAGGGCCAGGTGCTTTTTGTTCTGGGACTGTCGTGTGCATCGTGGAGTGTTTAACAGCATCTGTGATCTGTGCCACCTAGATACAGGCAACTTACCCCTCCCTCAGTCATGACTATCAAAAACATTGCCAAGTATTCCAGGTGGAGCAAAATCACCAGTGGTTTAGAGAACCAATGGATTAGATGTCCCTTTTCCAAGCTCCTATTATGTTTGGTGACCCAGCTGACACTTCATTAGGAGACTCAGATACACAGGGTCAGTACAGGGATAAGGACTTCTGCACTCCATCTGCTACTGCTGCTAAGTCACTTCAGTCATGTCTGACCCTGTGCGACTCCATAGATGGCAGCCTACCAGGCTCCTCTGTCCCCGGGATTCCCCAGGCAAGAACACTGGAGTGGGTTGCCATTTCCTTCCCCAGTGCATGAAAGTGAAAAGTGAAAGGGAAGTCACTCAGTCGTGTCTCACTCTCTGAGACCCCATGGGCTGAAGCCTACCAGGCTCTTCCGTCCATGGGATTTTCCAGGTAAGAGTACTGGAGTGGATTGCCATTGCCTTCTCCTTCTGCACTCCATCAGGTGGCCTTAAATCCCAACTCTTTTGCTTACTAGCTCTATGGGTTGGTCAAGTTACTAAATAATAACATATCAATTGTTGTTGTTTAGTTGCCAAGTGAGATTTCCTGAGGAGGAAAAAAGAAAGCTGTCAGGAAAGGGAAAGGGGGAGTTCAGTGGATTCAGGGTTTCAGTTTTACAAGATGAGAAAGTTCTAGAGTTCTGGTGTCCAACATGCACATAGCTAACACTACTGTACTGTATACTTACAAATGGTGGTTGTCGTCGTTCAGTAGCCAAGTCATATCCCACTCTGTGATTTCATGGACAGAAGCACGCCAGGCTTCCTTGTCCCTCATCATCTCCTGGTGTTTGCCCGCGTTCGTGTCCATTGAATCGGTGATGCCATCCAACCACTTCATCCTCTGTCACTCCCTTCTCCTCTTTCCCTCAATCTTTTCCAGTATTAAGGTCTTCTCCAGTGAGTCAGCTGTTTGCATTAGGTGGCCAAAGTATTGGAGTTTAACTTCAGCATCAGTCCTTTCAATGAGTATTGAGAGTTGATTTCCTTTAAGATTGACTGGTTTGATCTCCTTGCAGTCCAAGGGACTGTCAAGAGTCGTTTCCAACATCACAGTTCAAAAGCATCAATTCTTCTGCCTTCCTCTTATGGTCTAGCTCTCATGTTCATACATGACTACCAGAAAGACTATAGCCTTGACTATATGGATCTTTGCTGGCAAAGTGATGTCTTTGCTTTTTAACACACTGTCTAGGTTTGTCATAGCCTTCTTGACAAGAAGCAATTGTTTCAAATTTCATGTCTGCAATCACTATCCACAGTGATTTTAGAACCTGAGAAGAGGAAATCTGTCACCACTTCCACCTTTTACCCTCTATTTGCCATGAGGTGATGGGGCCAGATGCCATGATCTTAGTTTTTTTTTTTTAATATTGTTTTAAACAGCTTTTTCATTCTTCTCTTTCACCCTCATCAAGAGTCTCTTTAGTTTGTCTTCACTTTCTGCCATTAAAGTGGTTTCAGTAGCTAATATCTATTAAGTGTGTATGCATTCACTTTTCAACCAGAAAGTACTGAGGGAGCCAGGAAATATACTAGGTCCTGGGGATATGATTCTGAGCCAAAATAATGCTGACTCTGATTTTGTGGAATGTAACAGCCTAGCAATGGGATGGAAATTAATCAAGCTATTGCTCATGTAAGTGCATAATTACCCAGTCAGATGAATGCTGTGGAGTAAAGTACATGGCATTAGCATGTAAATAGGTCTGTAACTGAAGAAAGCTTCAGGCATTCTGAGGGCTTCCCTTGTAGCTCAGTCAGTAAAGAACCTGCGAAAGATCAATGTGGCTGAGTCACAGGAGGAAAATTTGCCAGGGGCCTGTCTGCTGAGCACTTTTCCTGTGGGTGGCATGGAGTGGATTCATGCCACGTGATACGGGTACTGTTGTTAATACTCTTATTTTTAAAAACCAGATCATAATTTGTCCTTCCCTCCTTCCTCTTTGGGTAACCATAAGTTTGTTGTCTATGTCTGTGACCCTGGTTCTATTTCATAAATTAAAAATTTGTGCCATTTAAAACATTTCACATGTAAGTGGTATATTTGTCTTTCTCTGTCTGACTTACTTCGCTTAGTATGATAATCTGGGTCTATCTATGTTGCTGCAGGTGACATCGTTTCATTCTTTTTTAGGGCCGGGTTGTATTTCATTGTGTATAGGCACCACGTCTGGAGAAGGCAATGGCGCCCCACTCCAGTACTCTTGCCTGGAAAATCCCATGGGTGGAGGAGCCTGGTAAGCTGCAGTCCATGGGGTCGCTAAGAGTCAGACACGACTGAGCGATTTCACTTTCACTTTTCACTTTCATGCATTGGAGAAGGAAATGGCAACCCACTCCAGTGTTCTTGCCTAGAGAATCCCAGGGATGGGGGAGCATGGTTGGCTGCCGTCTATGGGGTCGCACAGAGTCAGACACGACTGAAGTGACTTAGCAGCAGCAGCAGGCACCACGTCTTCTTCATCCATTCATCTGTTGATGGGCCTTTAGGCTGTTTTCATGTCTTGGCTCTTGTGAATAGTACTGCTATGAACACTTCAGTACATGTCTCTTTTCAAATTAGAATTTTCTCTGGATATATGCCCAGGACTAAGATGGCTGAAGCATATGGCAGCTCTGTTTTTAGTTTCTTAAGGAACCTCCATACTGTTTTCCATAGTTGCTGCACCAATTCACATTCCCCACCAACAGGGTAGGAGGGTTCCGTTTTCTTCTCAACTTTCCCAGCAATTATTGCTTGTCGACCTTTTGAGTTGATACCTCATTATAGTTTCGATTTGCATTTATCTGATAATTAGTGATGCTGAGCACCTTTTCATGTGCCTATCAGCCATCTGACTGTCTTCTTTGGAGAAATGTCTATTTAGGTCTTTTACACATTTTTTTGATTGGGTTTTTGTTGTTGTTGTTGTGTTGGTATTGAGTTGTATGAACTGTTTGTGCGTCTTGGAAATTAAGGCCTGTCAGTCACATCATTTGCAAGCATCACTAATTTTGATGCTGATAAATTTATCACCCTTTCCTTTATGGTATATACGTTTTATGTGTCATTTAAGAGAACTTTTCTTACCCAAAGTCATGAAGACATTTTGTTATCAAATGTTCAAGCTTTATTTTTTTAATGTCTTTCACATACCTAGAGATGATTTCTGCATATGGTGTAAGGTAGGAATCCGCTTTTGTGTTTTCCCTTATGGATAACCGATTGTCCTAGCGCTCCTGAGCCTTGCTGATCAGTATTGCCATCTCTATCACATAAACATTAACCAAACGTGTGCAGGTCTGCTTCTGGGCTCTTTGCTTCTGCATGTCATGCCTTGTCCTACTGTCTTAATTATTACAATTTTGTCATAAGTCTTAATACCTGGTAAGGTATGTCTTGATCTCATCTAATTGCTTTAAGTATTTTTGACTCTGTTTCTCAACATAGATTTTAGGTAAACTTTCAAGTTAAGTTCACCTCCTACTGAGAGGCAGCAGTAGGTTATTGAGTACTGGAAAAGGGTGAATGGAGTGTTTCTTTTTCCCAATTGTCTCCTTAGCAGGGCACACCAGATTATCTGTGTCCTTTCACTGAAGAGCTCAGTTCCCTTCATGTAGCCTTCTCCCCAGAGCTGCTCCATCCAGATTCTGCCAAGCACTCCATCTCCCCCCCTCCCTGAGCCCAGAGGTGATACAGCTCTCCACACCCATCTGCAATTATCAGACTCTCAGGCCTGCTCTCTTCACCTTGGTTTCCTTAATCTCTGCCACATCTTTCTAAAAGGTCCTTTTACTTCAGTCAGTCCGTCAGTTCAGTTGCTCAGCAGTGTCTGACTCTTTGCAACCCCATGGAATCCAGCATGCCAGGCCGCCCTGTCCATCACCAACTCCCAGAGCTTGCTCAAACTCATGTCCATTGAGTTGGTGATGTCATCCAACCATCTCATCCTCTGTCATCCCCTTCTCCTCCTGCCCTCAATCTTTCCCAGCATCAAGATCTTTTCAAATGAGTCAGTGTTTCACATCAGGTGGCCAAAGTGTTGGAGCTTCAGCTTCAGCATCAGTCCTTCCAATGAATATTCAGGACTAATTTCCTTTAGGATAGACTGGTTGGATCTCCTTGCAGTCCAAGGGACTCTCAAGAGTCTTGAACACTATAGTTCAAAAGCATCAGTTCTTCGGCACTCAGCTTTCTTTATAGTTCAACTCTCACATCCATACATGACCACTGGAAAAATCATAGCTTTGACTAGATGGACCTTGTTGGCAGAGTAATGTTTCTGCTTTTTAATAAGCTGTCTAGGTTTGCCATAGCTTTTCTTCCAAGGAGCAATTATCTTTTAATTTCATGGCTGTAGTTACCATCTGCAGTGATTTTGGAGCCCAAGGAAATAAAGTCTGTCACTGTTTCCATTGTTTCTTCATCTATTTGCCATGAAGTGATGGTACTGGATGGGACCGGATGCCATGATCTGTTTTTTCAATGTTGAGTTTTAAGCCAGCTTTTCCTTTTACTTATCTGTCCTCAAATGATTCAGTCTGAGTGCCTGTGTTTCATCCTGGGAACCTGATGTATACAAATAAATAGTTCATTCCATACCACTATAACCAGAACATGGAAATGAATGAGTTTTAAATCAAGTATGTCTTCTGTTCAATGGAACATCTATTCATTGTCCTGATTTAAATGACTGAATTAATGATTATTATTTCTGATGTTTTCTCTGTCACCATTGATTGAAACTACTTGCAATGTTCAAATCAAAGTTAAATAAGCAATGCATATTAAAAAACCTACCATAAAGCTTTGAGGCATTTTAAAGGGACTCTAGCATTTGTTTTGTTTAAAAGGAAGGAAGAAAGGACATTTTGAAGGATTTCAGGGACAAAAATTTGAGCCATTTTAATAATTTTCAAGCTCACTGTGCTCTGCAAACCCAATATTACCTCCAATTTGTGATATTACAAGGGAAATTATAGAGCACAAGTCATACCTGGAAAGAAAGATACAGAAAATTACTTAACATATCAAAAGAAACCCACATTTACTCTAATTTTCTTCTTGGTTATGCTGACAATCTCTCTCGTTTTGGAATGCCTTCCATAGCTTTGTAAAAGGCCATAGGCGGACATAATTGGCCCAGTAGAGGTTAAGTTGAAACCAAAACGTTGTTTTATAATCATCCCAGGGGAAAAAACTGTGGCAGTCCTTCATTTGATGAAATTCTTCCTTATAGTGTATTTTGAATTATTCTAGGATAAAAAGAAATTTCAGGTGAATTTAAAAATCCAAGGTATCAGAGACTTTCCATCTTTTTCAGGGATTAAGCAAATACCTCTGGAGAAAGGGATTACTTAAAACAATAGTAAACTGATCAATCTCTTATAGTGAAGTCACCCAGTCGTGTCCGACTCTTTGTTACCCCATGGACTGTAGCTTACCAGGCCTCCTCTGTCCAGGCAATAGTCCTGGAGTGGATTGCCATTTCCTTCTCCAGGGGATCTTCCCAACTCAGGAGTCGAACCTGGGTCTGCCACATTGTAGACAGACGCTTTACCATCTGAGCCACCAGGGAAGTTTAGTTGGTGTTTAAAATTATGTATTTAATCTATATAGATATGATATAGATATCTGTTTAGAAAAATAGATAATATGATATCACTGAGTTTGGTAACTTTTAAAAATATTCTGGACATGTAGTTATAAAATAGGCAGTCATTATTGAACCTCTGCACATCCCATCTTCCTCACCAGTCATGTCAGAAGAACATAGACTTGTGTTTAATATAGAATTTTGTTGTTGTTGTTCAGTTGCCAAGTCATGTCCAGCTCTCTGCGACCCCATGAACAGTAGCATACTATGCTTGCCTGTCCTTAACTATCTCCCTGAGCTGCTCAAACTCATGTGCATTGACTCAGTGATGTCATCCAACCATTGCCACCTGCCTCCCTAGGGCCGATCCGCTGCCCAATAATGGATTTAGAAGCTCTAATAATTATATGAAAATAAACCAAATAGAAAACAAAGAATGTAGAGATTCTCTGGACCGACTCAGTTAAAATCCTCCCCAATATCAATTCTGTAGTGCCTTCCTGTGCTTTAAAACTAACAGTTATATTCCCTCAGTCTCTCCTAATCGTAAAGTTCCAGGTGTAGCTCAGGTTCCAATATGCAAAGAGGCTCCTCCTCTGAGGAATGTAGAAGGAAAGTCAGGGTTTGGGGCATCCACTTTGCTAAGATCATGGCACCAGCAGAGTGTTGGTGTCGGCAGCCATGGCTTTCTGATTCAACAGCTCCCTATTGTGGAAGAACCAGCAGCTCCCGGAAGTTCAGCTAGTTTCTGCAACCACCCCAAGAATTCTGAGAGTTGTGTCTATCTCTCAAAAAAATATTTCACTGATGAAGTGGATTCTTTCGCGTCACAATAAAGGGCCTACCTAAGACTATTGATTATAGCATTACTGTATCCTCAGTAGAGCTGAAATGAATAATAATGGGAAAAGAAGATGACCTTCAGAACAGAAGAGCTGAATTAGTCTGCTCCAGGTACTATGCAAGGTGCTTGGAGCACAGCTGGAAGGAGCGTCCCTGGAGAGATTTTGTACATGGATGTGGCATGTCAGGTGGCCAGGGATGGGGCAAGAAGAAGCTGACAAATAAAAACAACCAAATATTGAACATGGCTGTAAGAGCAACACAGAAATCTTGCCTTTCTTTGAAGCCTAATATCTTTTGAAATCAGAGAATTTAGGAAGGGAGAAAGGAGAAGAAAGAGGGAAAAAGAAAAGGAAAAGAAAGGAAAGAAGAAGAATATCTAAAAATTAATACACATTGTTTGACCTGAATGATGCATAAACATTACCTTATTTTAAATGCCATCATAATGCACTAAATACATTGAGAATACTGATCCTGCCTTAGAGAAGAGAAAATTGAGGCTCAGAATCCACACTGCTTTTAATTTAGAGTAGTATGATGGAGATAGTGGGAGACTTAATAAAATTTGGGGTTGTCCTTACAAAGTTGAATACCCAGTTTATAAAATAAGATTCGGAGAAGGCAATGGCACCCCACTCCAATACTCTTGCCTGGAAAACCCTATGGATGGAGGAGCCTGGTAGGCTGCAGTCCATGGGGTTGCTAAGAGTTGGACATGACTGAGCGACTTCACTTTGACTTCTCACTTTCATGCATTGGAGANTTAATAATTTTCAAGCTCACTGTGCTCTGCAAACCCAATATTACCTCCAATTTGTGATATTACAAGGGAAATTATAGAGCACAAGTCATACCTGGAAAGAAAGATACAGAAAATTACTTAACATATCAAAAGAAACCCACATTTACTCTAATTTTCTTCTTGGTTATGCTGACAATCTCTCTCGTTTTGGAATGCCTTCCATAGCTTTGTAAAAGGCCATAGGCGGACATAATTGGCCCAGTAGAGGTTAAGTTGAAACCAAAACGTTGTTTTATAATCATCCCAGGGGAAAAAACTGTGGCAGTCCTTCATTTGATGAAATTCTTCCTTATAGTGTATTTTGAATTATTCTAGGATAAAAAGAAATTTCAGGTGAATTTAAAAATCCAAGGTATCAGAGACTTTCCATCTTTTTCAGGGATTAAGCAAATACCTCTGGAGAAAGGGATTACTTAAAACAATAGTAAACTGATCAATCTCTTATAGTGAAGTCACCCAGTCGTGTCCGACTCTTTGTTACCCCATGGACTGTAGCTTACCAGGCCTCCTCTGTCCAGGCAATAGTCCTGGAGTGGATTGCCATTTCCTTCTCCAGGGGATCTTCCCAACTCAGGAGTCGAACCTGGGTCTGCCACATTGTAGACAGACGCTTTACCATCTGAGCCACCAGGGAAGTTTAGTTGGTGTTTAAAATTATGTATTTAATCTATATAGATATGATATAGATATCTGTTTAGAAAAATAGATAATATGATATCACTGAGTTTGATAACTTTTAAAAATATTCTGGACATGTAGTTATAAAATAGGCAGTCATTATTGAACCTCTGCACATCCCATCTTCCTCACCAGTCATGTCAGAAGAACATAGACTTGTGTTTAATATAGAATTTTGTTGTTGTTGTTCAGTTGCCAAGTCATGTCCAGCTCTCTGCGACCCCATGAACAGTAGCATACTATGCTTGCCTGTCCTTAACTATCTCCCTGAGCTGCTCAAACTCATGTGCATTGACTCAGTGATGTCATCCAACCATTGCCACCTGCCTCCCTAGGGCCGATCCGCTGCCCAATAATGGATTTAGAAGCTCTAATAATTATATGAAAATAAACCAAATAGAAAACAAAGAATGTAGAGATTCTCTGGACCGACTCAGTTAAAATCCTCCCCAATATCAATTCTGTAGTGCCTTCCTGTGCTTTAAAACTAACAGTTATATTCCCTCAGTCTCTCCTAATCGTAAAGTTCCAGGTGTAGCTCAGGTTCCAATATGCAAAGAGGCTCCTCCTCTGAGGAATGTAGAAGGAAAGTCAGGGTTTGGGGCATCCACTTTGCTAAGATCATGGCACCAGCAGAGTGTTGGTGTCGGCAGCCATGGCTTTCTGATTCAACAGCTCCCTATTGTGGAAGAACCAGCAGCTCCCGGAAGTTCAGCTAGTTTCTGCAACCACCCCAAGAATTCTGAGAGTTGTGTCTATCTCTCAAAAAAATATTTCACTGATGAAGTGGATTCTTTCGCGTCACAATAAAGGGCCTACCTAAGACTATTGATTATAGCATTACTGTATCCTCAGTAGAGCTGAAATGAATAATAATGGGAAAAGAAGATGACCTTCAGAACAGAAGAGCTGAATTAGTCTGCTCCAGGTACTATGCAAGGTGCTTGGAGCACAGCTGGAAGGAGCGTCCCTGGAGAGATTTTGTACATGGATGTGGCATGTCAGGTGGCCAGGGATGGGGCAAGAAGAAGCTGACAAATAAAAACAACCAAATATTGAACATGGCTGTAAGAGCAACACAGAAATCTTGCCTTTCTTTGAAGCCTAATATCTTTTGAAATCAGAGAATTTAGGAAGGGAGAAAGGAGAAGAAAGAGGGAAAAAGAAAAGGAAAAGAAAGGAAAGAAGAAGAATATCTAAAAATTAATACACATTGTTTGACCTGAATGATGCATAAACATTACCTTATTTTAAATGCCATCATAATGCACTAAATACATTGAGAATACTGATCCTGCCTTAGAGAAGAGAAAATTGAGGCTCAGAATCCACACTGCTTTTAATTTAGAGTAGTATGATGGAGATAGTGGGAGACTTAATAAAATTTGGGGTTGTCCTTACAAAGTTGAATACCCAGTTTATAAAATAAGATTCGGAGAAGGCAATGGCACCCCACTCCAATACTCTTGCCTGGAAAACCCTATGGATGGAGGAGCCTGGTAGGCTGCAGTCCATGGGGTTGCTAAGAGTTGGACATGACTGAGCGACTTCACTTTGACTTCTCACTTTCATGCATTGGAGAAGGAAATGGCAACCCACTCCAGTGTTCTTGCCTGGAGAATTCCAGGGATGGGGGATCCTGGTGGGCTTCCATCTATGGGGTCTCACAGAGTCGGACACGACTGAAGCAACTTAGCAGCAGCAGCAGCAGAATAAGATTTATGATTGTGAGCATTTTTTCCCCTTGAACTTTAATTAGAACTTGCTGACTTTTTGTCCCTCTCTATACATTCAGATCTTTATATTGTGGACATTTACTGGGCAAATATGAAATGAAGGCATGAATATATCTGGTTATTTCTTCTCACTCCTGAAAATTTTGCTGATTTGGTTTGATAGTTCCTATAAATAACTCTGTGGAATGGGGAAGTTTAAAGTTAGGAGGAACAAGCCTGCCAGAATGAACTATGATTCATGATAACACATAATTCCCTTAAAGATTTAAACTCAGAATGCATGTCAATGAAAAACCTTTTTAAGGACAGGCTGCATCACCAGTAGAGTTTACTTTATTTGGCAGCTGCTTCTAATTACTTAATTTAACACATTTCATGGGTAAGAAAAATGCTTAATAATGTGAGACCTGATTGCTATTTTGGATCAAGTGAGAGATATGTGTGTAGATTTGTCAGGCATTTGTGGGGTGTGTGTGTGTGTGTGTGTGTGTGTGTGTGTGTGTGTGTGTATTGAGAGGATTCATTAAAAGAAATTTTGTAATATCAGAAGTAAAAAGAGATTAATTCCCACGTGAAATGTGAAAAAACTCTTCAATTGATGACTACTGACAATTTTCAGCAGTGGGAAAACCATAGCTTAAATTTATTTTTAATTATATTCTAAAGCTAATTTAAATGTTGGTTCCTATACAAAGCAACCTGTTATATGTTAATCCAGCGCCCTCTTGTGTAATAGATTTTAATAACAAAGTTTGGGAATCAGTAAAATTTGGGAGTCAGTATGTAACATACTCGGAGAAGGTAATGGCACCTCCTGGTAGCTCAGTTGGTAAAGAATCTGCCTGCAATGCAGGAGACTCCAGTTCGATTCCTGGGTCAAGAAGGTCCCCTGGAGCAGGGATTGGCTACCCACTCCAGTATTTTTGGGCTTCCCTTGTGGCTCAGCTGGTAAAGAATCCCCCTGCAAAGTGGAAGACCTGGGTTCCATCCCTGGGTTAGGAAAATCCCCCGGAGAAGGGAAAGGCTACCCACTCCAGTATTCTGGCCTGGAAAATTCTGGCCTGGTTGCAAAGAGTTGGACACGACTGACCGACTTTCACTTTCACTTTATGTAACATACTATGTTTTCTGACACGACTGAGCGACTGAACTGAACTGAACTGAACTGATGTTTTCTGATAAAGTTCTGCTACTGCTGCTGCTAAGTCACTTCAGTCTTGTCCGACTCTGTGTGATCCCACAGACGGCAGCCCATGAGGCTCCCCCGTCTCTGGGATTCTCCAGGCAAGAACACTGGAGTGGGTTGCCATTTCCTTCTCCAATGCATGAAAGTGAAAAGCAAAAGTGAAGTTGCTCAGTCGTGTCCGACTCCCAGCAACCCCATGGACTGCGGCCTACCAGGCTCCTCCATCCATGGGATTTTCCAGGCAAGAGTGCTGCAGTGGGGTGCCATTGCCTTCTCCAGATAAAGTTCAGATATCCATTATATATAAAGAATTCTTACAACTCAACAAAAAAATCTGAATATGCAGTTAAAAAATGAACAATGAATTTGAAAATACATTTCTGCAAAGATACACAAATGGCCAATAAGCACATGAAACTATGCTTGCATTATTAGTCCTTATGGAAATGCCAGTCAAAACCACAATGAGGCAGCACCTTCACTTCACTTTGACTTTTCACTGTCCTGCATTGGAGAAGGAAATGGCAACCCACTCCAGTGTTCTTGCCTGGAGAATCCCAGGGACGGGGGGGCCTGGTGGGCTGCCGTCTCTGGGGTCGCACAGTGTCGGACACGACTGAAGTGACTTAGCAGCAGCAGCAGCAGCAGGATGGCTTATATACTACATTTTGATTTCTAATTTCTAAAGGAACATAGTCACTGGACGTGGTATTATTTTCTCTCTTTCTCTTTCTAAAACATTAAAAAAATTAATTTTGTGAAACAGGAGAATTTAGTTTTTACTCTTGGAGTTTTAAGGCAAGAAGAAAATGTGGAGATCTGGTGAGCAGCAGGGTGTGGTTGGCATTTCTTTTTCCTGTGCAAATACTGCTGTCACCATGTGGGACGACAAGCTAAATGGCACTGTTAGCTCTTCACATGGAGCATGGTGTCACGGCAAACTTCTCTTCTTAAAAATACTGTGGGTCTTCCCTGGTGGCCCAGTGGTTAAGAATCCACCTGCTAGTGCAGGGGACATGGATTCAGTCGCTAGTCTGGGAAGACCCGCCTGCCTCGGAAACAAAGCCTGTGCACTGCAACTATGAAGCCCACGAGAGAAGCCACCGCAGTTAGAAGCCTGACCTCTGCAATGAAGAGCTCCCCTGCTCGCCGAAACTAGAGAAACCCCCCCCCCCCACACACACAGCAGTGAAGACCTAGCACAGCTGTAAATAAACAAATAAACAACCTCCCCCCCCCACCTCGCCAATCCACCTTTGCTTTCGAAAAAGCTGTGGCACCGATATAGAGAACAAACTAGCAGTTACTGGGGAGAGAATGGGAGTCAGGGAATATAGAGGTGGGGTAGGCTACAAGGATGCATTGTACAACACAACTCACGAATACAGTCAATATTTCCAGCCGTAAATGGCACGTAACCTTTGAAAATTGCGTATATTAAAAAGAATAGGAAACATTGCAATAAAACACAAGTCTGCTAAATAAATCCAATTTGGGATGCTCTGTTTAAAAAAGCGTGGTAAAAATCACATAACGTAAAATTCACCATCTTAACCATTTGCAAGTGTGCAGTACAGTAGTGTTAGCTATAGGCGTGTTGTTGGACACCAGAACCCTAGAACTTTCTCCTCTTATAAAACTGAAACCCTGTGTCCACTGAGGATGTCCCCTCCTCTGTACCAGACAGAGAAAGATGATCGAATCTCTGAATCACTTGTCAGTGGAGAAGGTAACAACTTAAAACAATATTCTTAATGCAGCATACCAGGAAGACTATGATTATCAGTAGTTCATATGGGTATTTCCAATTAAATTTTGTCATTACTATATTTTTACTTAATTTCTTTAATTTTATAGTTCTGTCTTTCTTCCCTTATATTTTATCCTACAATGTAAAGAAACTACTTTAAAATATAATATCAATATTACCACTAAAGAGCTATGAAAAAATTTTTGTAGATTTTTCTCCCCTAAAATGCATCCTAGTAAGGATGTACAGTAAAGGTATTTTGTTTTAAAGTTGGGCTTCATACATCTTTCTTCTGTGGAGTGACGATTATAACTTAATATACCACCGAGGTAATTCGTTTCACTTGGCTTTCAATTTCAACCATTGAGGTTTCAATAAAAGGACATTCTTTAGCAGGTAATGACTCAGAATACAGATCTAGATAAGAATTCTTCCTTCCATCCTTACTCTATCTCATTAGGAAAGAGATGGAGGTAATCATTTTTTATGGTGTCTTCTTTAGCCATCTAATGTTTATTTTTGCTAAGGCATTTTTTTCTTGTTTTCTTCCTTTCCTACACAAAGGGTAGTGTTTTATTCATTTTTATGCTCCCCTTTTTTGTACATAACCACATATCTTGGTGATTTCTCCACAGCACTGCTACATCTACTCTTTTCTAGCTTCATCTAGTAATTTTCCTAATTCAGCATCTTCTGAATCATCTTCCTATGTTTGGGGGACTATGTAGCCTCACAAGGGTAGACAGAGCCCAGAAAAATTGATTCTCACACTTCCCCCCTCCCCTCTTCCTCCTTGCAAAATGACATTTTCTTGTATTTTCCAGGTTCCTCCAGTCAGGCTGAACTGGCAGAGTGAGGACTTGGGAAGGGCATTTCTGCACGATACCCCTTTTGATGGCCTGCATGGCAGTAGGCTTGTGAGTCTTCTGCAGAGCTGCAAGACCGGTTCCTGGTGCAGAAGGTCAAGGATGACTATGGCATTTGCAGACTTGATACAGTCCACTTAAGGGCATCAGGACAAACAGTACCATCTGTTGGCAACTGTCACTGTGAGTGCCCTTGGGCAGGAGCTTGTTCCCAGAAACAACCTTGAGCCTGGTTTACTAGCCCACCCAACACTTCCCTGAGCTGCCTGGGATCCTTTCCATAAAATCCTCTTTCAGCTTAATTGGCCAGAGTATGCTTTTCTTGCTTACAACTAGGAACTCTGACCTAAATATTCTTTATGAAAAAGTAATGATTAAACAAGACTAAATATGAAGAGTGGGGAAAAGGAGTGTGCCATCTGTCCTTACTTCATCTGTAATAAATTATCTTTGACTCACTCTCTCTAAGTCCGTTCTCAATGTTTCTATTATACTTCTTATTCTGCTTTTAAAAGAAACCAAAGTTTTTTAATGTTTTTTTTTATTGTGGCAAAAGTCACAGTATAAAATATACTACTTTAATAATAATTAACTGTCCTTGAGTTGGGGAGATCCCCAGGAGAAGGGAACGGCCATCCACTCCAGTATTCTGGTCAGGAGAATTCCATGGACTCTATAGTCCATGGGGTCGCAGAAGTTTCAGTTTCACTTTCACTTAGTGGCATTAAGCACGTTCACATTGATGTGTAACTTACCACCACCCATCTCCTGAATTTTTCACCTTCCTAAACTGAAACTCTGTCTCCATTAAACACCAACTCCCCATTCTCCCTGCCCTCTCCTGTGGGCCCTTGGCATCTACCAATGTACTTTCTGACTCTATGAAATCGGCTATTTTAGGTACCTTGTGTAGATGGAATCAAACAGTGCTTGTCTGCACCAACTGTATATTGGGGGCTTCCCAGGCGGTGCTGGCAGTAAAGAACCTGCCTGCCAACACAGAAAACATAAGAGACGTGGGTTCGATCCCTGGGTCTGGAAGAGCCCCTGGAGGAGGACATGGCAAACCATTCTAGTATTCTCGCCTGGAGAATTTCTGATGGACAGAGGAGCCTGGAAGGCTACAGTCCTTTGGGTCGCAAACAGTCAGACACAACTGAAATGATTTAGCATGTACATAGCCGCTGTATATTGGAGTGCATTTTAAAGGTTAACTTAATGTGTGTCCTACGAACAGACTGCACTTTCTTCCCCCACCCCCTGTGCTTTACAGTAGGTTCTCATTTAGTTCAGTTCAGTTCATTTCAGTCACTAAGTCCTGTCCAACTCTTTGCGATCCCATGAATCGAAGCACGCCAGGCCTCCCTGTCCATCACCAACTCCCGGAGTTCACTCAGACTCATGTCCATCAAGTCAGTGATGCCATCCAGCCATCTCATCCTCTGTCATCCCCTTTTCCTCCTGCCCTCAATCCCTCCCAGCATCAGGGTCTTTTCCAGTGAGTCAACTCTTCACATGAGGTGGCCAAAGTACTGGAGTTTCAGCTTTAGCATCATTCCTTCCAAAGAAATCCCAAGGCTGATCTCCTTTAGAATGGACTGGTTGGATCTCCTTGCAGTCCAAGGGACTCTCAAGAGTCTTTTCTAACACCACACTTCAAACCCATCATTTCTCTGGTGCTCAGCCTTCTTCACAGTCCAACTCTCACATCCATACATGACCACAGGAAAAACCATAGCCTTGATTAGATGGACCTTAGTTGGCAAAGCAATGTCTCTGCTTTTGAATATGCTATCTAGGTTCTCATTAGTCATCTGTTTTATACACAGCACTGTATATATGTCAATCCGAGTCTCACAGCCTATTCCCCTCTGTTCTCCATTTAGTGTCCATGTGTTTGTTCTTCACCTTTGTTTTCGGAATTCTGTTTTGCCTCCTCCTTGTGTACAAGGATGGTACTTGCAGATAGTAAATTGAAGTTTAGCCATCTTCCCAATGCCAGCATTTTTCAGTAGTCAGAATTCTTTTTCCCTTTTCCCAGCAGCAAAGATGGCTTTGAGGAGAACTATTTTCAAGATAAATACGATGAGAGAAAAGAGTCAAATTGCTCACTTTTGAGTCTCTATGGAGATTCTTGTGAATTCTTGTGAAGTAAGGGAGATGTTCGTCTTTTGAAATGTGATTTTTAATTTCAGGAGCTAGGTATCAATATTTGAGGGCACCACAAAATTTGATTATTTGGTTTTTAGAAGTCTGAAAGTCTTATCTTAGAATATCAAGAACAAAATCAGGAAAACTCACTAATGTTTATGTCAAAACATGTTGAGAAGGATAAGGGATATGGTATGGGAAGGTTTGGGTTTTCTCCCACTTCTAAAGGAAGTGTGGCCAAGTAGGTGAGTGGACCTGGAGATACCTTGGGATGATGCTGGCAGATAAAGTAGAGAGCTTTGCAGATCTGGCTACCCAAGAGCAGAGGGCACAGTACAAGCAGTCAATAATGGACTAAAGTGAAAGTGAAAGTCGCTCAGTTGTGTCCGACTCTTTGGGGCCCCAAGGACTATACAGTTCATGGAATTCTCCAGGCCAGAATACTGGAGTGAGTAACCGTTCCCTTCTCCAGGGGATCTTCCCAACCCAGGGATCGAACCCAGGTCTCCCACATTGCAGGCAGATTCTTTACCAGCTGAGCCACCAGGGAAGCCTAAGAATACTGGAGTGGGTAGTCTCTCCCTTCTCCAGTGGACCTTCCCGACCCAAGAATCAAACAGGGGTCTCCTGCATTGCAGGTGGATTCTTTACTGCTGAGCCACGGGGGAAGCCCTAAGGGACTAAAGGAACGATTAACATCAGCAGCAAGTATTCACAGAGAAGTGGCCGCATCACAGACCCTTGGTTGCCCCAGATGCTACAGTCCTAGTTGGGTATTAACCTCACTGCCCAGAATATGGGATCTCAGTAATAATACTCTCCTGCTGTTATCACGTTACTATGAATAATAATAGCTGGAGAACTACTTGATCGTCACTGGAATTAAGCCCGTGCTTAGTTAAGATACTCTCAAGGTACTATAGGCTACTGAAAAGAGGGACTGGCTGACTCCCGAGAGAACATGGTGTGCAGCCATGCCTTGGGCACACTCAGACTTCCAGGGAGGGTGGAGTTGGGGATGAAGTAGAACACTGGGTTCTGAGAGGCCAGGAAACTCACACCTCACACCTCCCTGGTGCCTCTGGTGGACTCTGATGTTGAAGGCACTATAGTCAGGCTGTATACACTCAGGAAGAATGGGGAGGAAGAGGGGTCCTGTGAGGCCTGTGGTGCAGAGGGAAGACAAGGCAGAACTCCCAGAGACAAAGCTGGAAAAGCTGACTGTGACCTGGACACGGCTGGTAACCAGGGACTTCATTTTCTCCCCCTTCCCTTGTGCTCTGTCCAGAGGTGGTATTAGATGCTTTCCATGACTCCTCTCTTTATGCCTCATCATCCCTGGACTCTGGGGCCCCTCCAAAGACAGGGGCCCTGTCTCCCTGAGTCCCATTAGTTTGTTTTTCATTTCTTGATTCCTTCCCATGAATCTGCAAAGCTCAGGCTGCTTTTTAGGGATCCCTGTGTTGGGAAGATGCCTTGGAGAAGGGAATGGCAATCCACTCCAGTATACTTGCCTGGAGTATTCCATGGGCAGGGGAGCCTGGTGGCTACAGTCCATGGGGCTACAAAGAATTGAACATGACTGAGCACACCCACACATTTATAAATAAAAAGTGAGAATTTATCTTCCTCGCCTCATAATAGATTGCAAACTTCTTTTAGACAAGGAAACTGCCTTCTACAGGATGCCTTATATTATATACTATGCAAACAGAAAGTTATGACCAACCTAGATGGCATATTAGAAAGCAGAGACATTACTTTTTCAGGAAAGGTCCATCTAGTCAAGGCTATGGTTTTTCCAGTGGTCATGTATGGATGTGAGAGTTGGACTGTGAAGAAAGCTGAGCGCTGAAGAACTGATGCTTTTGAACTGTGGTGTTGGAGAAGACTCTTGAGAGTCCCTTATATTTCTGAAGCCTGACTTGGAGAATTNGAGTGACTGAACTGAACTGATGCAAATGAGGAGAATTTTCAAATGTTAACTGACTGACACCTAGACCTTTCCATTCTGATGGGAATGCTGGTGACTCTGTACTCAGCGTCACAGGTGAAAATAACAAATAGCACTGAATGTTCCAAATGTGTTTGTTTTTCTTTCCCAAGAGGACTACTTAGTGCTTCCCTAAGCCATTTCACTTGGTGGCTCACCAAACTGTAACCCTGTCCAATAAATCTGCCTGACAGATGAACTCATAGAAGCTGAAACTAATAACCTTGAGGACAAACCAGGATTTCTGGCTTCACCTGTTGCCTCCAAGTATTTGGAACACTTTTTCATATTTTCTTAACTTTGTTCCATATTTAATTTTATTAAAAGATGTTACAGTAAATGGCAAACTAATGAGGTTTCATAAGACAAAAATGTAAAATACTTAACACAGCTTTGACACCAAGCAAACTCTCCGTATGTGAGCTAATCTTGCTATCTGATCTGCAAAAAAATCACCATATTCATCATGCTTTCCCATAATCATATATCACTATATGAGAAAGCTACATCTAAGTTGTTGGACTTTTTTGCTTGATATATTTTTTAAGGTATGCCTTCTCCTATTTTCCTTGCACTTTCTACTTTCTAAAGTGGTCACAAATATTAGCACAGTAAGAACTACATGAAAAGAAACTGCATTCTCTGTGCGTTATTCATGGCCTTTGTCACCCAGAAAGGGCTGGCCTAGTTTTCTATTTCCACAGGGACATTTTGCACAGCCCACATTCAGAATGACTGTTAGCAGTCATGGCAGGTAATATTTTATTCAGCCAAATATTTTATCCACACAACTAGAAAGCTAGAAAGCTGTAGCCCCTCTTGGGAAACTGATTACAGGAAATGTACTGTTTTGGGTAGTGTGCCCACTCTAAGATGGATCTCTCAAGACCCTATGAGGCAGATGTTTTCCTGTTTTGAACTTGCTTCTCCAGTCAAGGAAGTAGTATTAAACTTCTTCCTTCGAGGGAGCTTTCAAAGAAGACTGGCAATACCATTGTCAGCCTAGTCCACTGGTTTTCTGCTTTTCATCTGCTTCAAAATAATCTGAGAAATTTGAGAATAGTCAGAATCCAGGGCCTCTCCACTTGAAACTTTCCTCTTACACACACATTCTATTTCAGCATATGGGGGGGGTGGGTGTCTCAGGAATTTACCTTCTTAACTTGTCCACTGGGTGACTTATTGGTAGGTGCTGTGTAGCCACAGTCAGAGAAACACTGGGAGAGTCCATTACAGCCTCCCAGTTGAGAAGTATTTACTGGGTGTACAGGCTAGAACAATATCGTGGAAAAAACTAGGTGTGCAGTGTGTTCCAAAATAATACAAAATGCTGATGAAATAGACAGACTTCAAAATATGTCTACATCTTCCATTTCCTCTGCACATCTACTATGTGGAAGAGATAGAGGAAAGAATGGCTCTTGGATGGAGAAGATAGTGTCCTTAGTGGTTCATTATTTTTAATAAGACAAAATTCCTATTTTTGTGCTTGCTAATACTAAAATTTGTTTTTTGGGAATGGCAGAAAGTGAAGAGGAACTAAAAAGCTTCTTGATGAAAGTGAAAGAGGAGAGTGAAAAAGTTGGCTTAAAGCTCAACATTCAGAAAACGAAGATCATGGCATCTGGTCCCATCACTCCATGGGAAATAGATGGGGAAACAGTGGAAACAGTGTCAGACTTCATTTTTTTTTGGCTCCAAAATCACTGCAGATGCTGACTGCAGCCATGAAATTAAAAGACGCTTACTCCTTGGAAGAAAAGTTATGACCAAACTAGAAAGCATATTCAAAAGCAGAGACATTACTTTGCCGACTAAGGTCCGTCTAGTCAAGGCTTTGGTTTTTCCTGTGGTCATGTATGGATGTGACAGTTAGACTGTGAAGAAGTCTGAGCACTGAAGAACTGATGCTTTTGAACTGTGGTGTTGGAGAAGACTCTTGAGAGTCCTTTGCAAGGAGATCCAACCAGTCCATTCTGAAGGAGATCGGNGTCAAGGCTTTGTTTTTTCCTGTGGTCATGTATGGATGTGACAGTTAGACTGTGAAGAAGTCTGAGCACTGAAGAACTGATGCTTTTGAACTGTGGTGTTGGAGAAGACTCTTGAGAGTCCTTTGCAAGGAGATCCAACCAGTCCATTCTGAAGGAGATCGGCCCAGGGATTTCTTTGGAAGGAATGATGCTAAAGCTGAAGCTCCAGTACTTTGGCCACCTCATGCGAAGAGCTGACTCATTGGAAAAGACCCTGATGCTGGGAGGGATTGGGGGCAGGAGGAGGAGGGGACAACAGAGGATGAGATGACTGGATGGCATCACTGACTTGATGGACATGAGTCTGAGTGAACTCCGGGAGTTGGTGATGGACAGGGAGGCCTGGCATGCTGCGATTCATGGGGTTGCAAGAAGTCGGACACGACTGAGCAACTGAACTGAACTGAAAAGATTACTTCTTTTTCTTCAGTCTATTTATGAAGACAAATGACTAAAAGAAAAGAACTTTCAATTCCTATAAGACTTGCTTGTAACATTTCTGTACTCCCACTTAAGACTCTCACGAAAGTGAGGAGCTGGTCTCTTTGTGTACAAATGCCCAAGCTCATGAAGTACTGCAGACAATTCCATCCACGTGTGTGACATGCATGCTCAGACATGTCTGACTCTGTGTGACCCCTTGGACTGTAGCACACCAGGCTCCTCTGTCCATGGGATTTTCCAGGCAAGAATACTGGAGTGGGTTGCCATTTCCTATTCCATGGGAGTTTCCTGATTCAGGGATCAAATCTGTGTCAGCAGCGTCTCCTGCATTGGCAGGTGGATTCTTTACCACTAATGCCACCTGTGGAGAGGACAATGGCACCCCACTCCGGCACTCTTGCCTGGAAAATCCCATGGATGGAGGAGCCTGGTGGGCTGCAGTCCATGGGTTGCTGAGAGTTGGACACGACTCAGTGACTTCACTTTCACTTTCATGCATTGGAGAAGGAAATGGCAACCTACTCCAGTGTTCTTACCTGGAGAATCCTAGGGAGGGGGGGAGCCTGGTGGGCTGCCGCCGTCTATGGGGTCACACAGAGTTGGACATGACTGAAGCGACTTAGCAGCAGCAGTGCCACCTGGGAAGCCAATTCCATCCATGGACACCAGTTAATCTTCCTTGTCCTAGAAATTTGTTCTTTTCAAACAAAAATCTAGCACTATTTATCCATTTGTTATTAGACTATGTAAAAGCACTATATTAGGTGTGGGGTAGCAATCTGTGCTTTAACAAGCTCATGAAGTGATTCTGATGCATGCTAAAGTTTGATATCTACTGGCCTAAACCAAAATATGTCATCCTCAAGCCCTGTCTCCCACAGATTCTGATTCATTTGGGCTGGTGTGGGAGTCCAATCACTGATGCTTTTAAAACCTCCTTAGGAAATTCTTACGGGCAGGCAGAGTTGAGTCTCTGGTTGAAATGTTGGATATGTACTCTCTGGTTCCTGATAACAATCTGTAGCTTCACAAGGGAGAAAGTCCGATGTCCACACCTGTGTCTCTATGGCTCCTGGCATGTAGGGTGGCACTAGCTTGGAGACTAAAGGTGTCCAGCACGACTAGGCAGCCCTTTTGTAATCACAAGGGCACTTTGTAGGTAATGTTTCAGCGCTTTTCCTCCTTCCAATTAATTTATTGTTTAAGAGCTGGAGTGTCAAGTCCTGTTACTGCTAAGTCACTTCAGTCATGTCCAACTCTGTGCGACCCCATAGATAGAAGCCCACCAGGCTCCCCTGTCCCTGGGATTCTCCAGGCAAGAACAATGGAGTGGGTTGCCATTTCCTTCTCCAATGCATCAAAGTGAAAAGTGAAAGTGAAGTCTCTCAGTCGTGTCCAACTCTTGATGACCTCACGGACTGCAGCCCACCAGGCCCCTCCATCCATGGGATTTCCCAGGCAAGAGTACTGGAGTGGGGTGCCATTGCCTTCTCCACCCCAAGTCCTACTTTCAGGTTATTTAATAAATACTAATATATCATGCTGTGATTCATGAGGTCACAGAGTTGGACACGACTGAGCGACTGAACTGAACTGAACTGAATTTATCTTTTAGAGTTGTTTTAATGGAAAAGATAAAATGCAATCTCTGAGTAATTTATATGACACTAAAAGATAAAAAGGCTCCCAGGACTCCCAGGTGGTACTAATGGTAAAATAATTCTCCTGCCAATGCAGAAGACACAAGAGACATGGGTTTGATCCTTCAGTTGGGATGATCCCCTGGAGTAGGAAATGGCATCCCACTCCAGTATTCTTGCCTGGATAATTCCATTGACAGAGGAGCCTGGAAGGCTACCATCCATGGGGTCACAAAGAGTCAGACACGAACGAGCGACAAGAAGAGGATAGAAAATCCATTCCTGGGGTAGAGGTTTTTAGCTTCCAGTTGCTGTCCTTAGTGACAAATAGATCAATTTTCGTTACTGATCAGCCGCTCTGCTAACAGTTTCTGTTAAGACATCTATTTCACAACAAATGGAAAAATCATTATTTTGAAGAGCTTGTGGGCTTTTGATTTACATCAGAAGGAAGTTTTGCAAGTCACTGTCCTCTGGAATATCTGTATGGCGTCACTAGAGTCAGATGAAGAACACTGCCTTGCCCCATAGAGTAATTTTTATTAAATAATGAAATACACATATATATGTTGATCCTTGGATTGGGAAGATCCCCTGAAGTAGGAAATGACAACTCACTCCAGGATTCTTCCTGGAAAATTTCATGGACAGAGGAGCTTGGCAGGCTACAGTCCATGGGGTCACAAAGAGATATCCATGACCAAGCACACAAACATGTATATCAGTTCAGTTGCTCAGTGGTGTCCAACTCTTTGCAGCCCCATGGACTGTCACACGTCAAGCTTCCCTGTTCTTCACAAATTCCCAGAGCTTGTTCACTGCCATCCAACCATCTCATCCTCTGTTGTACCCTTCTCCTCCTGCTCTCAATCTTTCCCAGCATCAGGGTCTTTTCAAATGAGTCACTCCTCACATCAGGTGGCCAAAGTATTGGAGTTTCAGCTTCAGCATCAGTTCTTCCAATGAACACCCAGGACTGATCTTCTTTAGGATGGACTAGTTGGATCTCCTTGCAGTCCAAAGGACTCTCAAGAGTCTTCTCCAACATCAGAGTTCAAACCAAATCCTTTGGTGCTCAGCCTTCTTTATGGTCCACCTCTCACAACCATACATGACTACTAGAAAAACCATAGCCTTGACTAGATGGACCTTTGTTGACAAAGTAATGTCTCTGCTTTTTAATATGCTCTCTAGGTTTCTCATAGATTTTTTTCCAAGGAGAAAGTGTCTCAATTTTATGGCTGTAGTTACCATCTGCAGTGGTTTTGGAGCCCCAAAATTAAAGTCCCTCACTGTTTACATTGTTTCCCCATATATTTGCCATGTAGGGATGGGACCAGATGCCATGATCTTGGTTTTATATGTAATTTTAAAATAAAAAGAGCCAGTATTAATAATCATAATCAGTCTACAATAAATTGGGCATTTATTTTTGATGCACACTATATTGGACATATTATATACACTGGTTAACATATTCTTCACCAGAATCATTCAAAGTTATTATTTTCCCCATTTTGTAGATGTTATTCAAGGTGGGATACTCAGGATTTAAAACCAGGCATTTCTGATTCCAGAATCTATGAACTTTTCATAATATTGCATTATCTTCCATCCTATTGTGACATATAGAATCCTAATATTCATATCATATTTCATCAATTACCATGGGAAAGACTCTTATGACAGAACTCCAAACTTCTCTTGCATCTCAACATTTAAAATGCTTGGGGAACTAGCTGCACAAGATTCATCATCCCCCTTCTAGTCCCAATAACAGCTGCTTCTGTTTTAAGCTGGTAAAATGCTCTCATTCAATACTGGATTTTCTTGCCTGTGGTTTGAGAGCCTGTAGACTGAATAACTTATAAAGTCTAACAGTAATTTCAATAATAGTAAGGAGTGAATCTAAATATTCATCATTCAGGTTACTTATGCTATGATCATTTGATAGCACATTGATATTTCTTTAAAGTATTCTTTAAGAGCTACTAATGATGTAAGAAATGTTCAGCAAATAACTCTAAGAGAATAAAATGAGGTTTCCAATGAGCAACATATGTAAATGCATAAAATATTAGAATGGCATAGCAGAATATTAGAATTCATATATGGGAAGTAGGGTTGTGGGTAATGTTTTCTTCTTATTTTTTTTGATAATTTGAATATTTTACTATGGGCACACACCCATTTTAAAAATAAAAATATTATGTTGGTCTATCATCAGTAAGAAAAATAAAAATAGTGAGGAATCTGACATATCTTTCAGTGAATAATTGAGCTGCCTAATTGAAATGATAAATGTCTCTAATTAGTCTCATCAGAGATATTTACATTTGGATATAAAACTTTTCTGAAACTATGTCTGTTTTATAGAAAACCACAGGTTACTAATACTTTCCTTGGGAGTTTAGTATTATAAAATATTGGTTTATATATATTCATGGTTTTTATGCTAGAAATAGAGTAGAAGGTACCTGGTACAACATATGTTCTTAATAAATATTTGTTGAATGAATAAGTAGGTAGGAGATAATTCCTCAGGTTGTAATACATGAAAAGATCAGTCATCTTTTGTTAACTTTCTCTTACCACTGCAATCTTGGATTCTTTTTTTTTAAATTAACCAGCAAGTATATTTATGAGCATTGTCTTATAAGTATTTTAATGATAATTTTCTTTGGGAGGATTAGTAGAAATATGCTTAAAACAGAGATGTAAATTCAACCAGTACTAAAACTATTTAATATATGTGTCTTAATGAGCATGTAACTTCTTTTTGTCAATATGGAAAAGAGAGCATCAAATATTAAACTTGCATACACTTGCCTGAAAGTCTTGAAAACAGTAGAAGCTTCCTGCAATAGCACAAATCTTCCTGGAAGATCATTTGTAATACAGTTTGGCAACCACACAGATATTACATAGTAAGTACCGTATATTGCCTTCAATGGCCTTGTTGGCAAAAATTTTGCAACTCTGGAAGTATCATATTCAGAAAGTAGACTTCAGTGGGAATGGAAAGTGATGGACATTCCTAAATCCAAGAAAAGAGTAATGACTAGATCCACCCAATTGAGAAACCACCTGTCCTTACCCAAAACTGTATTTTTATACTCTTAGGGCTCTCTGACATTTCCCAGTCTCAATTTGCCACTGTCTCATGAACAATTTAGGACTACTTTTTCAACAGATACAAATAAATCAATCTATGTCATTTCAAGAAAAAATAAAGAATATATCAAAGCATCTTAAATTTACTATTCAATTGTTTATTTATTGGGTTGGCCAAAAGTTCATTTGGGGTTTCCCATAAGAACTTTTATGGAAAAGTCAAATGACCATTTTGGCCAACCCAATATTCTTCCTGTGTTTTAGGATTATGAAGAATTCGAGAGTGCTTTTAGGTAACACGTAATACCTAACAAAAAAAAAATAGACTAAAAATCAGGATCAGATAAAATGGAAGTGAAATGAGCACACACATACACATACTCGACATAATTGGCTACAGGTGGTACACAAATTTAGCTTTCAGCTTCCTGGAAAAGATAGCACCCCCAAAATTTAGTTGAATAGTATTTATTGTCCAAAAGAAGAAAGCTTACAGTTTCTAAGGCCAAGCATAGAACTCAGTTTTGAAAGAAATTACTCAGAGGACTGCATGTAGGGGACACTTAAAGATATGCCACACAATGGCTTCAATAATATCTCCACTGCAAATATAGTTATAGATGTCATCAGGTTGCTTCTTATTGTGTCTTTCCAAAAAGATCAGTTTCATGTACCAAAAAGCAACCTGGGGAGATCAGTATGCAGTGAATCAAAATAGAGGCCAAGGATATCACTTTCTTAGATTGTGGTTCAAACACTGAAGAAAACCTACATTTAAAAAATCAAAATGGATGAATTACTTCACTTGAGATCACTTGTCTATTAATAGATGTAGATATAAAGTGTCATGGATTGAAGGACATTCAGCCAAATACTGTAAGATCAACCAAATAGGGGAGTGGCCAAGATGGCAGAGTAGGAAGACCCTGAGCTCATATCCTCCCATGAGCATATCAAACTTACAGCTGTTTACAGAGCAACTATTGGTGGGAAAAACTGGAAGACCAGAAGAGAAGATCTTCTACAATGAAAGAAATAAAGAAGTAACCATGACACAGGTAGGAAAGGCAGAGATATGGTATTGTCCTGTACCTCCAGGTGGGTAACTTATAAATGAGACAATAATTACAGTCTTCTCATTGTGCAAATAGTCTGAGTTCCATATCAGGGTCCCCACCTTGGGGATCCTGCATTAGGAACGTGAACTTCCAGAACATTTGGCTTTGAAGGCCAGTAACACTTTCAGAAGAGCCAGAGGAGTGAGGCAAATGGAGACACAACTCTTGAAGGGTGCACACAAAACCTCACAGGCTTCAGAACCCAGGGCAGAAGCAGTAATTTGAAGAGAGCCTGGGTCAGACCTACTTGCTAATCTTGGAGAGCCTCCTGGAGAGGCAGGAGGCAATCTGGGGACATGGACACTGGCAGCAGAGCTGCTGGGGTGCATAGGCAGTCTCCTACCGAGGGCCACTTCTCCAAGCCAGGAAACGTGAGCTACCTACCAGACGTGTAGACGTGAAAACAGCAAACTAGCAACGTGAAGTAATGGAGGATTATGTCTCAAACGAAAGGACAGGACAAAATCTCAGAACTCAGTGAAGTTGAACTAGGCAATCTACTTCATGGAGAGTATAAGATAATGATTATAAAGATGTTCCAAGCACTCAGGAGAAGACTAGATGCACAGGGTGAGAAATTAGGAGTTTTTAACAAAGGATTAAGAAACATAAAGAAGAACAAAACAGAGATGAAGAATACAATAACTGAGATGAAAAATACATTAGAAGGAATCAATAGAAAATTAGATAATACAGGAATGGATCAGCAAACCGGAAAACAGAGTAGTAGAAATCACTGAAACTGAACAAGACACGAAAGAAATGAGGATAGTTTAAGAGACAACATCAAGCATAGCGTTTACATTATAGTACGTACCAGAATTAAAAGAGAGAGAGAAAAAAGATGAAAACTTTTTTTGAAGACATAATAGCTGAAAACTTGTCTAACCTGAGAAAGGAAAGAAACATCCAGGTCTAGGAAGCAGAGAGAGTCCCAAGCAAGATCAACTGAGAAAGGACCATACAAAGACAAATTGTATTTAAAAATGGCAAAAATTAAAGATGAAGAAAGAATAGTTAGAGCAGCAAGGGAAAAGAAAAAAGTGAAGTGCATGGGAACTCACATAAGGCTCTTGGCTGACTATTCAGCAGAAACTTTTCAGGCCAGAAGGGAGTGGCAGGGTATATTTAAAGTGGTGAAAGAGAAAAAACTATAACTAAGAATACTCAACCGAGAAAGGTGTTCATCCAGATTTGATAGAGAAATCAAAAGCTTTACACATGAACAAAAGCTAAGAGTTCAGCATCACCAAACCAGCTTTACAAGAAAAGCTAAGGGGACTTTAAGCAGAAGAGGAAAGGCCATAACTAGAACATGACAATTATGAAAGCAAAATCTCATTTTTAAAGGCAAATATATAATAAAGATAATAAATCAACCATGCATAAAGCTTTCAGGAAAGTTAAAAGACAAAAGCAGTAAAATTGCCTATATCCAAAGAAGTGGTTAAAGGATATACAAGACAAAAAGATGTAAAATACAATGTCAAAAATAGTAAACCTTGGTGAGAGGTAAGAAAAATACAAAGTTGTTAAAATATGTTTGTACTTGAGAGATCAGCAATGTAAAACAATCATAAATACATATGTATATACATATATATAGCCATCTACAGTGGCTAATTCCCACTGTATATATACAGTGGAATATAGTAAATAATTTGACTATATGGTCAATAATTATGTAGTATGGTGAGATACTGGGCTTCTCAGGTGGCACTAGTGGTAAAGAACCCACCTGCCAATGCAAGAGACGTAAGAGACGTGGGTTTGGTCGCTGGGTTGGGAAGATCCCCTGGAGAAGGAAAGTGTTAACCCACTCCAATGTTCTTGCCTGGAGAATCCCACGGACAGAGGAGTTTGGTGGGCTACAGTCCATTGGGTCACAAAGAGTCAGACACAACTGAAGTGACAAAGCACGCACCCATGGTGACATATTGTAACTAGACTTCTCGTGATGATCATTTTAAACCGTATATAAATACTAAATCACTATGTTGTGTAACAGAATTTAACATACTGTTGTGGGTCAATTATACTTCAAAAGTAAACTCATAGAAAAAGAGATCAGATTTGCGGTTTACCAGAAGTGTGGGGAGAGGGAAGGAGGAATTGGCGAAAGGTAGGAGAAAGCAATGGCACCCTACTCCAGTACTCTGGCCTGGAAAATTCCATGGACAGAGGCGCCTGGTAGGCTGCAGTCCATGGGGTCGCGAAGAGTCGGACACGACTGAGCGTCTTCACTTTGACTTTTCACTTTCTTGCATTGGAGAAGGAAATGGCAACCCACTCCAGTGTTCTTGCCTGGAGAATCCCAGGGACGGGGGAGCCTGGTGGGCTGCAGTCTATGGGGTTGCACAGAGTCGGATACAACTGAAGCGACTTAGCAGCAGCAGCTAAAAGGTGCAAACTTTCAATTGTAAGATAAATAAATACGTGAGATGCCATGTAAAACATAATAAATATAGTTAACACTACTGTAAGTTATATATTGGAGAAGGAAATGGCAACCCCCTCCAATATTCTTGCCTGGGAAATCCCACAGACAGAGGGTCCTGGTGGGCTGCAATCTACGGAGTTGCAAAGAGTTGGACATGACTTAGTAACTAAACAATAACAAAGTTATATATGAAAGTTGTTGGGAATAGATTCCAAGAGTTCTTATCAAAAGAAAATCATGTTTTTCTATTTCTTTAACTTTGTATCTATATGAGATGATGGATGCTCACTAGCCTTAATCATTTCATGCTATAGGTAAGTCAAATCACTATACTGTGGACCTTAACTTTATATAGTGCTGTATGTCAATTATATCTCAAGCAAACTGGAAAAAAACACCATCAAGGACTGGGGCCAATTAACCCAAAAGCCTACCAGCACCAAATTCAAATTTTTACACAGATGGGGGAGCCTGGTGGGCTGCAGTCCATGGGATCGCTAAGAGTAGGACACGACTGAGCAACTTCACTTTCACTTTTCACTTTCATGCACTGCAGAAGGAAATGGCAACCCACTCCAGTGTTCTTGCTTGGAGAATCCCAGGGACGGGGGAGCCTGGTGGGCTGCTGTCTATGGGGTCGCAGAGTCGGACACGACTGAAGCGACTTAGCAGCAGCAGCAGCAGTTGTTTTAAGCATAAACCAAATTAGAACATTCTTAGCCATTTAGAGCTGACTGCCTGCTTTGCACACTTCACCAAACAGCGCCCAACATCTGCTAGTCACAGATAAGACAAGCCCTGTGGTTATTTAGGCTCTAAGCCACTGATGCCCTTCAGAGTTTTCTGCCCCCAGAGACTTCCTATTGGACTGCTGAGAAACATCACATAAACATGTGAGTCTTCTCTTTCCTGGAAATTTCCTTGCCTTCTCTCCTTGTGGATGTGTCCCCTGCCACAAACTATCTCTAGATTGTCTGGTCCTGGTTCTGTGAGGGGGAATATTTCAAGATGGATGGATGGTTACAGGAACAGGGGTGTGTGTTCGTGTGTGTATTTCCTAGCTCTGTCTGCTAAAAAAGCATAGAGGCAATGATTTCCCAAGATCAATAGGCACTCCTGACACCCAGATGTTGGTCTCCACCTACCATTCTCAGTAAAAGGAACTGGGGCTCCTTGGACAAATGGCTAGAGCCAGGGTGATCATAGGGAAAGAACAAGTGGTGTCAGAAAGTAAGGAAGTGCTCAATAAACATGGGGTCATTAAAACAAGATGCACAAGTCAACTGGAAACACTGGCCAAATCTGGGATAATCTGAGGACAAAATAATAAATGGTAATGTTTTAGGTCAGGCAGCTATAACAAAATGCGATAGACTAAGTGGCTTAAACAACAGCAATTTCTCACAGTTCTAATGTTCAAATTCAAGGTGCCAGAAAGGTTTCTTTCTTTTGGCTTGCAAGCAGCTGCCATCTCTCTGTGTGCTCATGTGCCCTCTTATTTGTGTGTCCATGGAGAAAGACAGCTAGCTTTTTTTTTTTTTAACAGTTGAAATTGTTTGCATATCTTTATATACCTTTAAACAATGATTCTTATTTTTCTTCCTAAATTTCTATATATAAAGCTGCTCTTCATGAAAGTAATCTAAAACCATTATTTCTTTTAAATGTATTGATCTTAAATTTTCTCATTTGTATGCAAATATTATATTTACTTTTACTTTGTAATAAAAAATAATTTTCATTGGTTAATTATGCCTCTTAGGAAGAAAAATCTTAGAACTGAAATGGGAAAATAATTTAAAGCTAAAATAAAATTATAAATTACAAGTGGTATTTAAAGTTAAATTCTTTGCCTGCAAGGCCTTTTATTAATATCCAAGGCCAAGAAAAAAAATCCCATGTGATAAAATTATGAGTCAAATTTTTTACTTGTAGCATGTGGCTATTCTTATCATCCACATTCTGTGACTTAAATTGAACAAAAACAGGAATCAGATTATTTGATTAAAAAAAAAAAGCTGGCTAATATGTACTCAATGTCTGCTGCTGTTGTTTAGTCGCTAAGTCGTGTCTGACCCTTTGGCAACCCCATAGACTGCAGCCCTCCAGGTTCCTCTGTCCATTGGATTTCCCAGACAAGAATACTGGAGTGGGTTGCCATTTCCTTCTCGAGGAGAGCAATTTTTCTGGTGTTCCTTCTTATAGTGGCAGTAATCCTATCATGAGGTCCCCTCTTCCATGACTTTGTGCTCAGCTGTGTCCAACTCTTTGGACGCCTTCCAGGCTCCCCTATCCATGGGAATCTCCATGCAGGAATACTGTAGTAGGTTGCTATTTCCTTCTCCAGAGGATCTTTCCTACCCAGGGATTGATCCTGTGTCTCCGGCATTGGCAGGCAGGTGCTTGATCGCTGAGCCACCAGAGAAGCCCCCTTCAGGACCTCATCTAACCTTAATTACCTCCCAAAGGCTCCTATTTTCAAATACCATGGAGGGTGAAGGGCTCAACCTATCATCTGGATTTGGGGTATGCCAACATTCGTAACAGAATATGATGACTCAGTACACATAGAGTAAAATAGGAAACCCGGAATGCATGGTGATGTGAATAACTGAATAAATAAACAAATGGAGAAGGAGTAAAAACTCCTCTTTAGAGTAGAATTCCAACTAACAAATGTAAAAAATTATGGGAATAAATGATAATCATTTGGCAAATATCACAGTAATAATCAAGTTTTAGTCAAGAACAATGAATGTTAAACTGAGTGGGTTGAAGTATAATAAAAAAAACAGGATAATTTCATAAGATTAGTTAGCCTCACACGATATTAATTACAAAAAGGAAAACAGAAACTTTTCAGTGGTGAGACCTGGCAAATCCTACTTTAACCAAAAGATCAAAGTCGACCTCAACAGCAATGGGGCAAATCAGCATTACATGCCCTCCAATGTGACACGTTGAGAGTAAGCAATATTACTTTTGTGATATTCTTGAAAAAATGTAAAACTTGAGTATAATCAGAGGAAATCTCAGAGAACCCTAAACTGAGAGACTCTTTAAAAGTCTGAAGTTCATGAAAGACAAAGAAAAACTGAAGAACTCTGATGATTAAAGGAGACTAAGGGAATCTGACAGGTTCATGCAATCTGTGATCCTAGGTCAGCCTCAGTTAAAGGTTGTGTCTATATATTATACTTCTAGTCCCAAATAACAAAAAACATGGAAGCAAGCACTAAATAAAATGGTTATCAGTAAATACCTATTTATTGATTGCTTACCAAGAAATCTAGGTGGGTAGGGCCCTCTGCTTTCATCAGCCTTCCTCTCTCTGAGTAGAAATGTGTGTTCTGAACCACTCGTATAGTGAAGGTATGCACTTATATACATCAGAGGAGCTCTACTCTTCACCAGAGAATTTGTGGTATATAGGCTAAAAAAATTGAGTGGTTGCCTGGAGATATGACCTGTGACCTTATAAGAAGATGGCCATGGGGGAAATACAGAGATACAGGGAGAATATCATGTGAAGATGGAGGATTAGAGTAATACATCAAAAGCCAAGGGATGGTAGAAATGCTGGAAAACTACTAGAAGCTTGGAAGAGGCAAAGAAGGATTCTCATCTCAGTTTCAGAAGGAGCATGGCTCTGCAACACCTTGAGTTAAGACTTACAGCCTCCTACAGATCACAGGTCGTACTGGAGTAGGGCCCACCTTACTCCAGTATGACCTCATTTAACTAATGATACATGTATCCAGTGACCCTACAACCACATTCTGAGGGACTGGAGATAAGGACTTCACCATATCTTTTGGGGAATGCAGTGCAATCCTTAAAAGCCCTCAATGTTTTTAATGTTAATGTTAATGTTTATGTTTATACTTTCTTAACATTTCTGCTGTTTTAAACCATCTAGTTTGTGACAGTGTGTTATGGCAACTCTTGGAAGCTAACACAAGGACCTATGTACCAAACCTCATTCTACTGGCTCTGGATCAAAGTGAAATAAGATGTGGTCCCATCTTCAAGGATACGCTACATAAGATTTCAGAAAGAGAGAGAGACAGAGAGTGAGAGATGCGGGGCGGGAGATGAAGAGAAGGAGAGAGGAGAGATATTACTTAAGACATTTGTATTATTAGGAAAGAATTTCTCTGATGGGTCAGTGGTAAAAGCCTCACCTGCCAATACAGGAGATGCGAGTTCAATCCCTGGGTCATAAAGATTCCCTGGAGGAGGAAATGACAACACACTTCAGTATTCTTGCCTGGAGAATTCCATGGATAAGGGTACCTGGTGGGCTGTAGTCCATAGAGTTGCAAAGACACACACTTCAGATGTTGGAATAAAAATAATATACCTACAATGAAATTTGAGAGACAGCAAATCTCTATGGACTAATTTATAAAGTTACTAAAAATTCTAGCAGAAGTTTTTAAAAGGAATCCAATAATTTATTCTGAATATATAGTAGAATAGAGATCCAGAAATAGCTAAATCAGTTTTGGAAAAGAAGAGAAAAATGATACTCTCAACCAAAAAAAATGGTAAGATATACCATAAAGCTTCCCTAATAGCTCATGGCTCAGTTGGTAAATCTTCTCTAATAGCCCAGTTGGTAAAGACTCCACCTGCAATGCAAGAGATTCCAGTTCGATTCCTGAGTCAGGAAGATCCGCTGGAGAAGGGATAGGCTACCCACTCCAGTAATCTTGGGCTTCCCTTGTGGCTCAGCTGGTAAAGAATCGGCCCGCAAGGTGGGAGACCTGGGTTTGATCCCTGGGTTGGGAAGATCCCTGGAGAAAGGAAAGGCTACCCATTCCAATATTCTGGCCTGGAGAATTCCATGGACTGTGAAGTCCATGGGGTTGCAAAGAGTCAGACACAACTGAGTGACTTTCACTTTCATACCAAAAAGCCATGATAATAAAGCAGTGTAGACCTGGTGCAGCCATAGGTAAATAAGACAATAGATTAGAAGAAAGAGCTCAGTGAAACACCTATATGTTTAGGGGAACTTGGTACATGAGGGAAATACTACTTGAATCCATGAGGCAAAATGGATGGACTGCTTAAGGGACATTATTGAGGAAACTGATGGACTCTACACGGGAAAAGAGAACTGGGAAACTTATACAATGCACAAAGATGGGTATCAATGGATTAAAGAACTAAGCATGAAAGACAAACTAAAGCAAATAGGAGAAAATATAGAAATATATATTTGTGATTTTTGAGTAGAAAGGACTGCTGAAACTTCCAAAATGCAAAGTGCAAGGGAAAAAATTTTCAATTGCCTATTTTAAAAATAAGAATCTCAAATGATGATATATATAAAATTATCAGATACAGATTAGGAAGAGTTAACTGTGAACTTCCAGATGTTCAAGCTGGTTTTAGAAAAGGCAGAGGAACCAGAGATCAAACTGCCAACATCCACTGGATCATCGAAAAAGCAAGAGAGTTCCAGAAAAAACATCTATTTCTGCTTTCTTGACTATGCGAAAGCCTTTGACTGTGTGGATCACAATAAACTGTGGAAAATTCTGAAAGAGATGGGAATACCAGATCACCTGACCTGCCTCTTGAGAAATCTATATGCAGATCAGGAAGCAACAGTTAGAACTGGACATGGAACAACAGACTGGTTCCCAATAGGAAAAGGAGTATGTCAGGTCTGTATATTGTCACCCTGCTTACTTAACTTGTATGCAGAGTACATCATGAGAAATTCTGGGCTGGATGAAGCACAAGCTGTAATTAAGATTGCCGGGAGAAATATCAATAACCTCAGATATGCAGATGACACCACCCTTATGGCAGAAAGTGAAGAAGAACTAAAGAGCCTCTTGATGAGAGTGAAAGAGGAGAGTAAAAAGGTTGGCTTAAAGCTCAACATTCAGAAAACTAAGATCATGGCATCTGGTCCCATCACTTTGTGCAAATAGATGGAGAAACAGTGGAAACAGTGGCTGACTTTATTTTGGGGGGCTCCAAAATCACTGCAGACAGTGATTGTAGTCATGAAATTAAAAGATGCTTGCTCCTTGGAAGGAAAGTTATGACCAACCTAGACAGTGTATTAAAAAGCAGAGACATTACTTTGCCAACAAAAGTCCATCTAGTCAAGGCTATGATTTTTCCAGTAGTCATGTGTGGATGTGAGAATTGGTCTATCAAGAAAGCTGAGTGCCAAAGAATTGATGCTTTTGAACTGTGGTGTTGGAGAAGACTCTTGAGAGTCCCTTGGACTGCAAGGAGATCCAACCAGTCCATCCTAAAGGAGAACAGTCCTGGGTGTTCATTGCAAGGACTGATGCTGAAGATGAATCTCCAATACTGTGGCCACCTGATGTGAAGAGCTGACTCATTTGAAAAAAACTTGATGCTGGGGAAAAACTGAGGGCAGGAGAAGGGGATGACATAGGATGAGATAGTTGGATGGCATCACCGACTCAATGGACATGAGTTTGGCTAGGCTTTGGGAGTTGGTGATGGACAGGGAGGCCTGGCATGTTGCAGTTCATGGGGTCGCTAAGAGTTGGACATGACTGAGTGACTGAACTGACCTGAACTGAACTGAGGAAAAATTATTTGCCATATGAAACCATAAGAGGTTGTTGTTCAGTGGCTAAGCCATGTTCAACTCTTTGCTGTCCCAAGGACTACAGCACACCAAGGCTTTCCTGTCCTTCACTATATCCCAGAGTTTGCTCAAACTCATGACCATTAAGTCAATGATGCCATCCAACCATCTCATCCTCTGTCATCCCCTTCTCTTCCTGCCCTCAATCTTTCCCAGCATCAGGGTATTTCCCAATGAATCAGTTTTTTTTTGAATCAGGTGGCCAAAGTATTGGAGTTTCAGCTTCAACATCAGTCCTTCCAATGAACATTCAGGGTTGATTTCCTTTAGGATTGACTGGTTTGGTCTCCTTGCTGTCCAAGGGATTCTCAAGAGTCTTCTCCAACACCACAGTTTGAAATAATCAATTCTTCAGCACTCAGCCTTCTTTATGGTCCAACTCTCACATCCATACAGGACTACTGAAAAAACTATAGCTTTGACTATACAGGTCTTTGTCGACAAAGTGACATCTCTTCTTCTTTAATACACTATCTAGATTTGTCATAGCTTTCCTTCCAAGGAGGAAGCATCTCTTAATTTCATGGCTGCAATCACTGTCCACAGTAACTTTAGAGCTGAAGAAAATAAAATCTGCCACCATTTCCACTTTTCCTCCATCTATTTGCCATAAGGTGATGGGATCAGATGCCATGATCTTAGTTTTTTGAAAGTTGAGTTTTCAGCCAGCTCTCTCACTCCCCTCTTTGACCCTCATTAAGAGGCTTTTTAGGTCCTCTTTAGTTCTGTAAGAGGTTAATAATTAACTATACAAAATCCCAGAAGTAAATATCTAGGATATGTAAGCAAAGCCACAAGTAAAAGATAGGAAGACCATGGAAAATATTCCTCTTAAAATGGACCTTGGTTCCTCACTTACACATTCAATAAATATTTATTGAGTGCCTATCACATGTCAACACTGCTCTAGGCACCAGGATTACAGCAGACAATGCCCTTGTGAAATCTAAATAGTCCACAAGCTTCTCTCTTACCAATAAGAGAAAGAACTTAGTTTCTACTAAATGAATTTTCCTTTAAAATTATAATTGTGTCATTTTAAAATTGGAAGAATTTTTAGGGTGCATTTCTTCTAATTCGGTACATTTGTGATAATATTCCCAGGGTACAGTGGCCTGACACACATAGCTGACACTTCATCTGTGTTTAGAATGTAAAGGCCAGTAGTTAGATGGGTCCAGAATTGCTATGACTGAGTCATGGCTTTTCCATTGTGTGCCATTTGGCAATCTCTCTGAGCTTTAGTTTCTTCATCAATAAAATAACAAATAATGAAACAGCTCATGCAATCCATATGAGGATTAAATGAGATAATATAAAACAAAACAGCATTTGGCACACGATAAAAGTTCAGTCATGACTGTTTTTACGTCTATATTTCATTTTGATATTGAGTCCAATAATTGTTATTTCCCCACACATATCATGGGGCTTTCCAGGTGGCACTAGTGGCAAAGAGTCCACCTACCAGTACAGGAGATGCAAGAGACACGAGTTTGATCCCTGGGTCAGGAAGATCCCCTGGAGTAGGAAGTGGCAACCGACTCCAGTATTCTTGCCTGGAGAATTCCATGGACAGAGGAGTCTGGCAGGTTACAGTCCATGGGGTCACAAAAAGTTGGACACAACTGAGCACAACAGACATATGCTATTTCAAAATTATTATGGTAACACTTCTGGTTATTAATCAGACAATTAATTTTTTCTTTAATTAATAATCAGAAAGGGAAGTCATATTCCTTCCCTGAGACCTACCCCGGTAGCGTGTGAGGTGTGTCTTGTAGATTAACCATTAATCATAGAGTGAAAACTGAATTCAGGGTTGTCGGGCTGGAAAAGATGTGAGACACCATCTTGTCAGTCCCCGTTTTTTTGACACAGGCAGATATAAAGACCTGAAAGCGGTAAATACCATGCTCTGAGTTTGCACAGCTAGAACTATGGCACTTCTTCTGTGGTTATAATTAATTATGATCAGAAAAGATGACTATGATTAAGAAATCATGGTTGTGATTAGGAAAGATTAATGTTACCAGGTGGCTTTGTGAACTGGGTGTGAACTGGCTCATGAAAGACCTCAATTAATTAGAGACCTAGACTCAGGAGGACTCAAAGTTATTCCAAGTATGAATGTGCTGGACTTCACTTGACTGTCGCTTTGGTTCAGTAGGTGGAGCCACTCTTCCTCATCAGAGTAAACAGATTCAACTCAATTATAAATAGAAAAAAATATGTGCCCTCCGCCATTGAGAGCTGCAGAGAGTGACGACTACCTGGAGACCTCTGGTGCCGCGGTGAGCAGTGTTGGAGCATGAGTTCCAAGCCACAGTTCATAGGGGTCATTGGAGCTCCCTTCTCAAAGGGCCAGGTGAGTCAAAACCTGGCTTTGAATAACTGCAGTTTATGAGAAAAGTTACGAATTTCAAAATTAGTAAGGTGTTACCGTCTGGTTAGTTAAACAGCCTGATACAACCTGACCTGAAATTTATATTAAAGTCTTTTAATCATTTTACATCATTGTATAATTATGGTCACAAATCCACTTAAAACATTAGATTTATAACTATAACACCTAATCCCAGCCACAGTCAGTTTTATTTAAATCTGCCGAACTTTTCCTAATTTTTTGAGAAAATAATTTTATTTGAGTGGAAACAGACTATTTCTGCCTTGTAGCTACTCATTTAGATTTCCATGNGCAGAAAGTGAAGAAGAACTAAAGAGCCTCTTGATGAGAGTGAAAGAGGAGAGTAAAAAGGTTGGCTTAAAGCTCAACATTCAGAAAACTAAGATCATGGCATCTGGTCCCATCACTTTGTGCAAATAGATGGAGAAACAGTGGAAACAGTGGCTGACTTTATTTTGGGGGGCTCCAAAATCACTGCAGACAGTGATTGTAGTCATGAAATTAAAAGATGCTTGCTCCTTGGAAGGAAAGTTATGACCAACCTAGACAGTGTATTAAAAAGCAGAGACATTACTTTGCCAACAAAAGTCCATCTAGTCAAGGCTATGATTTTTCCAGTAGTCATGTGTGGATGTGAGAATTGGTCTATCAAGAAAGCTGAGTGCCAAAGAATTGATGCTTTTGAACTGTGGTGTTGGAGAAGACTCTTGAGAGTCCCTTGGACTGCAAGGAGATCCAACCAGTCCATCCTAAAGGAGAACAGTCCTGGGTGTTCATTGCAAGGACTGATGCTGAAGATGAATCTCCAATACTGTGGCCACCTGATGTGAAGAGCTGACTCATTTGAAAAAAACTTGATGCTGGGGAAAAACTGAGGGCAGGAGAAGGGGATGACATAGGATGAGATAGTTGGATGGCATCACCGACTCAATGGACATGAGTTTGGCTAGGCTTTGGGAGTTGGTGATGGACAGGGAGGCCTGGCATGTTGCAGTTCATGGGGTCGCTAAGAGTTGGACATGACTGAGTGACTGAACTGACCTGAACTGAACTGAGGAAAAATTATTTGCCATATGAAACCATAAGAGGTTGTTGTTCAGTGGCTAAGCCATGTTCAACTCTTTGCTGTCCCAAGGACTACAGCACACCAAGGCTTTCCTGTCCTTCACTATATCCCAGAGTTTGCTCAAACTCATGACCATTAAGTCAATGATGCCATCCAACCATCTCATCCTCTGTCATCCCCTTCTCTTCCTGCCCTCAATCTTTCCCAGCATCAGGGTATTTCCCAATGAATCAGTTTTTTTTTGAATCAGGTGGCCAAAGTATTGGAGTTTCAGCTTCAACATCAGTCCTTCCAATGAACATTCAGGGTTGATTTCCTTTAGGATTGACTGGTTTGGTCTCCTTGCTGTCCAAGGGATTCTCAAGAGTCTTCTCCAACACCACAGTTTGAAATAATCAATTCTTCAGCACTCAGCCTTCTTTATGGTCCAACTCTCACATCCATACAGGACTACTGAAAAAACTATAGCTTTGACTATACAGGTCTTTGTCGACAAAGTGACATCTCTTCTTCTTTAATACACTATCTAGATTTGTCATAGCTTTCCTTCCAAGGAGGAAGCATCTCTTAATTTCATGGCTGCAATCACTGTCCACAGTAACTTTAGAGCTGAAGAAAATAAAATCTGCCACCATTTCCACTTTTCCTCCATCTATTTGCCATAAGGTGATGGGATCAGATGCCATGATCTTAGTTTTTTGAAAGTTGAGTTTTCAGCCAGCTCTCTCACTCCCCTCTTTGACCCTCATTAAGAGGCTTTTTAGGTCCTCTTTAGTTCTGTAAGAGGTTAATAATTAACTATACAAAATCCCAGAAGTAAATATCTAGGATATGTAAGCAAAGCCACAAGTAAAAGATAGGAAGACCATGGAAAATATTCCTCTTAAAATGGACCTTGGTTCCTCACTTACACATTCAATAAATATTTATTGAGTGCCTATCACATGTCAACACTGCTCTAGGCACCAGGATTACAGCAGACAATGCCCTTGTGAAATCTAAATAGTCCACAAGCTTCTCTCTTACCAATAAGAGAAAGAACTTAGTTTCTACTAAATGAATTTTCCTTTAAAATTATAATTGTGTCATTTTAAAATTGGAAGAATTTTTAGGGTGCATTTCTTCTAATTCGGTACATTTGTGATAATATTCCCAGGGTACAGTGGCCTGACACACATAGCTGACACTTCATCTGTGTTTAGAATGTAAAGGCCAGTAGTTAGATGGGTCCAGAATTGCTATGACTGAGTCATGGCTTTTCCATTGTGTGCCATTTGGCAATCTCTCTGAGCTTTAGTTTCTTCATCAATAAAATAACAAATAATGAAACAGCTCATGCAATCCATATGAGGATTAAATGAGATAATATAAAACAAAACAGCATTTGGCACACGATAAAAGTTCAGTCATGACTGTTTTTACGTCTATATTTCATTTTGATATTGAGTCCAATAATTGTTATTTCCCCACACATATCATGGGGCTTTCCAGGTGGCACTAGTGGCAAAGAGTCCACCTACCAGTACAGGAGATGCAAGAGACACGAGTTTGATCCCTGGGTCAGGAAGATCCCCTGGAGTAGGAAGTGGCAACCGACTCCAGTATTCTTGCCTGGAGAATTCCATGGACAGAGGAGTCTGGCAGGTTACAGTCCATGGGGTCACAAAAAGTTGGACACAACTGAGCACAACAGACATATGCTATTTCAAAATTATTATGGTAACACTTCTGGTTATTAATCAGACAATTAATTTTTTCTTTAATTAATAATCAGAAAGGGAAGTCATATTCCTTCCCTGAGACCTACCCCGGTAGCGTGTGAGGTGTGTCTTGTAGATTAACCATTAATCATAGAGTGAAAACTGAATTCAGGGTTGTCGGGCTGGAAAAGATGTGAGACACCATCTTGTCAGTCCCCGTTTTTTTGACACAGGCAGATATAAAGACCTGAAAGCGGTAAATACCATGCTCTGAGTTTGCACAGCTAGAACTATGGCACTTCTTCTGTGGTTATAATTAATTATGATCAGAAAAGATGACTATGATTAAGAAATCATGGTTGTGATTAGGAAAGATTAATGTTACCAGGTGGCTTTGTGAACTGGGTGTGAACTGGCTCATGAAAGACCTCAATTAATTAGAGACCTAGACTCAGGAGGACTCAAAGTTATTCCAAGTATGAATGTGCTGGACTTCACTTGACTGTCGCTTTGGTTCAGTAGGTGGAGCCACTCTTCCTCATCAGAGTAAACAGATTCAACTCAATTATAAATAGAAAAAAATATGTGCCCTCCGCCATTGAGAGCTGCAGAGAGTGACGACTACCTGGAGACCTCTGGTGCCGCGGTGAGCAGTGTTGGAGCATGAGTTCCAAGCCACAGTTCATAGGGGTCATTGGAGCTCCCTTCTCAAAGGGCCAGGTGAGTCAAAACCTGGCTTTGAATAACTGCAGTTTATGAGAAAAGTTACGAATTTCAAAATTAGTAAGGTGTTACCGTCTGGTTAGTTAAACAGCCTGATACAACCTGACCTGAAATTTATATTAAAGTCTTTTAATCATTTTACATCATTGTATAATTATGGTCACAAATCCACTTAAAACATTAGATTTATAACTATAACACCTAATCCCAGCCACAGTCAGTTTTATTTAAATCTGCCGAACTTTTCCTAATTTTTTGAGAAAATAATTTTATTTGAGTGGAAACAGACTATTTCTGCCTTGTAGCTACTCATTTAGATTTCCATGCTCTTATCGCTATTGGTGTTACTGTGTATATGTAGGAGGAGACAGAATTTTAAGAAAATGTATATTTTTAGCTATGTAATTAATACCTAGAAAAATTCATAGATGGGTGGTAAATTTTAAGTTTTCTTTTAAGTTTTAAAAATGTGAATAAACTATTATTGATTTATCAACATTTTGAGTTATTTATATTATTTTAGAGCTTTGATGATTCTATAAAAGTGTTGATTCATGGATTAGGTGGAGTTCTTTGTGTACCTCTTTTTGAGGGATGAAAAAAGAAAAGCGAAAAGGAAACCCACCTGCAGATTGATAACATTGAAAAGACTATTGCATTTATCAAACTCCCAAGTTCTAAAACATGCCAGCAACACTTAATATGCTGTCTTTTTTTCTTTTCCTGCCCAGGCACACTCATTCTGGTAAATCTAATGAGATTACAGATATCTTCAACTCCTCCAAGTGTCTGTGCTAAAGGGGTGAGGGAAGAATAAAACAAAAGCAAATAAGATAAAGTGTGAATTAAAACTCACCATGCAGATTTTTTTGAGGTTGTGGTTGTTTTAAATGAGGTTTTTCGGGTTTATTAGAACTTTCTCTTTGCCCAGCTGAGCAATGTATTGCTTCTTTTAGTTCCGAACTCTTGCTTTGCACTCTGTGACTTTTTTTTAATTACAAAACAAATTGGGACAGGTCAGAGGTTAGAGATGCGAACTGCATTTGAAATGTCAGTCAAAACTGCTTTACTTCCCTTGGAAATCTTTCAAAGTTCTCTCCCGAAACATAGGGAGGTTTTGCTGACAAAGAGGTATTTCTCGTAATGCTGGGCTTAATTGCAAATTCCACAATGTGCTCACCTATAATGACAGGTTCTAACAAAGATCACAATAAAATAACTGATTTAAAAAAAAGAAGAAGAAAAGGGAGGAGGGAGGGAGAAAGAAAGGGAGAGAGGGAGGGAGGAAATGGCTAGAACACACTCTGATCCCTGGACCCCAGCAGAAGGCCACATGCTGATGATAACAGCCCCTCTAGGGGATAACATTTTGAAACATAGCCTAGTGCATTTTCCTTTCTCCATGCTTCTTCCTCCTGCCTCTACAGCCCCTCCTTATTAAAACATGGCGCCATGCAAAGAATAAGACATTACTGACCCATACACACGCGCGCGCGCGCGCACACACACACACACACACACACACACACACGAGAATGAAGCTTATTGTCTTAAGAGATTTTTCTACTCTAAGCCATAGCATAGAAGGGAAAAATCAGCCAACATATAAGTTTCTGTCTTCAGCCAAGGGTTGTAAAATTTGGATAAACAAGCAAAGGAGAGGATTAAAGGGCAGATGAGTCTGAGGAAGAACTCCATTCTCAGCCCGATGCCCTTGCAGGGAGGTGGTTGAGGGGAGGGGGTGGTGACCAAAAATGAAGTAGGTATTATATATCTATTGTCCCATTGTGTTAGCTAAGGCTCAGAGGGCTATGGTAATTTGTTCAAGGTCACACTGCTTTGACTGTGTAATTCCAGGCTCTGATACCAAAGCCTGTGCTCCTGACCTGCGCTGTTACCTCTTTGGTTCTACAGTGGATCTTGGAGTTGTGGTCAATTAGAGATTGGAGCCAGTTTCGAAGTCAGTAGTGCTAACAAAGAACAATGAGGAAAGACCGAACATGAGAAGTATTTTAAATCAGATGGAAAATGAAAGCTAGAAAGTGCCACTCTGGGAAGCTGAACAACTGTGCTATTGTAAATACACAGCCAGCCTTCCATATCTGTGGGAATGTCTTTACTGTCATTTCATGCAAGGCACTTGAGCATCTGTGAGGGGGAGGGGAGGGTGTCCTGGTCAATCCTGTATAGATCCGGAGGAGGAATTTTAGTATCAGTTAAGGGGTTGTATAAGATTTCTTCTTTTTTTTCTTAAATAATTCTGAAAGTTCAGAGTGGTTTTATTTTTGAAATTTTTATTGAAATATAGTTGACTTGCAATGTTTTAATTTTGAATGTACAGCAAAATGATTTGGTTATATATATATATATATATAATTTTAATTCTTTTCATTGAAGGTTATTACAAGATATTGAATATAATTCTCTGTGACCTACAGTAGGTCCTCTTTGGTTATCTGTTTTGTATATAATAGTGTGCATATTTTAATCCCAGACTCCTAATTTATCCCCTCATCTCTATCTCCCCTTTGGTAGCCATAAGTTTGCTTTCTATGTTTGTCAGCCCACTTTTGTTTTGTGAATAAGTTCATTTGTCAGGAGTGTTTAAAATTTATTCCAAAGTTTGAAAGGGAGAGGGCAAAAGTCAGGGAGTTTTGCCAAATTGACAATTTTTGAACATCTACTAAGTGTCAGCTCTACACTAAAAAATACAGTGCTGGAAGTGCAGAGAAGACTGGACAGAAATCTAATACAGGAGAGAAAACAATGACAAATAACTGAAAATCAAGGCAAAATTTCAGCCATGTAGCACTCTATTGGAGTTTAAAGAAGAAGAAATTGTACCTACTTGTCGAGGGCGTAGGGGCGAGAGTCATAAAAAAAGGTAGTCCCGTTATGGCTTGCAGTTGTAATTATCTTTTATTTTCTGTCTGGCTATTGATTGTGAAAACTGATAAACATCTTTTACTATTCTGATTATGTACCTGCTACTCACTTAGTACATTATATTATGATTTGTCATTGGACAAATAATAGAAGTCTATATCATCAAAACTACCATTTAATAGGAAAACATGTAATCACTTTTTAAAATACAGAAGTGTATCAGAATTATCTTGAAACTTTTTAAAATAATACAAATGTCCAGGTATTTTTTTTTTCTCCAAAGCTCCAGATAGCAGCCATGTTTAAAAAACAACTAGACTATATGATGATCTTTTATCTAGCTCATTTCGGTTTTTCTATTTCATATTTAGTACTCTCATTTCATTTAGTTTATGTTTTCCAATTTCTCCATCTCTTTTTTCTTTCTCAAGCCTTTATCAAGCAAAGTTTTTGTATACTTATAAATAGTATGTTTAATATATATCAGAAAACTTACAAATTGTAGCCTAACTAAAAAATTTATAACATTTTGATTCCACTTGTTTGACTTAATATTAGTAGAATGTTAGATTTCTAATAAAAAATAGATATGCAACAAGCAACAAAGGTTTACTGTATAGCACAGGGAACTATAGTCAATATCTTGTAATAACATATAATGGAAAATTTCAAAAATAATATTTGTGTATATGTATAACTGAATCACTTTGCTGTGAACCTGAAGCACTGTAAGTCAACTACACTTCAATAAAATATATATATTAAGCCCCCCCAAAAAAGGCAGTGAAGTGAAGGGGCAAATGTGTCCGGCTGAGCATGGTGTTGGGGGGGGGAGTCCCTTGCTGCCAGGGACAGGAATTTGACATGGAGGATTTGCCTGGTAGTCAGGGCAAGTCATCTGGTATTTGAGGTGGGAGGAATTTCCACTTAGTTTCGTGCCACAGTGCAACCCTGAGGGTAGACACAGGTGTCTGTCGGCACATCTTCCCACCTGATGGCAGGCTTCCCAGGCAGCACTAGCGGTGAGGTGCAGGAGGCCTAAGAGGCAAGGGTGCGTTCATGGTTTGGGAAGATCCCCTGGAAGGGAATCCAGAAGGACAGCCCCTCTCCAGTATTCTGGCCTGGAGAATTTCATGGACAGAGGAGCCTGGTGGGCTATAGTCCATGAGGTCACAAAGTGTTGGACATGACTGAGTGACTAACACTTTCACTTTTTTACTCCCACCTAACAGCGCAGAGTGACTTTCTCTATTGAAAAGCCTTGTTGGAAATTGGCATCAGAGAGACACATAAAAGAACTATTTCTTTAGATGGCTTATCTGCCAGGAGGCTGGAGAAGACTTACTGCAAGGAAAAAGCATGCTAGCTTCCCCGATGTAAAAAGAGCAAAGGTAGAATTGTGCCAACCATGCTTCAACAGGTCAAAACCTGAAATACTGGGTTGGTCTTTGTGAGTTCATCTCCCAAGTGATGATTTCCCCTGCTGCCTCCTTTCTCCGCAAGAGCCCTAACTTACTACCATGCGGACCTGCACGTAGGTCTGTCTGATGTCACGCTTTTTTTTTCACCTTATGTTTTGACTCAAGCTGTTCTCCAGGTTTGCAAAGTTTCTTCGTCACCCCATCTATTATCCTGAATGACCTATTCATGTTGCAGGACTCAGCAGAAATGTCAGCCTGTTCCCTGCAGACTTCTCTGAAACTTCTCCACCCCTGACGGAGTTAGGAACATCCTGTTTTTGTGGTTACAATATCTTGTAACTGTGTTGACGCACATCTCTAAGTATTATAATTGGGATTATTAATAAATATCCAAATGCCCTATTCACTTGTGAGTCACTCAAAGACAAAAGCCCTCTCTTTTGGATCATTGTATCTCTATCTCTCAGAGTGCTTTGGTACAAAACGTGTCCACTGTGTTGGTAACATAGTGTGATGGAGAAGAGAAGGTGCAAGTTTTGGGATCCAGACCACCTGGATGTGAACTAAGGCTCTGCCACTTGTTCGCTGTGTGCCTGTAGGAAAGTTATATAACCTTTTTGATTCTATATCTTCATATTTGACATAGGAGTAATTCAATCTACCTCACTGTGATGACAGTGAGATCATGTAAATTCCTGACCCTGTAGGTACTCAAAAAGTGATAGTTACTCTTCAACTGATTAATGAAAAAGGTTTCTACTGTGGGGGTTTGATGATATGATAATGTCTGAATTACTCTATGTTTTCATTGTTCAGCCACGAGGAGGGGTGGAAGAAGGCCCTACAGCATTGAGAAAGGCTGGACTGCTTGAGAAACTTAAAGAACTAGGTAACTGTTTATTTAATCAATTTTTTAATTAAAGTATAGTTGATGTACAATACTATACATTACATATTTATACAATATAGTGAATCCTAATTTTAAAGGTACTCTTAGAACAATCTGTGTATGGAAGAACTAGGGGGTGGGTGCATGGTAGGGGATTCAGGGAAACTGAAAATGAAAAGCCAGGGGCAGCAGAAAGTACATTACTAATAAAAGGATCCTTATTTGTAAAAAGAAATAAAATAAGATGGTTATATAATAACAGTACCTAGTATTTGCATTAACATCCTAGTATGTGTATATATATACATATATTCTATATATACACACGAGCAGGCAGATGAAAAGTAGTATACTTTTAGAAGTATGGGCTAAAGTAAAGGTCATCTTTATATGTCAAACCCTGATGAAATGTTGGGGAGGATATAGATCAATCAGAACTCTCATGTATTTCTGATGGAAATGCATAAATACACAGCCACTTTGGAAAGCATTTTGGCAGTTTCTTAAATAAACATACATTTACCTCTTGACCCAGCAAATCTTCTCCTAGAGATTTACCAAGAGAAGTGATACTACAAAGTCTTCTATTTGAATGTTTGTAGTAGCATTATTTATAAAAGTCAGGAAGTGGAAACAACGAATGCTCATCAACTGGTGAATGGATAAACAAAAGTGGTACATCCATACGATGGCGGTGATACTCAACAATAAACAGGAACACAGGCAAGAACAAGGATGAATCTCAAAGATGCCATGTTGAATGAAAGAGCCCAGACACAAAAGGCTATAAACTGTATGATTTACATGGAATTCTAAGAAGGACAAAAGCCTAGCAAGAGAAGGATCAGCAGTTGCCTGTGGGAAAGGGCACGGATTGACTTAAAAGGGCATGAGGGAATTTGGGGGGTAATGAAAATATTCTGAAAGTGAAAAAATTCTAAATCTTTTATTAAGGTGGTACTTGCAAGACTGTGGCTATTTCTAAGACCAGCTGACTTGTACATTTAAAATGAGTGTAATTTAGTGAATAACAATTATACCCCCTAAAGTTAAAAAAAAAAAAAAAAAAAAAAGACCCCCAAGTGAGAATAGAAAGCTAGATCCTTCAGTTAACAAGCGTAGTTTGGCCACATTTTATATCCACTTGAATCTCTTGAAGGTATTACTGATTCATGGATACACATGGACATGTAATAAGTACAGTATACCATGACTGATTAATTCAGAACACTGTACTAATCCCATATCACACTTTTGCATGAAACCTGTACCTTGAAACCTAAGCAGGACCTTTTAGGAAGTGAGCCTAGGTCTTTAGAATCTTTAGGTTACCTGTAATTTCTTTATTTAAAAAGTATAAAAATAGAGCCTTTATTTCCTGACCTCATGGAAGCATTAGGCTAATCACATATTCTTATTTAATTCAGACAATCTCATTATGAGGCAGGTACAATGGGCAGGCAGAGTAGGAAGCTGAGTGGCTTCAGTTGGATAACAGCTTGGGATGAAACCAAGGGCTCTTAATATAGTGTAAGGAAGTTGAGAAAATATCAGTGTCTTTTTTTTTCTGGGCATAAATATATATTGTTGCTGTTTAGTTGCTAAGTTGTGTCCAATTCTTTTGTGACCCCATGGACTGAAGCTGGTCAGGCTCCTCTGTCCATGTATTCTCCAGGCAAGAATACTGGGATTGTCATTTCCTTCTCCAGGGGATCTTCCCAACCCAGGGATCAAATCTAGGTCTTCTACTTGGCAGGTGGACGTTTTACCACTGAACCACCTGGGAAGCCCTATATATATATATCTATAAATATATATTTTTTAAAATAACTTTTTATTAGCTACACAAAACAAGCTTATCATACAAAAGTGAACAGTACACAAACAGAACCCAAGACAGTGTCGCCATGCATCAGGCCCAAACCAGCTTATCACTGTTACACTTTCATGTCTAGTCTAACTGACTTGAGTTAAGAAGAATTTGCAGAGAACCCAGTATATAGCAGACAGCAGTATAGAACCAGTATACAGCAGACACCGGTGTGCAGTGAAGTTGGGATGATGATGTCAGGTAATAGTGGATATGGTTTTTACTTTCACTAGTTTTTACAGCCATTCTGAGGTTCTTTTTTTTTTCAAATAACACCTACTTGGTAAAATTGGAATCATCCTACAGTCTGTTTTATAATCTCCTTTAGTAACCTAAAACTTTTAATTATAGAGTGTGATGTGAAAGATTATGGGGACCTGTCCTTTGACGATAACCTTGATGACAGTCCCTTTCAAACTGTGAAGAATCCAAGGTGTGTGGGAAAAGCAAATGAAAAGCTGGCTGATGTGGTGGCGGAAGTCAAGAAGACTGGAAGGATCAGCCTTGTCCTGGGCGGAGACCACAGGTCTTTTTTTTAATGTTTATCTCTATGGGAGTCTGGTATAAATACTGTGAAGGAAGTATAACCAAAACCACGAGAAGAGAGAAAGTAGGAAAGGAAAGTATTGATCAATATTTTATACATTTTCTACCTTCTTTTAATTTTATTGACTACTACTTTATTTTGGAAACAAAAACTTCCCTCTATTTGAAGTCTGTTATGACCTTTTTCTATGACAGCAGAAAATACATGGTATGTGAATGGATTTCAGCAAAATATTCAAGCTTACATTTCTAAATAAATAAGTACTGAGGAAATTAATAGTCAGCTTATTGTACTTGATTAGTGATGATAGAAATAACTTATTTATGTCAACAATTAAAGCGTGTGTTTCCCACTATCAAAGTAATAATGATCAAATTTTTGAAATACACATGCATTGGGGCTTCCCTGGTGGCTCAGAGGTTAAAGCGTCTGCCTGCAATGCAGGAGACCTGGGTTCGATCTCTGGGTTGGGAAGATCCCCTGGAGAAGGAAATGGCAACCCACTCCAGTATTCTTGCCTGGAGAATCCCATGGATGGAGGAGCTTGGTGGGTTACAGTCCATGGGTCGCAAAGAGTCACTTGCATATATAAAAGAAAAAAACAGTGGCAATTGTAGTTCTCTAAAAACCATTTCTACTATAATTTTGAAAATCTGTTACATTTCCTTCCTGCCATAATTTTTCCCTTGTATATAATTTTAACAATTGTGTTATCCTGTTTTGTTCTTCATCTACACTACAGATTTCCTTATGTTATTAATACCTCACAGTACACACGAGCATAATTTTTTACTGTTGCTTGATATTTCATCTAAGTATGATCTCTCTCTATATATATATATGTATGTGTATATATATATCCATGTATATATATATATCCATGTTGTCAGATATTCAGGTTATTTTCAAATTTCACCATTATGAACAATGTGGCAAAGATAATGTTTATGCGTGAGTCTTCCCATGTTTACTCTCAAGGTCCCAGGACATGCAATCAGAAGTACGACTAGATCAAAAAATACAAAGATTACAATGCCTCTTAATGCAGGAGTCAATTACTTCAGCCCCCTCCATATTTTCCTTGAAAGCCAAAATGTTTTCAGGACTTCTGCGACAAAACTCACACTGAGTAACTGGAGCTCTCTTTTTTCAAGTAAAAAAACTTGTAAGTAGGAGTTTTAAGAGTGGCACATGGACAAAGGCAAACAAACCTGAATGGAAAGACAAACAGCATGCTGAATCAACACCTGAACATCAAGGACGGACTGCTTCTCAAAGTTCACGGTTCTCTGGAGGGTTCCTGAGGGTTCACAAGTGGGAGAATGCAGACATTGCATGGCAAATCCTGGTCTTTTAACTTTTGTTTAAGATACTATGTAGCTTTGCCATTCTGGCAAGTTTTCTGGAGCTTGGAGTGTTGGAGATGAATTTTGAGGGTTCTGGACCTGCCTAAGAGTGAGTCCTTAAATACGTAGCAGGAGACCAGAAAGTTCCAGCAGAGGATCTGAACATTGAATAGAGTGAGCGTCCAGGATACCCTGGCTGAAGTAGATGTAAGGGTTTTGAGTGATGTTCCCCAATTGTAAAATAATTGGATTTTAAGAAAAATGGGAGGACTCTGTCATAATTCACTTGGGAGAATTAGGTATTTACCAAGAGAGATGAGAGTACAGAAAATGAGCCTGTTTTAACCCTGAGAACTGAGTGATATCTCATGATGAAAAACTTCTTGTGTGGCTACTGTCTTTTCACACATTTAATTTTTAGTGAAACTAGAATTTGCAATTTTATTAGAAGGTGGTTTTGAAGAAAAATGAAAGATTTTTTAGTAATGCCATTACAGTGAATAAATATAACTTGTTAGTAAATATTATGTAATGTATACTTTCTCTATTGCGATTAATTGGGATCTTCAGTTTAAAATCTCTCAGAAATATTAGCCACTTGGACTTAAAGGAAAATCAGGCAATATTATGTAAATGACATGATAAACATGCTGATACTGCACACCTGATGTTCACACAAACTTCTTTTCCTTTAAAGTTTGGCGATCGGCAGCATCTCTGGCCATGCCAGGGTCTACCCAGATCTCTGTGTCATTTGGGTGGATGCTCACACTGACATCAACACTCCACTGACAACCACAACTGGGAACTTGCATGGACAACCCGTGTCTTTCCTTCTGAAGGAACTGAAGGAAAAGGTAAACAGCTGGTTGGTATTCTGTTACAAAAGAATTATCTTTAGCAGAAGTTCGGAAGCCAGAAGGGAACAAGAACCCCTGTGCCATTTTATTCTTGATTAATTTTCGAACCATTTTCTCAGCAGCCGATAAGCAATGGGGGGGAGGTGGACAGAGATAGTGAGACTCTGTATCTCTACGTTTTCAATAGTTTGCAAACTGACTTCAGGTGTAGCTTCCCTTTTGATTTTTTTTTTTTCCTCTCAGAATTCCAAATAGTTTATGTAGATTATCTGCTCTCAGAAAAGTGGAACACAATTCTCCACTCTTAAGTGGAGAATATGGCTGCTTATAGTTTAGAGCCTTCCTCTAAGGTAGTATGAATTCCTGGCAAGGCCTCTGTTCCCAGGACCACAGTACTCTCCAGACTTCTTCCATGGGCGCTTGTCTCTGTTGTTACAATCATCCGAGCATGAGATTTGGCCCCTTACATCTTTAGAGAGATGAAGACCTTAAGTGAAGAAGTTCTAAGGGTTGGTGACAGAGGGGACAGGGTTCAGGGTACAGCCTGCTGTTTCAGATACATAAACCTTCTAGAAAGGGCAGGCAGCACAAGGTCAGGGGGTGAGGCAGACTAGTGGGTGACTGTGGAGGGAGGGAGGCCACAGAGTGTGCTCGATCCTCGCTGGGTGGGCAAAAGCCCCCAGTCCTCAGCGTCCCCATCCTTTTGATTCTTAGTAGGTGGGGCAGAGAGGCATCCTTTATGACCAAGTGAGCAAGGTTCAGAGGTTAACACACACACACCAAATGTGAAGAAAGGCAAGGACCATAACTCTGCTCCTGGTGCCTCCTTTTTCTGTTACACATTCCACAGCCTCTCATCCTAATCAAGTGTCCCCTTCACAACACAGGGCCTTTTCAAACATGGAGATTTTAAATGCAGATTATGGTGGCTTATTATTTAACATCTTTGCTATGAGAAGCACATGTTTAAATCACAAGAGGGAGAACTATATCCTTGCTCCCTGGAAACTTCTTTTCTAAAAAATGTAAGATGAGATTTCAGAATAAGATTTAACATTGTGGTTCATAATTTTTTCTGATATGCTACCAATAAAACAATTTTTATTGATAAATAGTATTTAATTGGACAATGTGATGATACGTGGGGATCCAAACCTCCTTATGTTAAATGTCAGCAGCAATATTTTCCAAACAGATGACCAACATGATTGGTTTATACACATGCAAGTGCATTGTTAGCTCATGAGAACAGTCAAGATAGGCTCTGGGACATTTAAAGACATGGTCAAACCAAAGGTCTGATTGAAAATTTTCATGAGCCACTCTAAACCATCCTCTGGATAAAGTCTTTTTTGAGAAAGAGAAGAAAAGAAGGAAGCTATGAAAGCACACTGATTTCTTTATAGAAGAGTTCCAGGAGAACAGGGCCCAGTGGAAATGGAGCGTAGAGCAGGTAAATGCTGACAAATGGTTCAGGTTACGTCTGAGCTGCCAGGCGAGGCTGGGTAAGGCCAAAGCAACCAAGGGTAGCACAGGACAGACATTCTCTTCCTAATTTTGTACTCTATTTTAATGATTTCCTTGAATTTTATGTTCAGAGTATAAGATACATACAATCTAACACGTGTCCTTAACTTTCAATGTAAGATTTGCTCAAGAGAAGCATATATAACCCAACGGAACCATTGCAATTCTAGATGCCTGAGGTCCCAGGATTCTACTGGTTGGCTCCCTGCATATCTGCCAAAGACATTGTCTATATTGGTCTGAGAGATGTGGACCCTGGGGAACAGTAAGTTTATTCCTTAATGTGGTTTACCTTCCTTTTTGTCCTTTCTCATGTTAGGCATGCTGGTCAAGTCAATGAGAAAAAATTATTTTCAGCACCAAGTCTATATATCTATATGTGTGTGCTCAGACGCTCACTTGTGCCCAACTCTTTGCGACCCCATGCCTGCCAGACTCCTCTGTTCATGGGATTCTCCCAGCAAGAATACTGAAGTGGGTTCACATTTCCTCCTCCAGGGATCTTGCCCACCCAGGGATAGAGATAAAAGAATATAGTCTCTTAAGTCTCCTGCATTGGCAGATTCTTTACCACTAGCACCACCTAGAAAACCCCATATAGCTATATCTGTATCTAAGTGCATGCTAAGTCACTTCAGTCATGTCTGACTCTTTGAAACTTTATGGACTGTAGCCCGCCAGGCTTCTCTTTCTACGGGATTCTCCAGGCAAGAATACTGGAGTGGATTGCCATACCTTCCTCCAGGGGATCTTTCCGACCCAGGGATCGAACCCACGTCTCTTATGTCTCCTGCATTGGCAAGTGGATTCTTTATTGCTGAGCCCCTAGGAAACCCATCTGTATCTAGATCTGTATCTATATACACATGTATATGCATATATGAGCTTCCCGGGTGGCTCAGATTCTTTAATAATATTAAAGAATCTGCCTGCCAAAGCAGAAGACGTGGGTCTGATTTCTGGGTTGGGAAGATCCCCTGGAGAAGGAAATGGCAACCTACTGCAGTATTCTTGCCTGGGAAATCCCATGGACAGAGGAGCCTGGTGGGCTATAGTTCATAGAGTTGCAAAGACTCAGACAAGACTTACAAACTAAACAGCTATATAGATATATACGAATGTATTTAGGTGATTTTGACCTTGACTTGCTGTTTAAAAATTATTTATACATACAGTTCACCAAACTTAAATATATATTTTTAAAGATTTATGTTTTGGCTATGGTGAGTCTTTGTTGCTGCACGTGGCCTTTCTCCAGTTGCGGCGAGTGGGGGCTACTCTGTTGCGGTGCTTGGGCTTCTCAATGTGGTGGTTTCTATTGCTGTGGGGGATGGGCTCTAGAGCATAGGGGCTTTAGTAGTTGTAGCGTGCGGGCTCAGTAGTTGTGGCTCATGGGCTCTGGAACGCTGGTATGCCAGTGTGTAGTTGTGGCATACTAGCTTAGTCGCTCTGCAGCACGTGGTATCTTTCCAGACCAGGGATCGAACCCATGTCTGTTGCAAGGTGGATTATTAACCAGTGGACCACCAGGGAAGCCCCTTAAATAATTTTTGAATCTTACCACACTGATCTTTTCTCTAAAAGGAAACAAGACAGTCAGCCTCCTTATAAACTGTAGATTATCTTAGTATCTTCTCTTTCATAGCTATATTTTGAAAACTCTGGGAATTAAATACTTTTCAATGACTGAAGTGGATAAACTGGGAATTGGCAAGGTGATGGAAGAAACATTCAGCTATCTACTAGGAAGGTATGATGCCTCTGTGTGTGTGTGTATAAACATAAATATTATTAAAATGACTTGCTATTAACACTAGTCAATGTAAGTTATTAACAAAGCCTGCAAGTGCAATCATGAAAGTTCACAGGGTTGTTACTTTTTGTAAAACAAAGTAAGAACTGTATCTTTCTACTAAATATTAAACCACCAACTTTAACCTGAATTCCTTTCCCACCTTTTAAAAGAAAGAAAAGGCCAATTCATTTGAGCTTTGATGTTGATGGACTGGACCCATCTTTCACGCCAGCTACTGGCACACCAGTCCAGGGAGGTCTGACTTACAGAGAAGGTCTCTATATCACAGAAGAAATTTACAAAACAGGTGAGTAAAACTCTGAGTGAATACAAGAGAAAGTGTACACCTGGCCAATATATATTGATACCTCCCTGATCTGAAAACAAAGCCCCAACTTGACACTTTCTGAATGCCCATTGCATAATACAACAACTGAAATGTTTTCAGTTGTTACTACCTCTTTGCACTCCTGGATAATACTTCAAGTCAGTCTATACTAAATTACAAATGTCAGCTATGTAATAAATTACATTATTTCCATTTGTTGTTATAGGTTTACTCTCAGGATTAGATATAATGGAAGTGAATCCATCTCTGGGGAAGACACCAGAAGAAGTGACTCGAACAGTGAACACAACAGTAGCAATAACCATGGCTTGCTTTGGGGTTGCTCGAGAGGGTAACCACAAACCTATTGATTACCTTAGACCACCAAAGTAAACATGGAATCATCATATAAAAAAAACTCACAGCTTAATGACATAATTAGCAAATCTAATAAAGTTACAGTTATCGTCCCAAAGATTTGGTCTTTCAGGAAAATCTTTTGCTTTGGTAAATATTAGTACGATTAGTATAAACTGTATCAATTCCCTCTTGGTGTGAAATTCAAGATATGGAAATGCTAATTTTGTGAAATTAAAAAATTTATATTCCCATTTTGGCAAAAGACTTATCCTTAGAGAAACATACATTCATATACAAATAAAAATTTGCTGGCATTAAAAATAAACGCTTTTATCAGCCCCCACATGTACAGTGGGACTCCTGATATCAGGAGATAAAGCTACTCAACCTGAAAAGGGACCATATTTTCATGTTGTTCAAAGCTGTAATGCCTAGAAACTGCTCTCCTCTATTTCTTTGTAAGATTCTGTCATCCATATACAAGTTTCTAAATACATGCAACAATAACAACAACAAAAAAATAAATAAATAAATACATGCAACACACACAGATACTGACACACACATACCCTGCTTAAGACTACCATAAATACTTAAAAAACCACAGTGAAATTATTATCTCCAAAACACTGTAAGACTTTGGTTAAGTTATTTAAACTCTTTTGCTCTGGTACCCTCATCTGTACCTCATCTGTAAAGTGAGGGTTTGGGCAGTCTCTAAGTTCACTGATGTTAGATGACCATGTTTCACTTTTTTTAAACCTCAAGCATGATATTGGTTAATATCATGTTAAGCATGGCTGCTATTCAGATAGTCTTTTGGGAAACAGAGGGAAGAAATAAACTATTTTTGTTTCTAAGATACGCTAATTTAGGTTGCGATTTCACTGAACATTATCTGTGGCTTCCAAATGCTCCACCTTTCACTTATTTCAGTTGGTAAAGAACCTGCCTGCAATACAGGAGACCTGGCTTTGATCCCTGGGTCAGGAGGAGCCCCTGGAGAAGGGAATGACAACCCACTTCAGTATTCTTGCCTGGAGATTTCCATGGATAAGAGAAACCTGGCAGGCTACAGTCCAAGGGGACCCAAAGAGTCAGACACAACTGAGTAACTAACACTTTCCCAAGTTTCCAAATGCCCCAGCTTTCACTCATTGCAGTTAAGAGTGTACTCACTGGCTGAACTCCTGAACATCCTAAAAACTCATCTCAGCTCTATTATATAGTGAAGGAAGTGGAAAAGTAAGTGAAAATAAACTAGAATCAAAACAAGGGAGTGAACTCTTTCCCTTTCCTCCAACTTACATGGAACTCAAAGTGGAATCTGTAATGAAGCAGGGTCCATGAAAGAATTCTTACTGTTTTTCTTTTTTAAAAAAATTTATTTTTTTTATTGAAAGATAATTGCTTTACAGAATTTTGCTGTTTCCTGTCAAACCTCAACATGAATCAGCCATAGGTATATATATATATATATATATATATATTCCCTCCCTTTTGTTATTCTTGTTATAACAGCTTTATGTGTTAAATAGCCTCTACCATCTGACTGTTTACCTGCAATACAGAATTTTAAACCTGTTGACACTATGGACTTTGTAGAATAAGTGTTTTACTGAATAACTTTTAGATAAGAGCAATTATAATGGATCTTACTCTAGAGAACCTTAACCAGTACAGCAGTCACAGGCAGTTACATTAATTAAAGCTTAATAAAATATTCAATTGCACACTGTAAGTGCTTAATAGGCACATGGAGCTACTAACTATTGAACCGCACAGCACAGATATGACTATTTCTACACTGCAGAAACGCCTAGTGAACACAGCCACTCTAAAGTTATCATTAGTTTTCAAAAAGAAAAATTTTAGGATGTAATGGATACGAGTATTTTTTCTCAGCTGTATTCTAAACACAAATTAAGCTTCTGTCTTCTATTAATGTCTCTGATTAATACTAACCTCTTAAAAGCCTATTTGGGGAAATCATATTCCCTTTTTTTTAAGCTAGAGAGGAAGAACTGAATTTTTAATAAAATTAACTGGAATGTGTAAGTCCTTAAGAAACTGACACTGAATTTTCCTCTTTATTCTATTTGTATAATACTATTGTTACAATTATTTCTATTCTGGGATCTCAAAGTAATATATTCCTTGAGGCAGCAAGAATATATTGAGACTAGGTTAAGAGTAATACTTGAAATCATTTCTAGTATAAAGTTTCTGGAGAATTTTAAGAATATCATTAGCTTAGAAAAACTGTTTATACCATTATACAAATTTTAAGCTCTCTTTGCATGGCAAATAAAGATCCAATGATTATAAAAATATGAATCATGAAGAACATAAAGGTCTGGGAGGAATGATTTGGAAACAGAAGTTCACAGTTAAATTTCACTAATTCTTTTAAAAAAAATCAGCAACTCTTAATTCCTAGGCTAATGTCAGTCACTGACTAGAGTGTACAATCCATGGAGGAAGCTCAGTTCTCTGTTCTAACCCAGCCAGTACATTGCCTGGCACCCAGCAGACGCTCATTCAAACTGAGTAATTAATCAGACAATTTATTCATTCAACAGATTTTACTAATTATTTTCCAAGTCTTTTACAATCTTAATGCCACCCTCCCAAAATAACAGTATGTCTCTCAAAATCTAATAAACTCTAAAGAACCAAAATGTATATGATATTTAAAAATATAAATACTTAAAAAATTTAAGACTATAAAAATTCAAAGAATCACATCATCTGCCAAGTAAGTGTGTCAACCTGGAAAAGTAACTGATTTATTTTTAAAAACAGGTATTAAGAAAACTGATTTCCTTAAGTTATGTTATTTTCTTACATGGCTTCCAACTTATTTCATATAGTAAGTTCAAGTCCATAGCAAAGGCAAACACTTGCCGATCTATCTCAACAGAAATATTAGCCTGTTTACTTTGAAATCTATGATAAAAAGTTTAAGCCCTTTTAAAAAGAATATGAAATTGTGTTTGCTCCTATAATGCAATGAAATCTAGAATCCTTTACTTGACAAAAATCCCTTGTTGCAAAGATATACAGAGAGAGATTTATGTATAAAAGAATTTGTAATAACTATTTTACATGTGTGGTGCCTTTAAAACTGGATTTGAAGACTGAGTAAGTTATTAACACTAAAAAATAAAAACAAAAACAATGGCCAAAACAGGAAAGATTGAGAGTGTCTGGCAAAAGTCATTTGATCAGATATGTCAGTATTCCTAGGTGGCTCTAATACCTTGTTGTGGATATGAACAACATGTAGTTTACTTGATCTCTTGGAGACAAAGCAATAGGAAGACAGGAGTTGGAAGTCATCAGATTCACCATATGAATCAAAATAAAACAATCTGAACACCGCTGCCTCTACCCCACCACAATGTAGCACTGTCAGGTTCAGATTTAATAGACTCGAGCCTACTTCCAGCACAGCACACTCTATTTCACTGAGTCACTGGCAGAGACCCTGGCACCTGAGTCGACTGCGGTGCTGGAGACCCGCTGCTGACGGCTTGCGGGGGCACGGCAGCCGGTTCCATCTTGCTAATGTGAGTGATGAATCGAAGACGGAGTTTTAAAGCCGGTTTTAAATTACAGATAATCTTTTCTACCTGAAAAACAAATGCACATTAAAACATTTTCACCAGAGAAGTTCAATTTCCCACTTTTAAAGAGGTGACTTACACATTTCCTGAGACAATAAACCAGGGGGTGGAACAGGTGGATGAGAAATTTCTCTCATATTTTGTGTTTTAACAAAAGCAGATAAAACCATTTCTTTCTTACCTGATAAAAGCATGTGTTGTCCCTCACACACATATTATATATATGTACATTTCTGTACGTGTATCTATCTGTATATGCACACACTTAACAGAAATATACTCACTGATCTAGACAGCCAGTCACCCTCCTGCCAAAAGCTAGCAGAGTTTATACTGGGGGTTCTACACATCCACCAAGGGACTCATCCTTTTAAAATGCCATCTTTACACAAAGCATCATTATATTTCAAAGATCTTTGAATAACTCAGATTCAAAACATTTATCTATACAGTTAACTTTTTTTGGTTTTGATTTATACCTGGAATTCAAACTAAATCATATTAGACTTACTCTTATTTAAAATGCTTTAAAGAAATAAAAAGATCAAGTAGTTCCATAGCTTTCTTAGCTTTACTTATATATTCTTGGATCTTACCAGGAAATATCTGTCCATTAAAAATCCTTCCTTTCTGTATTCCCTTGTGTCAAAGTTTCTCAGGCTCAAAAATAAGGAATAAGCTAAAGAAAACATTTCTGTATTGGTTTCCTCTTGACAATCCTGCGGAGGTGTAAAGGAGTCAAGACCCTCCCAACTCCATGTCACCAGTTTCAAAGAGTGAATCCTAAAGACTAGGATTTACATGCTTACGTGTATCAATGTATATTCCTTTACCATTTTAGAGAAACAACATTAAAGTATGGAGAGGAGGTCACTTAACTTCACCTATTTGCCCTCCCTCCGCCCTTCTAAAAGAGCTGAGATTCTGGTTCCCACAGATAGGAAACTCAGGATTTAAAGAGGTATTTAAGGAGGTTCTTTCCACTTGGAGACAGCCCTCCCAGGGAGTGGCTCTTTATATGCTGAGTCACAACTTCAATTTCACATGTGACACACAAGTGACACAGAACAAATTTAATACCTATTCCAAATGGCAACCCCACCCCCCAAACAGTTAGGATATAATTAATTTCTTAGGACTTTAAAAAATTCAAGTTCAGCACCCTCAGTTTTTAAATACCCTTCCTTAGTTATTCTCCTGACCCTCCTGGTTTTAATCTTGTAGTCACACTGCAATTTGTCTTATGTCCTCACAGTGTACCCTAATCACTGTGGGGAAAAACAGGCTCTGCTTCACTCACAACACAAGGCCTCTCTGATCTTTTCAGTAGCCACGCTGTACTGTTTCTTCCTGATGAGTTTACTATTAATAACTCCTCAGGTCATTTTCAGATGTTTTGTTGCAAATGTCAAGGGGGAAAAGTGTGAGAAATTATAATAGGTATTTATTTATTTTTTAATTGGCAGACAATTGTTTTACAATGTTGTGTTGGTTTCTGCCATACAACGTGTATCAACTGTAAGTATACGTATGTCCCCTCTTTACGTTTTCAAAACTAAACATCATTGAAAAATAATTAAAGTGAACTTACTTGTTCTTTTACACTGTCACCAGTAAACATATACTTCATATGATACAGGAAGTCACAGATGGGATCCATGTAGTTTAAGTGGGTGCTACACTGGTCTACATTCAGCAACATGTCATAAAATGCCACACCAATCTGTTTAACAAATAAAATTAATTACGTTGTCAAAAATGGTTCAGTCATGATGCAGCTGGTCTCCATGACAAGAACAGCAGGAGGGTAACATCCTTGCCGAGGAACCGTCACTATCACACAAACCTCTATGTACACGAGTGATACGAAACTGCTTGCATTTATAATGGAATTCAGAGTGCTACCAACTGACCACAATTGGGATTAAATACACTTTCTCTTCCTAATTTAAAATTAAGAGAGAACCCCTTTTCTGGAAACCATCTCTCAACTTCTGGAATACTTGGCAGTCTCAGGGAGCCTTTATATTCTGTACCTTCCACTGGGTGTCTCACACTTCAAAGTTCTATATTTGGTGCATTCTCTTTTCTCTACACTTCTGTTATAGGGGATCAACTCTAGTCATTCCCATGACTTTGAGGAATTTCTCTGTACTATAGTGCACATGCTCAAATGCACTTCTCCATCTTTAGCTTTCTTCTCAGCTGTGATGATGAGTATTTTCCCTGCATCTCCAGTTCAGCACATTCCACACCAAACTCATAGGCATACTAAGTTATGCAGATGCCAAGGCCGTAAGCATTGCTCTTAGATCCTGCTAGACTGATTTTCCTACTAATGGTAATGATATACAGTTTGAAAAATACTAGGAAAGAAACCTTAATATACTTTTTAGAACTTAATCTTGCCATCAAAAACTCAGATTAAATTTTACCTCTATCATACATCGAGTTCTCTCTTGCTGAAACCTTTGTAAAAATGGTCCCACAAGGTGGTACACATAAAGCAACTGGAACTCAGTCTTCACTATAGGAAGAAGCACTTCAGTGAGAAATCTAAAATTTAAAGATCAATATAAAAAAATTTCTTGTGATTTTAAATCAGTTAAATTGTTTGAATTTTGTTAATATAGCCTATCCAAGTATTTGCAAAATCTGTAATAATTTTTTTTAAGTTTATTTTAATTCTGGTAACATTTCTAATTAATCTCACATCTCTCACTGGCTCTTATTTTCATTTGATTATTGAAACAATTTACTTCAGGTTTAGAAGTTATTCCTAATAGTACAATTACTGAATGACAGAATGTTAATTATTTGAAATAAAAAGAGAATAATCAATAATATAAAGGCCATTCTCAAGAAATTTAAATCTAACTAATACAGTTATACAGTCAAAAATAATAATCAGAAGATAGGCTAGTATCAGGTATGCAGTGCGAAAGGCAAATTTTGCAATATATTCTGGAAAAATCATGCATTTGATTAAGCCCATTGAAATGATAAAGGAAAACTGAATACCAGATTATTACTTATACATATAAGTTAATTTTCTTCAATTAATTCTGACATAAAGGAGGCTTTCTGATACCTAGAAACTACTTAAGACTTTTACTGTGTAAGTTGTTCCATTGAATCAGATATATACCCCAGGTGTACAAGAGATTAAAAAGCAAAAACAAAATAAGTCAAATGTTTTTAGGAAATCATAATACCTACTTGGGAATGAGAGACAGCTGCCCGATGCTGGAGTGGTGCCACACCGCATGAGCCAAAGCTAGCGTGTAGCTACAGCTCATCTCAGAGTAGGACTGATGACAAGCGGTGAAATCGAAGAGCCGGAAAGGATAGCCGACCCACTCCGTCTCAGACGTCAAGCTGGGACTGCTGATAACACTCACTATTCGATCATGAAGGACAATCCAATATGGTTCCTTTAAAACCAAGAAAAAGCCGGAAGAAAAACACCATTTCTCTAGTAATCCACTCCATATCCAGTATTCTACTCCAAAAGCCTAAAATAATAGCACTTCCTCGTTCTTTAATGTTTTCTATTTATCCTGCTTTGTGGCTTCACTATGAGTCAAATTAAGTCAATAACAACCTGGGGAGAAGCGTCTGTGAGTTAAGAGTGCTCCAGACATGAGTCTGTCCAGTTAACTTAATAGCTGATATTCACTACATGGTAAATTGACTTTATCTATATTTACTATACAGGTAATGCTGGTACACAATTATAATTCACAAATACGTATATATTTTGGAAGAGTGTAAGGAAAAAGTGATTCATGCAGATGCATAATCAAACAAGCTTGGAAAGCACAGCTTTAGACAATATTACTGACATTCAAAGATGTCAGACGTCTGTGTGGTGCTGACTAGACATGTGCGGAGGTCACAGAGGGAGACACTGCATGAGTGGAGAAGTTGTAGAAGGCTTCGCTGAAAAAGCAAGCCCTAAGTTAGCAAAGAATGAGTAGGCTTTAGGGAAGGTAACAGAAGGAAAAGCGTCTTGGTATATTCTCTTACATGGCAGAAGTACCTGAAAAATGTCTCAACAAGCATCGTTTGCAGGAGGAAAGGCTAAATTAGAGATACCAAGGGAACATTTCATGCAAAGATGAGCTCAATAAAGGACAAAAATGGTATGGACCTAACAGAAGCAAGAGATATTAAGAAGAGGTGGCAAGAATACACAGAAGAACTGTACCAAAAAGATCTTCACAACCCAGATAATCACGATGGGGTGATCACTCACTCAAAGCCAGACATCCTGGAATGCGAAGTCAAGTGGGCCTTAGGAAGCATCNTGACCAACCTAGACAGCATATTAAAAAACAGAGACATTATTTTGCCAACAAAGGTCCATCTAGTCAAGGTTATGTTTTTTCCAGTAGTCATGTATGTATGTGCAAGTTGGACTATAAAGAAAACTGAGCACCAAAGAATTGATGCTTTTGCACTATGGTATAAGGGACTCTTGAGAGTCCCTTGGACTGCAAGGAGATCCATCCAGTCCATCCTAAAGGAAATTAGTCCTGAATATTCAATGGAAGGACTGATGCTGAAGCTGAAACTCCAACACTTTGGCCATCTGATGCGAAGAGCTGACTCATTTGAAAAGACCCTGATGCTNTATAAGGGACTCTTGAGAGTCCCTTGGACTGCAAGGAGATCCATCCAGTCCATCCTAAAGGAAATTAGTCCTGAATATTCAATGGAAGGACTGATGCTGAAGCTGAAACTCCAACACTTTGGCCATCTGATGCGAAGAGCTGACTCATTTGAAAAGACCCTGATGCTGGGAAAGCTTGAAGGCGGGAGGAGAAGGAGACACCAGAGGATGAGATGGTTAGACGGCATCACCGACTCAAATGGGCATGAGTTTGAGTAAACTCCAGAAGTTGGTGATGGATAGGGAGGCCTGGTATGCTGCAGTCCATGGGGTTGCAAAGAGTTGGACATGATTGAGTGACTGAACTGCACTGAAAAGATGTAGATTATAAAGGGGTCAAAAATAGATCAGATTTTAATTGGAAAACTAAGGTTGGATAGGAGTGGGACCAAGGGACGCAGGGACCCAGAGTCAGGTAGATTTATGGAGATATGATGCAAAAGAAGCATTTTAGATAGAATTTACAAGTAATAATAAAGTGAAAAAAAAAAAAGAAACATTTCATTAGTTGCGTGATGACCTTGTTTAAATCACAATGATTAACTTACTGGTAGGGCAGTGATGATCAATCCAATGGCATTCATCCATGCTGTAATGTTCTCTCTTGGCACTAAAGGCTGACTGTTAGTCGGGAAAAAGAACAAAAAGGTGAAATTATAAAAACATTTTATATGGCTGCCACTGTATCTTACTTTGAGAATATATATAATTTGGGGGCTGACAACTGATCTGTTTCAATAAAACTACAGTGGGTTTTTAGTGAGTAAAAATATACATAAAAGCTAAGTAAGGCTTTTCAATTTTTTCAATTTTCTTCTTTAACAATGGTTGCTGAGCTGAAATACTATTTCACTAATTTACATTTATTCTCCAATCATTATCCCCTACTTTATATTGGCCTTTAAGAAGAAAATCTTGAAAGACTCTCTTTAGGGAGAAGTTAACATTATTCCTAAGTTAAATGTCAAACAGCTAATAAAGAGTAGAAGAAGGAACAAACGCAGGTTTTCTGGCTGTTCAGGGCTCATTCCATTTCACCTTTATCACTAAGACAAGATCTGGAATCTAAAGATAGTCCCTGTTCAATGTGCCCTAGCCTTGGGACAACAGGTGTGTCTCACAGCTCCAAATAAAATATCATTCTCTTAAACACTGAACCTTATTGCATGAAACAGGATACACACCTCTTCAGGACAACATTTAGAAGAGCATTTCCAACATCCTGGCCGGAAACAGCCAAGGCCATGAGTTCCACACAAGTAACATGCAGTGCGTGGGCAGCGGGGTTGGGGAACTCATTGAACCTCCAATCACAGTTTGGGAATGGACCAGGGGATTTGCCAGCCATCGGTGCAGACGATTAAAGCAATAACTGGTTGATAATTCTGAGATTAAAGGCTCCTGTTTGTATAGTGCTTTACAGTTTTCAAAGGTTCAACATGTAAACGTTTCATTTGATTATCAATACATCTGATTATGAGCCCTCAATAAGTGATTTATTGGAGAGCTTAAGAGGCAAACAATACAAACTGAATACAAATAAATCTGACATGTTTGAGAGCAACCATGTGATCAGCCACAGGTATCAATGACTGGTCTTATATAAGTGGGCTCTTATTACTGTGACATGACAGCTGTAGATGCAACCAAGGTATCCGAAGGCTTTATCAACCTATTTTCTTTTAGTTGTAGGAAAGTTAATAAGAACATTACTTTCTCATGAGTAGTTCTTTTGCTTCAGGAAGGAATTCCTGTGTAGGAAAATTAAATCAGGCCTATATATGTAAAACTGCTCTATTTAGAAAAGAGAGTGGCATACTGTATAGATATATTAAGTATAGTGGGTTAATAATTTAAAACAGAAGTAAAGAAAGAAAACACCAATATAGAGTCTTTTCACTGCAAAAAAAATGTCTTACTATTATCCACTAATGTTTTAAAAATTATTCAGGGATTTAAAGCAACAAAGTTCTATGTTTCTCCATAGAACAAATGCATGTACTATAATACACAGTATATTTATTTAGGAATGTTTTTCTTTGAAACAAATCTCTAAGTTTTTTTTCTTTTTTTTTTAATTTCTGCATTATGCTGCTGATTTAAGACTTCAAAACCGTTATAGAAGTAAAAATTTAAAAATAAAATGTTCTAAAAAACTGAAGTCTTAGTATATATAAAATGACAATATATGTTCACACAAATCAACATATAGTTATTTCTGAAGAGTCTGGAAAATCACAATAAAAAGGATATTATCTACTAGTCTGCCAATCAATTTGCAGTAGTAAGAGTCGTCTGGGACCCAGGGATTGTCTTCTCGTGCATTCATAGCATTTTTCAGGTAAGTGTCACTTAGACACCAGCCCTGTGGTCGGTTATCCTTGAGCGACCCAATGATTGCATGGACAAGTTTTCGTTTGAGACTTTCACGATTTCTCAGGTGCATTTCATAATAATGTAGAGTATTGTACAAATAAGTCACTGGACGATCTGCCAAGAAGAAAACAGATCACTACAATGTTTTCCTGGTTACTGACAACTGTGAAAAACTGATCTATTCTCAAGATTGCCAAAAACAGCTCAGAAGATTATAAAACTATTACACATGTTAGGCAATTGCATACAATGGCTAATTTCAGGACAGGGCAGAAGGATTCTAACAACATACACAGCTTCTACTGAAGGATATGCATCACATTTAGATGCAGCAATTCCACTCCTGGACACTTTCCTGCAAAAATGATGTATGTGTAAGCAACGTAGCTGCAGCCTGTTTATACTAGCAAAAGATTAGAATAGCCTACATGATGAAAACAGGGGACTGGTTAAGTTAATCATGGCATGTGTGAAGCAGCTTTGTATGATCTGATACAAAATAATCAACTGTAAAACCTTATAAAGGTTAATAAAAAATAATGTGTATATTATATTTGTGAAAAAAAAAAAACAAAAAAAAACTACCAACCCCAGAATATTTAAGGTAGGATACACAAGAAACTGGTAACAGTGACTGCCTACAGGGAAAGAAAGGAGGAGATACAAGAATAAGCTAGAGGACAGGGGTGGGACTGACCACTTTCACTGCATCAGGTGCATATATTACCCAACCCAAAAAGAAGAGTATTTTCAAAGGAAAGCACCCTTGAACTTCATATCTACTCTGCAGTCCTAAAATGCAATTCAGATTTCCGCTATGAAGGGAGATATATTAGATAAAGGAGATATCTTAGATCAAGCACTAAGAAGAACTGCCTCCCACCAACCCCCATCACTCCACCAGGTAAATACTCCCTATCCCTCTACCGTGGCTGCTCCAGGACTTCCATGTTCTGTCACTGACTTCACCGTTCTCAGTTACCAGGCTCAAAACTTTAGAGTTGTCCTTTCTTTCGATATTCTCCCCATAACTGGTCAACCAAGCTCAATTCCTACTCTTGACTCTCTCTCCCTTCCTTCTCATATTCAGTATCATCGTACTTGTTTAGATGCTAACTGACCCAAGTCTTTGAAATGGCTTCCTCCTTCCAAGACATGCTGCTACTAGAACTGGACTCATCTTTCTAAAATAATGCTTTCCATACCATGACTTTACTCAAGAACTTCTAGTTAATTCTCCATTATCTGTAGATTATAATACCAGAACTTCTCAGCCTGCATTTACAGTGATGAGCTGCCAGGTACAATTTAGCCCAATGAGGCAATTGTTTTAAAAAAATACCTTGTTTTTAATACCTCCATGATTTTTCCAAAGGATTTCTCCTGACTATTTTGCTCTCTTCTCCTTTCTGTTTATAAAAATCACATACATTATAGTTCAAACCCTACTCATCCAAGAAGCTTGCCAAGACCCATTTAGTTCACAGAAAATCCGTCTGTTCTGAACTAATACTTCTCTCTTTCTGTACTGATTTGATAATTAATCACACAATATATAAAATAAGGCATCTCTTGCATATTACTTATTTTTGCTATAGTTTACCTATTGATATTTTTATGTTGTCTTTTTTATACATCAAGGTATCATCACATAGCACTTCTCCTGAAAATGCTTTTATTAAAAATTATTAAAATAAAACCTTTATAACTATTATTATCCATATGATCATGCTCAGCCTACTTCTGTCTATAGAGAGCTTAGATGGAATTAAAATTTGAAAAAGCTCACCATGAAATTTATATAAGCCTCCTAGGTGATCTAGTAGAGTCTCCAATGATTTGGATACCGGGAGCAACTCTAAAAACCTGTGGATTACTATATCAAACACCGGGAGGAATCGGAGACACACATTTCCAAAATAGATGGGTAGATATGGAGACTGTATTGGCACAGGAGGATCAACCTGCTCCGCCAGGCCCTCAAAATAGAGCTTCTCCGGGTATTTCTGTGGAAGTGAGGAAATGGTAAATGTTTAGGGCATCTTTTTAAATTTTCTTAAAAAAAAAAAAAAGAGCTATTAAACCTGCCATTTTTCAAAGAATATAAAACTGTGTTTGCTCCAGCAATGCAATGAAATCTAGAGTTCTCAACAAAAATTTCTATCCTCCTAAAGATAGACCAAAAGAGATTTACATATGAAAGGACTGGGTTTAACTCTTCATTTTCTATTGTAAGTACCCACACCTACTAAAACTGTAGTTTCAATTTGTTCTTAATATTAGAGAGACTCTAGAACCTTGAGAAAGTTTAGGCAGCTAAGTCACTTCTACATAGACCGGAGAGAAAAGAATAAACCCGCAGAGAAAACAGCCAAGTCAATTAGATAAAGACCTAAAGTTTGGCCTTAAGAAGGATGAAGTGAAGCACTAATTTTAATTAGTACCTTGTGATAATTCATGTGCTTGGTGTGCCAGTCATTCTGTAGCCAGTGTTCTGGGGAATTTTCCTTCACAAAGTCACTTACTCGATTTCTAAAATCATTTGGCTTGAGTAACAGCAACTGAATTATGAAATAACAAACTTGGGCTTCATTCCCTTCGTGGCTACGCATGGCCTTTGGAGAAAAACAGATCAATTAAATGAAAATGACCAACCTAATGCAAAAGCAAGGCTCCAAAGAGCCTAAATTTGAAAATAGTAAAATCTCACAATTAGAACTTTACTGTATAATCCACCCCAAAATAATTGTTCCGCATTCCCCAAACATGCCTGACTTCTTTTTGCCTAGTTTTGGCTCTCACCTGGAATGTTCATCTTTATTTTTTGAAATTAAACCCTCTCTTCAAGACCCATCACCTAAGTAGATGTGATCTTTCAGTGCTGCCTGGTAATATTTTCCCTACACCTCTAACTTACTCTTTTATTTACTGATTCATAGACTTACCTTCTTTCCCTTACTAGACTGTAACCATCTTTATATCTATGCTCTAGAGCTGAGGTGAGTGTTAAGCACTTAAACCCTTCAAATGTTACTACTATAGTATTAAGACATGTAGCAGTTTCCAGCCTGATTCCATGACTTTTCTTAAAATTTGGCCTGAAATAGACATCAAAGTCAGGAGAAAAAAAACCACTTGGAGAATATTGGGTGACTATAAGAAGCATTCAGTTTCTTATATATTATGGCTACCAAAGTATACATAAATGATTATTAGCACTCTGAAAAATAACTCAGTAACTTTTTTTTTTTTTTTTTTACTATTTCCTGCCTCTTCTAGGAGTTTTTGAGAATCATTTCAGAGCATCACAAAGCCAGGACCACATCTGTCTTTCTTACTTCTATACCTCTGTACATACAACATAGTAGATATTCAATACATGCTTTCTGAATGGATGAATAAAGAAACTGGGGAATCTTTAATTCCTTAGGGAATTGATAGCAATGCACGATTACAGTATAAATTCATTAAATCTTTAAAAACAATATGGGGCTTCCCTGGTGGCTCAGCTGGTAAAGAATCCACCTGCAATGAAGGAGACTAGTTTTATTTCTGGGTCAGGAAGATCCCCTGGAGAAGGAATAGGCTACCTAGTCTAGTATACTTGGGCTTCCCTGGTGGCTCAGACAGTAAAGAATCTGCCTGCAGTGCAGGAGATCTGGGTTCGATCCCTAGGTTGGGAAGTTCCCCTGGGGAAGGGAAAGGCTACCCATTCCAGTATCCTGCCCTGGAGAATTCCATGGACCGTATAGTCCATGGGGTCGCAAAGGGTCAGACATGACTGAGCAACTTTTACTTTACTAGGAACAACATACAGCAGATCAACACAAGATCCATTAGTCATTAACAGTGATCCAAAGAGAATGAGACTGCTTAGAAATCTGTTCTTAAGTAAGTGTATTCTTACCAGGCAGAGAATTAATCTGTCCAGTGTAACAATGTTGTACTTCCATACCATATCATTAAGAATTTCAATGCATTTGTTGAGTTGCTGACCTCCAGCTGACGTAGAGAACTCGTATACCAGGAAATCTGCAAATGTTCTCACATGGACTACTAAGGCCCTGGCTCCAATTCTCTCCAGTACTCTGGAAAGCAGAGAGTAAAAAAGAAATTACACTGCTGTATAGTATAATGGACTGACAAATGGAATGCACATCTAGGTTTCCGACTTACCTATAGCCAATCTGATTAATATGATCTGTTTCCAGGAGCATTTTCCAGAGCAGACAAAGGAAGAGAGGAGGAGAACGTTGTGCAGAAAAGTGGGTGATGATGTCATTCTCATTGGTCATGGACTTCCACTTCCTATACTCCTCCTCCACATTTTTTTTCAGATTAAAACGACTCTCCTGAGGTACATTATTTTGTTTAAAGAATGCCTACAAGGAAGATCAGAAGTTTATTTCAATGGCTATAGTGAAAAGGGTACTAGCTGCAGAATCAAGAAACCAGTTTCAGGCTTGACTCTAACACTAATATATTCCATGTGACCTCAAGTAATCCAGTAATCAAGGCCTAAATTTCTATATTGGGAAAATACAAAGGCTTTGATTGGATTATCTGTAAGATTCCTTTCCTAGATTTTCTAAACAGAAATTCCAAGCAAACCTGAATTCAAACTTTCTTCAGTCATCTGTTGATACATCTGCTCATCTTTGAAAAAAGAGAAAAAGAAAAAGATATGTATGTCCTCTTCCGTTACATATTTTAATATCCCTATGAGGAAAATCCATTACACTAGCCAGGTGGTTCTCAGAGTACGGTCCCCAGACCATCAGTATTAGCATGACCTCAGACCTGTAAGAAATATGAATTCTTGGGTCCCATCTCAGACCTAATGAATCAGAAGCTCTGCAGCTGGAGTCTAGGAGTCTAGCTAAACCACCTCTCCAGGGGATTCTGATAAGTTTGAGACCTACTGTTCCAGGCCTATTAGAAGTTATAGAAAACAGATGTTTACTATGCTTAAAATTTTCTCTGAAAATTAGAAGACAGATGAGGTTTTCCTTTCTCCATATTATAATAGCCAAGTTTATAGCTTTTCTCTCTTATGTGATTAAAAAAAAAATCTGTCAAATGTACATGTGTGCATTCGGTGAAGCCCCACTACACTGTGTTTCTCCCCATTACTGTTCAATGAGAGAGAAAGAATTGTTTAGGTCATGTGTTACATCTCACAAGATTCTAAAACTGTTAACTAATAAGATGAAGCCATAACAATTACAGTTTTAGAGACAAATCCGGTCCTTTAATAGGACAAGGAACAACTCAAGAGATTTTGGGAGTAATAGCAAAGATTTACAAAAAGAGAAATAAAACCTTATTTTCTTTGGATGTCATCAAAACTCTCCAGAATAACACAATAAATGGGAAGACTGATATCATATACTGTACATTCAATATATAATTGAAAACAAAATTACCTGTAGTGGGCCTGGAAAACAACTAAGAGTATGTGAAGCCCAATTATGAGGAGTAAAACTCATGATGGTCTGAAGTATGTCTTTACACCAAGTTCCCTGAATTGAATCAGAGCCTGTAAAAAAATCTAACACAAACAAATAAATGTAACCCAGATATAAAAGATCATGTCCATAATTCATAGATGATATCACAGAAAAAGTCACAAGTTTGTACAGTCAGAGAATTTCACTGCAGAGCATTCACCACTTAACTAGTAATCACATCAGTAAATAATGAAGATAACTAGTGAAAAAAATACAGAAGACATTTAGTACCTTTTTTTTCTTTTTAAGATTACAGAACATCAATGATGTAACAGTGGTACAGGCCTACCACGGCTGCTCATTTTACTGAGCCAAGAAAATAGAACTGTTAAAGTACAGCAGATATCTTTTCTGGTGATTGAAACACCTATAGTCTATAATCCTCTAAATCAAAGAGGTTTATTTATGTAAAATATGACAATATACACAAATGTATTTGAGGTTGCTAAATTCAGTAACTATTCCTCTAAAATAGCCATTCTCAAAGTGTGGTCTGCAGACTTTGTGGGTCCCCAATATCTTTCAAGGATTTGATGAAGTCAACACTATTAAAAAAATAATAATAATACTAAGATATCGTTGGCCTTTTTACTGATGGTGCAAAAGCAACGGTGGGGTAACACTGCTGGCCGTTGGAACAAATCAGTGGTACCAAATTACACTCATAGCCATTGTAATCTTCATCAAAACACACTCTTAGCAGGAAAAAAACTGCCAGTTTCACTTAAGACTATCTCTGATAAAATTGTAAAAAAGATTATGTCTCAGCCCTTAAGTACATCTGTTTGTAACATCTTGTGTGATAAAATGCAAGTATGCATAAGGTGTTCCAGCTACATATCAAAAGTATGAAAGTTATCTTGAGGAAAAATACTTTGTGATTGAATATTGAGTCAAATTTTTTTTTCATGGAATACCAATTTTACTTGAAAGAACATATAGTTTTTCAGATTTGGGCATTAGGCAGATGTTTTCCTTGAAAATTAATAAAGGGAGCCTCTAACTTTAAGAAGAACAAATAACTGTATCGTTCACTAATGATAAAATATGACCTTTCAAGCGAAAATCTGAATTTTGGAAAACTTGTATCCACTACCACAAGCCTAATAGCTTTCTAAAACTTAAAGACTTTTTTCCTAATGAAATTTATAACAAGGTTAAAAAATATAATTTTATGATACTGTATAATGAAATGTGTCAACATTTATAAATCTACCTATGTAATCCAGTAAATCAATGTTTTCCAAAAAACCAATCCATAAAGTTAAAATATGCATGAACACAAAAACCAGTAAATGTGCAAAATAGATCATTGGATTATAATGTAACAGAGTACAGAGTTCCCTGATAGGACTCTGGATTCTATATTGCAATGAAAATTTAAGAAACGATCAATTTTTCAATTTTGTGTAACATTAAAGCAGATTCATAATTAGCTGAAAAAGCTATTTAAAATACTCTTTCCCTTCCCAATCTCATATCTATGTGAAACCATAGTGTTTTTTTTTACTTACTTCTTCTAAAATAACATCTATAATAGGTAGAATGTAAGAGAATTCAGCTCCGTTCCTTTATACCAGACATTAAATCCAGCTATACTCCTTTACACCAAAAATTACACTATTTATGTTTACACACAATAGGCTTTTTATTGTTATTTTAAAATGAGTCAGATCTTAAAAAGTCCTACTTTAATACCTAACAAAGCAAATATCATAGATATAACCATACAAACAGAAAATGTCTGGGAATTTTAATCATTTTTATTATTTTTGAGTATAATGTGTTCCCTGAGACCAAAAAGCTCAGGAACCATGACTTTAAAACGATGTCAGATGACTAACAACTGAGGTTCAACCAAGTTAAAATGGTAGTACAGAAGCACTTGCTTTAATGACTGAAATGGTAAAGATGACCAAACAACAACTGGTTTTCTTGGATACAAGTGAGAAGGATCTTTTCGTATGTGACCCCCCACCCCCAGGCCAGCAGGCAGGAGACACAGCACCCTCTGACACCTCTGTCTCTGTAGCTGGTGGCTGCACGGTCACTGTACCTGTTACGTGAGTTGCTCTAGCTAAGGTCAGTATCAAGGCACGGTTCAGTTCTTCGGATTCCGCGGAGAGCACCGTCTTGGGATCACTGAGGAAGCGTGTGAACTGCGGCTGTACTTCTGAGCTACCTAGTGCTGTTATAAGCCTGAGGGCAGTGCTCTCAACACTGCGAAGTGGGAGAACACACACAATCATGAAAAAGTTAAGCTGCAGATAAACTCAGAACTCTGGAATTAAATGCAATTCTAGGTTAATCACAATGGGGAACCATGCAAAATATAAATTTCTCTTCTTTGATTAAAAACAAACTCTTTTGTGTGAAAACAAGCTTTGCTTAACTTGTTTTAAAAAATCTGAGGTGTCAAATTTAACAGCAAAAATCATCTGACATTTTTACCCATTTGAAAAAGATAGCGTGTAGCTTTAAGGACTAAAAAAAAACGTCATCTCCGGATACACAGCATTTCAAAAATGACATCTTTAAAATTTTGGAATATATTTTCAATTAGAGCAAAATCAAAATGACATGATGCTTTAACCATAACCTAAATAAGCACTAAGTTAAAAGGTCACAATGTCAAAGGTCGTGGATGTACTTGTTCTTAGTCAAAAAATCCCCAAGCAATGATTCAACTATCTTAGTAGGTTTCTATTTAATAAGTTGAACTCTACTTTTTTCTATACTGGAAATAAAACACTCCAGAAGCAGAGGAATTGTATGACAGTGAATATTATAAGGTAATGGATTAAGTTTGCCATCTCAAACAAATTTTCTGACAAACCCAAGGAAAGACAGTCTCCAGTGAGCTCACCAGAGATGGAGCTGGTTCTGGTTTGTTTGTGCAACTGCAGCCAAAGTATGAAGATGACTTAGGAGCTGAACTCTGTAATGGGGCTGAATGTGGTGCATCCGGTAGCTGAACATCTCAAGAAGAGTGTGCAAGATACCCCAGGCATGAGACTTAAAAACAGTTGGCAAAAGCTGACCTTGAAGAAGAAGAAAATTTAAGACACCAATCAGTAAAAGCTATGAGTTAAAAAATACTTAAAAGTCACATTGAGTAAAATCTATGCAAAGATTTTGATTATGAACACACACACATGCAAACACATAGATACAGACATGTATTTCCCCAATTTTCTCCATAATTTGTACTTTAATTATAAGGAAGAGGACTTCCTTGGTGGCTCAGCTGGTAAAGAATCCACCTGCAATGCAGGAGACCTGGGTTCGATCCCCTGGAGAAGGGGACAGCTACCCACTTCTGGCCTGGAGAAATCCATGGACTGTATAGTCCATGGGGTCACAAAGAGTTGGACACAACTGAGTGACTTTCATTTTCACTTTGTAAGGAAGAAAATTCAGATTTTTATTGAAACACCAAGTTTGCATTTTTCTTTGGAATTTGAAAAATGATAGTCAAGTTCATCTGTGAAAGTAAAGAGCCAGGAAATGGGAAAAAATTACTCTAGGCTTCCTCATGTCTTCATTTATTTTTATTTAGTTATCATTAAAATTATTTTAATAAAGTTAATGTTCCCAACCTTTCAAAGAATGAGGATCATTTTTTAATATACAAATTATATCATATCCTGTCCTTTCCGCTAAGAAAGGTTAATTTGACTTTCAATTATCTGGAAAGAAGAGTAACCATGGTTAAAATGATACTGCATCGGTAAAAAATTAGAATTACCACAAATCAGAAAAACACTTTCTTATTAGAAAGTGTTTATTATTTAGAACTGCATAATAACTAACAGACACTGTAATGCAGGAATTGAACTGTAATGCAATTGAATTGTTATTACATTGAATTGCACTGAATTGTAATGCAGTGCAGGAATATGCCTTAAGTATTGCCAGTCAGACTTGGAACTTACTGCTGTCCGGGGGCAAACCAGCAAGCCAGCCAAATGGGATCATGGGTTTTTATGATTACAGACAAGTCTGTCCTGTCCTGTTTACTGCATCCCAAGTACCTAGTACAACTGCATGCCCTACTACCTACCCCTACTTTTTAACCACAACTTTAAAAAACTGTATCCCATTCCCTTGACCCTCTGTGAGGGTCTTATCCCTCTTTTTTGCTCTATTTTTCTCTGTAAGATTTATTTTATATTTCAGTTATATATATTTTTTGTCATTTTCCTCATTAGCAGGTGATCTCTACGATGAGAGTGACTTCTGCACACTTCTATATTTCTAGAAACTAGAAAAGTGTATGCTGAATGAACAAAAAAGGTTAATGGATATAAAACACCAGAAAGTCCTGTCTTACTGATAAATCCTTTGATGCCCAAAGATTCTATCTCCATATAGACCAATAAACGGCTGTAAGTTTCCACTAGGGCTGGAGCCAAGGCCACACTGGACTTTGCGTGAGCAAGTTTTATCACTCTGGTAGCAATGCTGTGGATAAGGCTGAGAAGAAACAACAACATAAAATAAAACAAAATAAAAATCCAGATTTTTAACATAAATACAGGGATTATTCTATTTATAGGGAACTTGGTATAAATCCGAACTTCTAGCTGAAATGAATCAGCTTTTTTTGGTCATTTAGGTTATGCAGGACATATGGTAGGGATGCACTGTACAACCTGAGACTGATTCTGGTTTCCATGTTGCTTTCAACCTGCATCAGGGTCTCTCTGTTCAAAACAGCAAAATTTGGGTACAACTCATAAGAATGGAATAAAGAAGCTGTGATACATCTATACAATGGAATATTACTCATCCATAAAAAGGAACACACTTGGGTCAGTTCTAATGAGGTGGATGAACCTAGAATCTATTATGCAGAGTGAAGTCACAAAGAGAAAGATAAATCTCGTAGTGTATATATATGGAATTTAGAAAGATGGTACCGATGAATTTATTGGCAGGGTAGCAACGGAGAAAGAGACATAGAGAACAGACTTATGGACACAGGGCAGGGGAAGGAGAGAGTGAGATGTATGGAGACAGTAACACAGAAACTTATATCACCATATGTAAAAGAGACAGCCAATGAGAATTTGCTGTATGACTCGGGGAATTCAAACAGGGACTCTGTATCAACCCAGAGGCGTAGGATGGGGAGGGAAATAGGAGGGAGGTTCAAGACGGAGGTGACATATGTATACCAATGGCTGATTCATGTTGATATTTGACAGAAAACAACAGAATTCTGTAAAGCAATTATCCTTTGATTAAAAAATAAATCTTAAAAAAAATACTACGCTTGAATGGTTTTAGGCTGTTTTTCTTTTCCAAATTTGTAACTAAAACCATTTAAGAAATTAATTTTTGTTACAGAACCACTTAACAAATAGCTGCAAAATCCAAATATTAATTAACAGGATTATCTATTAATATAAGGTATTAACAGGGCTATATTCAACTCCATCCATATGCCAGTAAAGTGCATGTATGATTCTAGCACAATATTTACCGTCTGAAAAATAGAGTGGCTTTTCTAGAACCAGTGCTCTCCCCTCCTGCAGGCTCACACATACATTCTCTTTGACCTATGCAGTGTTTGAGCTTGAGTCAATATTTAATGGTTGAAAGTCCAGAAATAAAAATCTGGATTTCTAGCCCTTTTCAAAAAACATTTAGAAGAGCTAACTACATTACTATGCAGTTTAACATAACAGAAATTAGCCCAAGTGGCAGTACTGTGAGTTGAGCCCCACACACTCCAGTCATTCACAATCCCTCTCTATACACAAGCTTCCTGGCACACTGTTACCTGACTTGCCTGCATGCAGCACTAGGCACCACTCAGTCACATCGTCAGCTTAGCTCCTGTGGGCACTTGGGGCTTTTTCTGTCTTTTAGAAACCATAAATGTCAATTCTAAAAGCACCCCTATATACACAGTCAATAAAAGAAAGGTATTACAGGTTTTGCATCCCTGGACGCAGTAATTCTACTTCTAGCAAATTATTTAATAAAAATGGAATTATGGATAGGTGCAAAGACAGCCAAAAAGATAATTTTCATAGCTATTTTTATAACATTAAGACACTGCAAATAATTTCAGTATCCAACAATACGCAATACAGACCTAAAAAAAGACCTCTGTGTAGCAATTAAAACAGATGGCTCTGAAGAGCACTAGCGCTAAGAAGATGTTTAATTAAAAACTGAAAATAAACAGGTGTTTAATAGAGTTGGCTACAACTTAGCAACTGAACAACAATGAGAAAAAGGTGGCCATAAATAGTACTGTAGTTAAGAGCACATTTTGGAAAGAAAAAAAAAAAAAACCCTATAAATTCATATATATACACATAGAAAAAGGACTCAAAATACATATATATAAATATAATTTTACAATGCTTATTTTTCAAGGAGGGATTATAGCAATTATTTTCATTTTCTTTGGGCTTATATGTATATTCTAGAATTCCCATAATAAACAATACCATTTTTGTTACAGAATAAACCTAAAGGTTTTTTTTAAATATATCTGACCACAAAATATACACACCTAATCGTGAAATCAAGTCTTTACTATACTGATATCAATTCTCTCACATAAAACCAAACAAATAAAAAGAATATACCTCATTTTGGCATGAACCGTCAGTGAATCCAGGAGGTTCATTGGTAAGGGCGTAATAGATCCTGAAGCCAAACAGCTCGTTCCAGGAAGTGGTATCCTCATAATTCCATTTCCATAAATAGTTTCCACCAGAGCTCCCATAGGTAACGTAAAACATTCTGAATTTGTAGAGTATGCATTACATAGCAAGGCGATCTTATAGTCGTTCATTTGTAAACTCTTATTTCTAAGACTCTGCTGCAGGAACCTAAAATTTCAAGTTCCATTAAATAGAAAAAAATGAAAATAAATTTCAGAAAGGTAATCTGCATTTTTTTTTAAATAAAAGTTTAATTTCATGCAACAGTTTGAGCAAGCTCTGGGAGATGGTAAAAGACAGGGAAGCCTGGCGGGCTGTTGTCTATGGAGTCACCAAGAGTTGGACGTGACTGAGCGACTGAACAAATACACTATCTTTATTCTTATAGATATCATAGTTTCTGCCAAAAGAGTGCTGACACACAAAAGGTTTAAGAAGCATTTCAGAAAGAATGTTAGCAGTTAAAAGTGAACAATGAATGGTTATTTGTTAAATAGGTACTACATATACTGCACCAAGATTCAGATAATGAAGAAATAAGTCACAGATTCATGAACTAGGCTTCTATCTATTATTTACTTGCTTAAGTACATTCAAATGCCTTCATTACAGATGTCACTAAGGAAAAATGGTTAAGGGGTATCACACAATATAAGTCAAATGAAATGTGAAATCTGACTACCCTAAAGTCTCCTATGAAGAGATCTGACAGTCTTTTTTAGAAGGTCTAGGTGGGAATTAACACCCTTGATGGTGCCCAGTCCTATCTAAAAAAGTGCGTCTTTTTTGGGTAATCACAGCTTTGGAAATGATGTAAGACAGCCTGCCAGCCCGATCAGTTTACTCAATCCTGGCAGCCCAGGGTGTGAGTGATATCTCATTCAGGCTCAAATCTAAGATATTCTGAAATATTTTTACATATTTTTGGAAATTAAGTACTTTAACTAAGATAAAATACATAAAAGCAAAAACAGACATGAAAATTAAAAAAATATATACATATATATATATATATATATATCCCCATACATATAAACAGGAATATAAACAGGATTGGTTAATCTTCTAATTGCTTTCTGCTGCAGGTATTGATCCAGTTCTCTTAGTTATATTGTACACATTAAATATTTATCCTTACCTCCAGTGGATGTTGGAAGATTTTCATATTTCATATAAATACTGAGACAATTATCATTAGCCTTCAACCCACTATTAAGTTAAAAAATGAACTGTCAAGCTACAAACAACTTACTCATGGTGAAGCTTTAGGGAGTGAGGTATTGGAATCTGTAGTTTGGAGTTGTCATTTTGGGCTTTTCTGTTGAGGTGAATCCAAATGCAAGTCATGGCAAAGGCATGAGTTGACTGGGGTTTGTTAATGTCAGGAACTGGGATAAACTAAAAAAGAACGATTTGCATATTATAAGAAAGAGTAGAATGAACTAATTATATATATATTATAGTAATCCATTTCTGCTATACTTCTTTCTAAAATATCCTGTATTAATATAGCTCCAGCTGTCCTTTGTTCAATAACACAAATCAGAAGATCTAATAGCTATCATTGAAACAAAAGATTGCTTTTACTTTCCAAGAAAATAACAGAAATTCACAGGTGCTTAGTCAAGCTTTTCCCACTGTCACAGAGCATTTACAATCATTAAATTTTTATTTAAAATTTAAACACATCATATGAAAAAATTAATCGCATCATTATTTTACTGTGATAAACATGAATAGAGAATTTCTAAGAGCTACATGTATGCTTTTCAACAACATGTAAGAGATAAGCAATCTAAATGAGCAGCATCAGACATAGTGTATATTGATGGGTGAAATGACACAGATGTCTGGAATTTGCTTTAAAATCATCTAGCATTAGGAAAAACAAGAGGAGGAGGAAAGATGAAATAAGAATATTTCTTGGTGATGGGTACATAAGAGTTTCTTTTTTTAATTTACTCTACATTTTTGGTGCATTTTAAAATTTCCATAATAAAATGTTCCTAAAAAATGGCAATCATCAATATATACCATATTTCAAACACCTTATATAATAAGCACTAGTGTGGCATTGGAGAAGGAAATGGCAACCCACTCCAGTATTCTTGCTTGGAAAATTCCATGGATGAAGGAACCTCATAGGTTACAGTCCATGGGGTCACAAAGAGTCAGACATCACGGCGACTTTACTAGTATGACATACTCAATTAGCAAACAACCAAAAAAATAATAACAGATACTGATGTTATTTGGTCCTTAAATGTGTATATATCAAAACAGTTTCACGCTCTTAAAAAACTGTAAACCTTTTTAAAATATAGAGAAAGAGCTTGCTATACTAGATGTTCGACTGTGATCTGTGATTAAAGATAAACTTCAGAAACAATCTAGTTAAATTTCTTCATTTTACATAGAAATGAACTAACGTCAAGAGAGACTGAATGTCCATCCCATGGTTACAACTATTACAAAAACTGGGAAAAGAACCATGTTTCCATTTTTCAAGTCCAGTGCTCTTTTCACAAAACTACACTAACATTCTTAAACATAAACTAGACATAATTTTAATCACACTAGCCAAACTTACTTCTTTTTCTGGATACAAAAGGTCGAAGAGCTTCATGACAGGAAGAAAATCAGCTAGCGCATTTTTCTGAATACTTCCAGAAATGAATTGCAAGAGAACCCACATAAGATGATCTCTGCCCTTAATCAGTCCTCGCCCTGCCAACTGTAAAAGATATTTAAATGCACATCTACAGTCAAAGAAACAGATACATAAAGTTTAAAGAAAAAAAAAAAAAGAGAGAGAAATCTTGTTCTTAGAAAGTTAGCATCTAACTTGGGCATTTACTGATTATTTTGTCTCTACTCAAGGCACACGCAGCAAAGCTTTTAAAATTAATATTGCTTCTTCCTGATCTCCAAAACAACTATGCTTATCAAAAATGAAACGTTTTAGACATAATTAAGTCAAGTATGTGTGCATGAGAATCAAGTTTAATATGGGAATATTACTAAAATATTGCATCAAAACACAAGAAGTCTGGGGTGGGAGGTGGGAGGGAGGTTCACGAGGGAGAGAGCATATGTATACCTATGGCTGCTTCACGTTGATATATGGCAGAAACCAACACAACATTGCAAAGCAATTATCCTCCAATTAAAAACAGATAAATTTTAAAAAATACCAGAGTTTGTTATTATAACAAAAAGGTTAAATTTATTTATTTTTAACTCTTCAAGGACTGATTATCAAAAATACTTTTCCTGGTTTCCTATAGATTGTAACAGAAACCAGTGGTGGGTGGTAAGTGGTGGTCAAAAACATTTTAACAGCTCTTATGAAAAATTTCCCCAAGATAATCCAGGCTATCAAGATGTTACAGATATAACAACATTTATTTTATTCCCACTCCCACTCAACGTGGATAAAGCCTTATGCCTAAAGCCAGCCCTTCCCACACACTTACTCTTCCACTCGTATCCTCTATTTTGGATTCACTGTCCTCCTCTTTCATTCACTGTCAAAGCAGAAACCAATGAGTGATCCTAGATTCCTGTTACTCTCTCTACCACCTATTGCCATCAAGTCCTATTAATATACTTCCCGGCCTACCAGGTTTCTGGCTCCTCCTCTTTTCTGGTTTAGGCCCTCAGCCTCTCTCACCCAGACCACTGCAACAGCTCCCTTACTGGTTTCTTGGCCTGATTTTGGCTTCATTCATCTCTACATCACTGTCTTCCCATGTGTGATGCTTAGCAGTAATTTTTCCAGCTTGTATCTGATGATGTCTTTCCGTTCCTCATTTACTTCCCAGAGTAAATTTAAATCCTTAGAACAAACACAGGGCATATAAAGGTCTCCATGTCTGGTCTTACTTTCCTGCTTTCCTTATCTCACCAACACTTTCCGTTCTATAGTTTTCTTTCATGTTTTCACACATTTCTGCCTCTTTCTAAGCGATCATTTTATTGCCATGGAAACAGTTTCCTATCTTTTTCCCCTCGGCAAATTTCTACTTGTCCTTCAACTAATAGTTTCACGCCCCCTTTGATAAAGCCATTCTTGGGTGTCTTTAATAGGGACTTTTCTCTTTCATTTCTATTGCAAGGAAACATGCTTCCATTATTATAATCCAATTGTTTATACCTACATCTTCTCACCAGTAAGGAGCTCTTTTCATTTTGTTATCTCCTGGTCCTGGCACTGTGAATATGTGCAATAAATAACTGAATCAAGTTTTTACAGTGACAGGAAAGTGAAAAGTGAAGAAACCATAGGAGCACTGAACAAAAGAGAAATCAGGGCTCGGCACTTCTGTTCACTAGATACACCCGTCTAAAATATACTAATCAACAGCTGAAGCGGCTCTGAAAAAGGGTGTGCACTTACCTTCTGATGAAGAGAAAGGACCATATGTGGGAAACTTGCAAACTGGAAAAGCACAAAGAAAATGAGCTGACTCGAGAGATGCTGCCAGAGGAGTTGGCTTGTTCCCCCATCATCAAACTTCTCCTCGGTCTCAGATCGCTCCATGGCATAAACCACCAGATCCACCAACTGGTCCTCCAGCACAGGGCAGCGCTGCTTGTGCTGTAGGGCAGAGATTAAATACAGTATTCCAAAAGCCTCCCAGTTAGTTTCAGAAGCTACCAGTTAATGGGTATTCATTGTAACAAAGAGGCCAAGAAGCATGGAATGAAGTTGAACTTAGAAAGTTAAGGCTAGGTTTAGTCCATTAAAGCTGCATCATGTTATAATATCACAGAGGATGAGTTTCATAAAAAATTAGTTTTCAGGTCTCACCTAAAACAGGCTTCCCATTAACTTTTGACTTTTACTCCAGACATCACTGTTCCAGAATGACAGAGGGAACTACACAGTAGAAAATTCTGGTATTTATTTCTTGAACAAAGATCATTTTAAAGATATATGAAATGGTGGTAACAGTAATAATTTTGCAATCTAATTCAAAATATAAAAACCCTGGATTTCCAGGAATCACATATTATGACAAGAGAGCGAACAAAGCAGTGTGTGATCTATTTACTTAAAAGTAGTCACCACTGGTTTACACTAGCTTTATATACAGAGGTATATCTAAATATTCAATGTCTGTTTTTCAGCATGTGGTACTTATTTGATACTGAAATGGAAACTTCCTCTATTAAAAAAAAAAGACCTCAAAGTTAAAGCTATGTTCTTCCCTCTTAGAAGTCAAACATTATGCAGCTTTAATTTTATATTAGACTATTTTAAAATCTAAAACAAGAAAAAGAATTGAGTTTAAACACTAAAAATGAAAATGCAACTTCCCTTTCTAGAGGCAAAAAGGTTTATGCTTTTTAAAGTGATTCAAAAGCTTTTATCAAAAGAAATGTTAAGCCGTATTTTAAGCCATTTTCATATTTTAATAAAATATGTTATATGACTTAATAGCCAGGCAGTTGGAAGCCTTACTGATGAATACAATACTAATATAGATGCGTTCCCCATAAACTTTAGATGTGATTATTAGTCTTTTGCCATGAAAAAGGGATATGATTTCTTTAAATTTAGGGGAAAAATGCAAAATGGGGACGAATTTGGAAAAAAAACAAAACATAATGAATAGCATCCCCTCTTTTGCATGCTTTCTGCCAGCTCCAAACTTGTAAAGCTCCAATATAGCTGCACTTCCTTAAAGCATGCAAATAAAACAAACATCTATCCAAAACAGTAAGCATCAATGGTTGTTCCATAATTTTTCCAAAAACACAATGCCATGATCACAGTTCAACCACATTACAGTTTTACAAAGAGCAATATTAACACCACCAGTTGGGACTACAGTACTTTTCCTCCAAATGTAATTGTCATTATGAAGCAGAGCAAAGTGCAACAGACAACACTACAAACTATTTCTTAAATCAGCATGCAAAACTACTGTGTACAGGGCTTGAAATTCACTAGTTCTGCCAACCACCAACAACCTAAGAAATGTGTCAGACAACACAAATTTAGAGTGAGATCATTCAAAGTATACAAGAGTCAGAAAAATTTGTGAAAAGAAGTAAAGCCAGGATTTCCAGTAGGAATTTTTCGTTAGTGATAGGAATTTGGCTCTAGTTCGGAAACTAACCAATTTGTCATCTATTCCTCCACCCATGACAGTCTTCCATCAATCTGCTTCAGGAAAAAAGAACAACTAAACACAGTTGGTTTTTAGCACCTGGGTCATTTTTTTGAATTTTCCATGTTCATACTAGCTATTTGTTTTAAAGAACTGAATTTTAACCTATATATTTTTAGAAGTGTAGTGATTTATGGTCAAAGAGTTCATGATTCAGAGGAAACCAAAAATACTAAGATTTTGGCAAAGTAAGAACTAGGAAATTTACAGTCAAAGCTGACAATCATTCAATATGTATTAAGACTCAAGACTACCCCCAAATTTTCTGTTAATAGTTAAATCAGTCAGGTATATCTAGGGCACCAAATGTAGCTACTTAGTCTGAGGGTAGAAGAACATCTGTCAAAATTAACTCAGTATTTCCGAAGGTGTTTTTGGTTAAATCTAAGGATAATTCTCAAACCAAGCTCAGGGATAGCTTAAACTTATGTTCCTCTTTTACTTGCCAATTTTAATAATACCAAAAAGAGAGAGAGAAGTATGGATTATAAAATGAGCTGTGCTGCTAACTACTTTAGAGTACATTTTGTTTTAGTTTTCAACTGCTGAAAGATAAGTTCATTAAAATTAAGACTTTCTACCACATAAATTATTTTATAAAGTGGAACAAATCTGTAAATCAGTTCAATGACTTTAATTATCAATCACTAGACTGGTAGCCAATGGATGCTATGACTGTTCACAAGTTGCTGAAAGTTTTCATAAATTTAAGTCTTCAAGATATAGATATATAAGTTGAATTAGCTTACATCATACATATATGAATGTTTATTTAAAGCCTCTTTTTAGCAGTAAGACTCTAAATTTAGCATTTTAAATTCTGCATGATGGTCAAACTGTATTGGAAACTTATTTTAGATTTTCAATCTGAAAATCAGGCACAAGGCATTAATGGAAACATGAATATTAATCCCCACCCATGCCCTTGATTTTTTTCCCACCACTATTTAAAATGGTAAATGATAATGCCTTCAGTCTTAGTAACCATATCCTATATTAAGTGGCCCCTGATATTTCCATGTAATAGTTTTGGTACTGCTTATGTGGTACAATTTAACATATTATAATTAGGTGTGTGCATTCTAAGTTGCTTCAGTTGTGACCAACTCTTTGAGACCCCATGGACTGTAGCCCATGACGCTCCTCTTGTAGTCGGTTGCCAGGCCCTCTTCCAGGGAATCTTCCCAACCCAAGGATCGAATCTGTGTTTCTTGTCTCCTGCACTGGCAGGTGGGTTCTTTGCAAGCCCATGCACTTAGGTAGGCATTGGTTAATTTAAAAACCATTATTTCAGAGAAATTAATTTTAAAGCAGTATTTATTCAGGACAACTTGGGAAGAAAAATCCCTTTGTATTTCATTTATCATATTCTCTACCAACCAGAACTGGAGTCCCCTGCCAGTTAATACCACTTTCAATGGTGCCTATAAACTGAATGATCAGTCTAGTACTTCACTATCTTAGCACAGTCAAGAGTTCACACACCACCACATCTAAGAGCTTGAGGAATGAATCTGTTTTGTAATGCTCTTTTTCAGTAGAAGGAATACAAACTGCTCTGCAAACACACAAAAGAGGATTCTTCCACTGTGAACACTCTACCCTACTGGTCACAGAACTGGGCTATTTATGACCTTCTGAATGAAACTGATTTTAGGATAAAGTACCATAGCCCAATTCCTACTGGAAAATACAATATGGACAGCTCTTAAAAGGTTTCAAAGCTTTAAGTAAACTACTGCATTGCTAGAGAAAGGATAAGAAAGTATAGTGCTGGATATAGTTCTGTAATGATAAAAGATGTGATAACTTGTTAATTTTTAATCATATGCTTCTTATACAGTGTGCTCTCATTTTCCACCCTACCTTCTAGGTGGTAAAAATAATATGTCAATTCGGCATATACCTTACATATGCAAATCCACTCACTACAGTGTTTTCTACCAAAACAATTACTGATGAATTGTGAACTTTTGACAATGTTTACACTACAGTGGGATCAATACTAATAATGTTCTGTCAGCATTTCCATTATAAACTTTATTTTTTATGGATTTATGTCTTAGTCATAAACTTTTTTTAGGTTGAAACTTGATTAAAAGGATCAGATCAGAAATATCCTTCTCTAAATTTCATCAATTTCTCATTTGAGAAGAGCTGCCCTCCAAAAGCAAAAAGTTAAGGATGGCTAAGGATATCTGGGGGGCGGAATTCAAATGACCATGGGTATGTTTATTCACCAAACTGCAAAAAAAAACTGAGTCAAGTATGCCTTAAAGTTCATTGCAAAAATTAGGTTTAAGACATAGCATGAAAGCATTCTTTCAAGGTTAACTGAATACTTACCTCTAACTCAAGTGAAAGCTCATCAGAGTTAATGACTTGGTGTTTAAGATGTTACATTGACAGGTTATGTGAGGTAACTGTCAAGATACTGTGGTGTGAAGCAGTTTCAGTTTCACATGAACAAAGGCTTGTCCAAACAAGGAGACTTGGTCAATTTTTCAGAAGAAAAACTTAAAATAATAAAAGAGATACTGCTACTAGGGTGAGGTTTGGCATGCAAAGTTTCAACACTGAGCAAGTTTTATGGCCAAGCTATATGTCCTTAAAAATAGGGCTTTATAAATGGAAGCACTGGCACAACCTTCACTATAGTATTGCAAACAGCAACGCTATTTTATATAACTTGGACAAGAACGTCTTATTAAAATCAAAAAGCTGGTCTATTTTAATATGCTGGGCTCAAAAATTTTTTAACAAAAATAATTAGAATCACTATTTTGCTTAAAATCTCAAAGGTGAAAAGTCCTGAACAGACTTGGGAATGTATAAGAGTCCGTTTTATAAAGTCTGGCCATTTCGTGTTCCTCCTGCCACAGGTGGGCTTCCACTGAGAGGCACCCACTGCAGGAGGGGGTCACTTCCGGCAAAGACTGACAAAGAAGGGTGTTTGTCAAGCAGGTGTGGGGTCACCTAAGAGTGTGACATTTCTTAGTCAATCTCCACATTTCCAAAAAAACTTCCCCATGTAATGCTTACCACTCCAACTTGTAAAAGTAACATATCTCTGTTAAACTGTTTTTTTTTTCTTTTTTTTGTTTTGTTTTTAATTTGTTTTTGTTTTTAGGCAAAGCAAGGCAGGTATTTTTATTGATGTTGTTGTTTGTTTATGTTTTAATTATCTGGAAAGATAAAGGCCACCACAAATCTTTCCATCTCTGAAAATTCCACCAGGCTAGCTTTAGCCCTAAAGTAGGAAAAACAGCAAAATGGAGTGGGAAGGAAAAACAACTCATCAAAAAGTGACAGGCTTTATCAGATGCCAGGTGTTGTCTCTTGATTAAAAAAAAAAAAAGAATATTAAAAAAAAAAACAAAAAAACAAACAAACACCAAAAACCAAAACCAAAAACAATCCACCAAAAACAACTCTCATATCCCAAGAAGAAATTCATTTTAGTGGCCTTGGTCTCAGCATGGTCCTGCCAATTTCAAGCCCCGACCATACATGTATTCTCTAAATGGAATCAGTGGCTACAAAGCGGCCAGCGTATCGTTAGTCACAATACAACAGTAAGGTTGTGAACATACCTGAGCAATGTTCAAGGTCTAGAGCATTGGAGGATGGGCAGGACAAGACAGGACAGAACAAAAATAAAGGAAGAAAAAAAGAAAAGACAAAACAGTGACTATGAGGCCAGCCTCAAGGAACCCAGAGTCAGCACAAACCCACCCACATGTTAAACCACCAAAAACATACACCAAAAAGAAGAAGAAGAAAAAAAAAATCCAGCAATTGAGGCCATGCTGAAGATACCAAGGGTTATAAAAATAGATACCCAAACCAAAAAAAAAAAAAGTCAAAAATTATGGTTAAGTCATGTGTAGGTTTCTCTGGCAAAAGGTATACTTGAAACTGGCCTTATAGAAAAAAAAGCAATGCAAAATAAACCAACTTTTAAAATATCTCCTTTTTAATTTAAACATTCTTAAAGCAATATATAAATGACAGAAACAATATATTACTTAATAAACCATATATTAAAAAAAAATCATCAAATAGTTCTTAACTGTTTTGCTCAGTTAGCTATAGCAAAGAAAAGAGAAAAGAATAGTGCAGATTCTATGCAGAATTGACTAGGTTTCCAGCACATACAGTACCTGCTTATTTAAACCTAGCATATTGCAGACCATATCCCTGGAATAAGGCTGCTCCAAAACATATCTCAACAAAGCAGTCTGTGGTTCAAACAGATCCTTTAAAGAAAATAAAGAAAATCATTGCTTTAAGATCAGAGTTAATATTCATTCAAAAAATTTGAAATTGGGATAAAAAAAATCCTCTAAAGGCTCTTGTTACCTTCACACAGTAGGCAGTATCTAGTGGGAAAAAAATCAAAGGATTTTAGTGTTTACAATTAATGTGCTCCCACCCTTCATTTGATAAATGATGTAACTGAGTTGAAGGGACTTGCTCATGGTAATAGAGAAAACCTTAGGAACAGTTTTGGCATGTGAAAGTCTTAAGCATCACTATAAGGAAAGAATTTTCTGCCCAGAAATCTAATCAAAAAGGAAAGGAGGCCACTTCTAACCATTCTTCTGTAAGTATAAATGCAAACATCATTTCCAGATTCGGGAGGACAAATGACTTGGCAGCACAGGGATTTACAGTGTAGATTCCGAATCAGATTCTCTGAGTTCAAATCCTGACCATACTCTTTGCTAAAGCTAACACCCCACTCTGTGTCTCAGTTTCATCACCTGGATAGTGGAAATATTAAGATGATAGTTAAGAATAAAAGTTGTCATGAAGTAAAGTTCTTAAAACTGTGGCTGGCATATAGGAAGTACACAATAAGTTAAGCTGTTTTTATTACTGATATGATTGTAAATTCCATTTAGTTTATCACTTTTTCATCTTTCAAAGTTTTGCTGACTAATATCCCAAGAGCTGTGAATTGTCACCTTAGTTGTACTATTTTACCCTCCTTCACTCTGGGATAAGTTTCCCAATCACTTTCTACATCATTTTTGACATGAAACATTTACAGAAAATTATTTGGCCCTCCCTATACCCTGCTCTGTCATCCCCTCCAAACCCCAAGATAGTAAGACAAATCTGCCATACGTGTTTCATCATAGCTTTATGTCTATATCTCATATTTCATATTACAGATATATGTGGAGTTTTCTCCTTGAGAAATTTCTACTCTACTTTTGTCCTTCCTCACCTCTCTCCTTTAGAAAAAAACGCAACCAATAAGGAGGCTCACTCTTCAAGTTTTAGGGACACTGCAAATTCATGTTTGGTCCTTGCTTTGTAAAGGAAAAGTGAAAACAAGGAATCGATTTAAAAATTCAATTTTCTAACACCAAGTACTTTGCCAGAAGTGGACCGCTGGAACATAAACACCTGCAATATCACAAACAACAGGCTAAACTTGGATCCTGAAATCATATGACAAAAAGCATAGTTTATGGTTATAAACTATCTTTCACTGAATATTTACTTTTTCAGTCTATGAAGAGATAATTTAGCATTACACAATAAATAATCTTGGATGAATTGGATGAAAACTCTGATGGATCAAAAGTGCCATCATATTGAACAACATACCTTATCATATGGCAAAAGGCCTTTCAAAGGAAAACGGAGAGTTGCAGGGTCCAATTTCCATGAATTACAAATGGCACCCGAATTATTTACAACTGGTAGAAGGCTGCAACGGCCTGTAGGTATTACAAAAAATGCTTTCTAAATCAATGTGAATATAGCAACGCCTAGTCCTTCATTCACTCTACAAATAGTTAATGAATATCATGCTGAACCAGGCACTGACTAAAAATATGTTTTAATTAGCTAAAAGTCTGGGAATTTTCTTTGAATATTTTTAGCCCAGCTGGTTCAAGACCAATTTGTATAAAACTTCCAAACTCACAAATGTTGCATCTGTCCAGGGACAGAGTTCAGCAAGCTACAATCCATGAACCAAATCCACCTGCTCTCGTTAGGTTTTACTGGAATGCTATTCCTTTTGCTCTCTAATGGCAGAGCTGAGTAGCTGTAAGAATGCATAGCCCACAATGCCAAAATATCTATCGTATCACCATTTATAGAAAAAGTTTACAGACCTTTAATCTCGGGTCAAACTAAGTAACTTTAAACAGGATGTTCCTAGAGGCCTTAGATGTAGTATATGACCATTAATCAGTTCATGTATCCAAATGCCTGATAAATATTGTCACTGGGATGTCCTACAGGCACCTTAAGTTCAATATAACATAAACTAAATTCATCCTCACTCTTCTCAAATCTGCACCACTTTCCATAATTCATCAAATGATGTCAATAACCTCTCAGTTATGAAAGCTAAAAGCCTAAGAATTATCAGTCTAGTGTCCTTTTCATTTCTTTTTTGTATTTTCAGTGCCCAGAATACCACCTGACTCACAGAAAGTGCTAAAAACTTGGTCACTGATTAAATAAGGGTCTATAATCCCAGGCTGTTCTGAGGCTACATGATTTCTAGAAGTAATTCAGGAATATATATATGAGAACTGTAAACTGTAAATTATGTGCTTATTTTTAAAAGGAAATTCAGAGACTCTAATAAACATGAAACAAGTGGAAAACAAAATAAATTATATACAGAGCAAAGGTGTGAACTGGAATGGGCTGGGAGTCAGACAATGTGGTGTACTAGGGCCAGAGAGACAGATCTGCTGAGACTTTCAGGTGCCTGGGGAGTAGAGTTATCCTCTATAGAGTATAAAAGCTCCTAGAGTTATACTAAAATGGCAAGTCACCTAGACATGTATAAGATTTCATCCATCAACTTGGTTCAGTAGTCAGCTCACTAAAAACCAGCTCACTAAAAAATTTTAGAATATTTTAAATTATAATCCTACCACAAATGGAGTTTATCCTTGCTGTTGGCCTGAAGGTGTCCACAAAGTCTGATACCAGGTTTCCAAGTAACTAAAACAAAATAAAATGAAAACAAGTAAGTAGAAAAATAAAATCAAGATGCTCTAAATATAAGAATCATTTACATAAAACAAGATAATATGTAAAGATTTAGTACAATTCCTGGCACATAAAACTGCTCAAAGGTTAGTCCTCTTTCACTTCCTCCTAAACAATTACTTACCAGTTCATTTATCCCTGAATTAAGCCAGGTCATACCACCATGTCCTTAGCTATTTGATGAAGCTGTGTATATTTTATGAAATGATATATATAAACTATCTCAACAGGACAGTAGGGAAATGAAAGAAATGCATCATAAAAAAAAATCACATACTATCTAAGGATCAAATGACCATTAAAACATAAGCACACAAAAAATCAGATTAATATAATAATTTTACAAATTTCTATTAAAAAATTAAAAAAAAACCATCAAATTTACCCAATGTGGAAGTTTTCCCTCAGGGTATAGTTTCCTGATCTCTGTGACTGCAAAATATGCTGGTAGTAAACAGGCATTTCTTTCCAAGATATATGCTATAACCTAGGGGAAAAAAAGGGGGAAAAAATTATTATTTTGAATAGTCCCCCACAGATATACCCTTTAAATCCAACAACAATGATATTTAAAAAGTAGAGCTATTATTTCATGTATTCAGTTGGCTTAAATATAGCATAAGAATTCATTTAAATGTGAATATCTAAAAATGAAGATTAATACAATGATTGCTGATAGTAAGTAACAGACTAGATTCCTGATAGTAAGTAACATTGAACATGCATTAAATATTGGTAGACTTCCCTGTTGGATCAGGTGGTAAAGAATCCGCCTGAAATGCAGGAGACCAAAGTTCGATCCCTGGGTCGGGAAGATCCACTAGAGAAGGGAATGGCAACCCACTCCAGTATTCTTGCCTGGAGAATCCTATGGACAGGGGAGCCTGGCAGGCTATAGTCCATAGGGTCAGAGTCGGAAATGACTGAGTGACTAAAACCAACCGGAAGGCAACAGACTAAAATAAAAATTCTTGCAACATTAGGTACAAAGCACAAAGATCTTTAAAGTGGCCCATAGGACAACATCTTACAATGGTTGTAGATACAATAATATCAATATTGTTGTTTTCATAATTAAAAGCTATGAATTAAAATGTAAAATTTCATTTTGAAATACAGTGGAAGTGAAATAGTACCTTTAAAATATGATTTTTGTAGAAGTAAAGAAATGGAACATTTTACAAACTACTGTAAATTTTAAAAGCATGGAACTATAAAACTAGACATCTTTAGGAGATGACCAATGAACTGCAGACAAGTTTAAATTACCTCTCTTGCTGCCAAAAGTTGCTGTACAACAGCTGAGCTCACTGTATTAGGAATTGTCAAGATTTTCTCCAAAATCACTTTTAAGAGATCTCGAACACCCTGATAGAACAAAAAGTCATAGATTAAATTTTTTAAAAGTCCCGGGTGCTGGTTAAAATGGCTAAAGCTTTCAAGATTACATACTTGGAAAAATATGTAACCCTCAAAGTCACACTTTTAATTTTTCTGAACCAAAGCTAACATTCAAACCCCTAACATTAACCCAAGAGAAGTGTTATGTCCCAAAGCAGAATTCTAAAGAATGGCTTGCCATATGAATGAACAAAGGAAGTCACTTATAGATAAAAATTAAACTTTTCACATTCCGTTCAGCTTTTCTTACCTTCATAACATTAGAAAAGTTTCTATTATTATGAGGGACCAAAAAGTTTAATTTGAGCTTAATAGACAAAAATATATTTGGAAGAACTTGAAAATACTCTGAAAAACATGGACAATAAATATTCAGCTTTTTGGCAGACAACCTTTTCTGCACCTTCCTTTTGGTATATATTCTAACTTCATTCCCTCTTTCTCATCATCCATCACATACTTTAACCCCTCAAACTTAGCCAATAAGGCTATTCTGCTAACTGGTCATCTATTCAGATGTATTACCAGTTGCATTATTTCAAAGCAGAATCTAATACACAGGGAAGACATTTCATTCCATAGTATAAACTATGTGATCAGTCTTGTAAAAGACAGAACATATACATGAAAGAAACAATTCTGAAGCACCATACAAATGAGGAAGTAAAACTACATATTAACCTGCTAAGGAAAGTGAAGTACAAGGAAATAGAAAATAATCAGAAAAGGCTTCTTAGAACTGACTTTGTATGAAATCATGACTCTGGCCAATTGTTATCAGTTAATTCATCTGAGATCAGTGAAAATACAGATATAATGCACAGGGTCACGTATCCGCAAGTCTTTCAAGAGACAATAACCAAAGTGGCTTGAATGACGCAGAAGCTTCTGCAGCTGTGGAGCTCCTGAGCTGTGTTGTGAGACACAATTAGAGAGTGTATGCTGTTGGTTTTGGTCAAGAGCAGAGTGCTGAAGATACCAGTTAAGGAATGACAATGGCCAAGGTGGCCAAGGTGAAGCAGGATTTGCTCCCTTTGTCAGCTGATGCCTGCATCCCTTCTCAATTCCACACCTCCTTGCTCTATGTCCTTCCATTGGACAGGGGCCCCAACATCATAAGACCTGTGGCATGAGAGAACCGAGTCTGCTTGGTGACTCCCTGCTTGTCACAGAAGTTCACCAGCTACCTGCACTTTTAAGAATGTTGGGAGAGGAGCAGAGAGCTGTGGGAAACACTGGGCGATTTTAAACTTCAGGAAATACAACAAAAAAGAGAGATTTTATAAATGCTTCCACTTAATTTCTCTTATGTGAAATTAATATACACTGAGAAATTAATATCTGACAGTGATTACTTTATATAATTAGAAAAAACAATACCTTGTAATCCACCCCTCCAATTATTTTCCGAACCAGTTTAAATGTTAAGGCCCAAAGCTGTGTTCTTTCCCATTCAAGTGTGTCAGAGTTTATCAGGGATTCACAAACCATCCTAGAAAAAAGGAATACCCATTCCAGTTACAAGACAGGATTTTTGTAAGTTCTCTAATAGCCAAGGTCCACAAACTCTGGATATTATATTTGTCACAGTAAGTGTTAATAATTGTCATAAAGGTACATTACTCAAGCACACTTTCAAAAAATTACATAGAGCATTTTATATTTTTTACTTATATGAAAGACTTAACCCAAAGTAGAACTAAACCCAAAGCAGACTCCTTACCATCTTGAGCTACCAGGGAAGTCCTAAAGTAGAACTGCTGCTGCTGCTAAGTCGCTTCAGCCGTGTCCGCCTCTGTGCGACCCCACAGACAGAAGCCCACCAGGCTCCCCCGTCCCTGGGATTCTCCAGGCAAGAACACTGGAGTGGGTTGCCATTTCCTTCTCCAATGCATGAAAGTGAAAGGGAAATCGCTTGCTTGTGTCCGACTCTTCGCGACCTCATGGACTGCAGCCTACCAGGCTCCTCCGTCCATGAGATTTTCCAGACAAGAGTACTGGAATGGGGTGCCATTGCCTTCTCCAAAGTAGAACTAAGTAATATTAATTATGTTATATTTTTGCTAGAAAGAAATGTACCAAAAGCTATTGGTTAAATGTGTATCATTAACCAATTAGTGGCAAACTGTGTTTTTCCAAGATGGCTGCAATAAGACTTTCGACCCCACATGCTCTTCTAAAATGTGATATNATGGGGTGCCATTGCCTTCTCCAAAGTAGAACTAAGTAATATTAATTATGTTATATTTTTGCTAGAAAGAAATGTACCAAAAGCTATTGGTTAAATGTGTATCATTAACCAATTAGTGGCAAACTGTGTTTTTCCAAGATGGCTGCAATAAGACTTTCGACCCCACATGCTCTTCTAAAATGTGATATTGATGCTCCTCCCAGGAAGAGTATCAATGTCAAAAGGGTAGAAAAAAAAAATCTATCCCTCAGTTTGGGCAGGTCCAAGACTGGCAAATGGAAAGGCTTTCAAGGCAAGGTGATACAGCTTCTGCCTAGCCCTCTTACGAATGCTTGCTCATAGACTCCACTACACTGTGAGAAAGTCAAGGTCACACAGAGAAGGCATATGTAGGTTCTGGCCAATAGTGCCAGCTGATGTTTCTCAGGTGACAGTTAAGCATATGAATGGGGAAATCTTTGTCATGACTCCAGTCATAGCCACCATCCAATTGCAAACACAAAACCTGAGAAAATCCTTCCTACTCCTTGTCCAAGCAAGCACTATAATCGTGAATGTTAATAATAAAAGGATTATTACTGTTTTAAGTCATGAAATATTGAGGCAATTCATCATGCAGCAAAAGTTAACTGGAACTGACCCAGGAATTTCACTCCTGGGTATATAACTAAAAAATACAAAAACACTAATCTGAAAAGATACACACATCCCAATGGTCATAGCAGCATTACTTATAATCGCCAATATAAGAAAGCAACCTAAGTGTCCCTCAACAGATGAGTGGATAAAGATGTCCCTCTCACTCACACACACACACACACACACACACACACACGCAGTGTACTACCCATCCACAAAAAAAGAATGAAATTTTTCCATTTGCTATAACATGGACAGACTATTAGAGTATTATGCTAAGTGAAATAAGTCAGACAGAGAAAGACAAATACTATATGACATCACATACGTGGAATCTAAAAAATTCAACAAACAAGTCAGTGACTACAACAAACACTACCTAGAAAAGCTTGTTAAAGGGAGTGATTTTAATCCTTGGGCTAAAAGGCAAAGCCTGCCTAGTTTTGAGCACCTGAAGTATACAATTTTAAGAATACTGCATTCTTGAAATTAAAACTGAGATACTATGAAGCACTTTTTTTTGACTATAATTGCCTTCTTTATTCTCTTTCCTTTACAACAACCACCTCAACCAATTTCTAAACATTAATAAAAAAACAAATTTTAGATTGTTCATATTCATCATTAACCATACCTGGGTGGAAGCAGACCAGTCTCGACTGCCATTGCTAAGCAGTCATAAAGAAAAGAAATTCTTTTAGGACTATGCTGGCCATGAATGAATTTAACAATCCACTGGATGCACTGTTCATGGGATTCCTGGAAAATTAGAAAATGATCACATTTTAGGTCTAAATTTATATTTTATAAGTAACAAATAGCTAATAGCATCTGGGAGTATATATGAAGACTATGAGTGAGATACTTCATTATAAATTAACGGATGAAAAGAATGTAAAAGGAACTGAAAAAATTCAGATTTAGTAGCTGAGTTATTTTAAGCTTAAAATCACACAATTATATAGATTAAAACTTCCACCATTTTTACTATATGGGACCTCCAAAAAGAGTATGATTTTATTAACATATTCATGATCAATAAAAAAGTCTAGCAAAGGCACTGTAAGCAGTGCCCTTAATGGCAGATATAAATATCCCTGTCACTGGAGGAAAAAATCCACTATGAATTAGTATATCAGCCTCATGAGAATTTAGTGAATCTAATCCCTAAGAGCCAAATCAGTTATGAACTAATGACATATCCATTTTTCAGACCTGCAAAACTTTAACTCTGATACCAAAATGTGGTGCCCAAATCAAAGATCACCTTCCAGATATCCTCAAGATGTCCTGCTCTGTGCTACCACTGTCCTTCATACACTATTGCTGAATAAATAGTGCTGGTTTAGAAATACTTATTTTCTTCCTGGATCCTCCATCAGAACACAAAACTCTTGAAGACAAGGGTTTTATCTTAACTTATACAGTGTTTAATCAATTATTAAAACATTAAAATGTTAGATATAAAAGATGTAATCACTTACAGAATATCAAATAATATCACTCACAGAAACGCAAAATAAAAGTACACTGAGATAAAATTTCTCATGCTTTCGACTAGTAAAGATCAAAAAGCTCAATAACATGCTACTGTGAGGCTTGAGAGAATAGCAATATATATCCCACTGATATATTGCTAGTGGGAGGATAAATTGGTAAAACTCTTATGGAAGCTATTAGATTATTTTTATAAAAACTACACATAGACCTATCCTCTGATCCAGCAATAATATATTCTGTGTCCTTTGCCTAAAACTATTCATTACAGTATTATGAGAAAAAGGTAAGAAGCAACATATCACATTGGAGGGGGACTGGTTAAACAAAGGACGGTGCAGCCATATAATAGGATATAATGCTGCTCTAAGAAAGAAAGAGGAGAGAAGTAACTTTAAATGGATTGATATAAAATTACAGCAATTTGAGAATTTAAGAGGGAAAAAGCAAGGTGCTAATGAATAATGTACATGGCATACAGACATTCTATAACAATGATTCTATGCATTAAACACTCCAGAAGGAAACATAAACTGGGAAGACTGACTGCAGACAGGAAAAGAAACAAATGACTAAGCTAAGAGAAGCAGAAGGCAGATAATCTTACTCATTGGGTGGAACTTTTCGGACCTTTTTGCATTTTGTATTGCATGAATATATTAGAAAATAATCAAAAGTAAAAGAAATGTAAAAGAACGAATGTACTGCAACTATGCGATTCATTTCTGAGTAGTGTGTCTTAGTCACTAGCGGCTCAACTGTAAACAGTTCTCATCTTCCTACTTATAAGATATCGTAAGAATGTAATAATGTACTACTGGATCATGAGTTCTTTAAGGTTCAAACATTTTGTCTTTTACAAGGCTGCAACTTCTGGTGACTGCTCTTTGTTATTAAGTTTTACTGTACTTGCCTCAATTTTGTTAAAGTATCTTTGGATCCTTACTGTGGCATCTTTGTATCTTTGCTATAGTATCTTTATTATAATATCTTTGTATCAATGCTGGACCAGTTCCTGTGCTGATTAAATGAATGAAGTTTTTAATCCCTTACAACTCCTAACACAGTTGTTCTGAAGTGCACTAAATAAATCAGACTAGGATGAAAATGGTTTTATATAATCTAACTTGGGAGAGATTTATAAAAACAATTCACACTGTGCTATGGTCAACTTGATTTTTCAATAGATTCTCTACTGGAAGAATACAACATGAAATGAACGGAAGCCAGAAGAGACAAATAAAAGATGATGACAATTTTATTTCTCCTTTTCCAGAAAAATCTTAACAGCAACATCAAAGTAAGTGTCAAAAAATAAAGGGCCAAAAATCATCAGCTGAGTGTATTAAAAATGTAGTGCTCACCTGAGAAAGACCAGCCCAAAATTGTCTGAAGGCCCCTAAACAGCTAATAAGTTTCGTTTTTTCATCTTCAGGGGTGTCCATAAACATGCTAAAAAACAAAAATCGAATTATTTGCCACTAGTTTTAAAAATGTAATTCAACATAAGCAGAACAATAGATCTTATAAACCTCCAAGGCAGATCTAAAGAAAATCTTACAAAGATACAATCAGGTAAAAACACAAAGACCTGCCATGTATATACACTCACCCAGGGAAAGCCTCTTCTATAATCTCCGTTTTCTGTTAAAAAAAAAAAATAGTAAACAACATTTTTAAAAAAAATTTGTTTTAAGGGAAGGAGAGGGGCCTCCCCGAGCGAAATAATATAGTGCAACATAGGGCAAATCACCTTAGTCAGCAACCAGCAGAAACAAACACCACCCACCTGCTTGGTCTGTAACAAAGGGTGTTGTGAATTTCAAATGAAACTGAATTTGACAGCAGCTTGAGAATCGCCCAACCCTGGCACACATACTCGATGTCACAACAACGAAGAGGTGGGGAGAGGTTGCATGGGCCAGATTTCTTGAGCCGCCGCCCCCCAGCCACCCCCTCACCCAGTCATCGCCCAGGATCCCTGGCAGTTCCACTCACCACCACCTCCTCAAAAATGCTCTGTAGTTGAGTCTCCATCTGGACCATCACACTCGCCTTCCTTGGAGGCCAGGAGCGCGGCACGAGTCAGGCCCGAGCTCCGGCAGTGGATGGCAGAGGGCCGGAGACACCTGCAGGTAACTTCAACTCGTCGGGGTCAACTTCTTCCTTGGGCGCCAAGCCGGCACTGTCCCCTCCCGGGCCCAGCAATCAGCCGGAACCCGCACGGAAACCTGGAGCGCTGGGTGTGCGCTGACTACGGCACCCACAGAAACAAGAAACCCAGCCAGATGGTTCCGCCTGTGGAGAAGCGCGATCCACGAGCCAGATGCGAGCGCCCCCAAGTGAAACTTCCAGCCTAAGGCACCGCCGCCTGAGAAATCTGTATGCAGGTCAAGAAGCAACAGAACCGGACAGGGAACAACGGACTGGCTCCAAATTGGGAAAAGCGAAAGCGAAGTCGCGTCCGACTGTTTAAGACTCCGTGGACTGTAACCCACCAGCCTTCTCAATCCATGAATTTTCCAGGCGAGAATATTGGAGTGGATTGCCATTTCCTTCTCAAAGGATCTTCCCGACCCAGGGATCAAATCCGGGTCTCCCACATTGCAGGCAGATGTTTTACCGTCTGAGCCACCAGGGAAGCCCATCAAATTAGGAAAGGAGTACATCAAGCGTGTATATTGTCACTCTGCTTATTTAAATTATATGCAGAGTACATCGTGAGAAATGCCAGGCTAGCTGAAGCACAAGCTGGAGTCAAGATTGCCAGGAGAAATATCTATAACCTTAGACAGGCAGATGACACCACCCTCACGGCAGAAAGTGAAGAACTAAAGAGTCTCTTGATGAAAGTGAAAGATGAGAGTGAAAAAAACTGGCTTTAAACTCAACATTCAGAAAACTAAGATCCTGGTGTCTGGTCCCATCACCTCATGACAAATAGATGGGGGAACAATGGAAACAGTGAGAGATTTTATTTTCTTGGGCTCCAAAATGACTGCAGATGGTGACTGCAGCCATGAAATTAAAAGATGCTTACTCCTTGGAAGAAAAGCTATGACCAATCTAGATAGCATATTAAAAAGCAGAGACATTAATTTACCGACAAAGATCCATCTAATCAAGCCTATGGTTTTTCTGGTAATTATATATGGATGTTAGAGTTGCACCATAAGGAAAGCACCAAAGAATTGATGCTTTTGAACTGTGGTGTTGGAGAAGACTCCTGAGAGTCCTCTGGACTGCAAGGAGATTAAATCAGTCAATCCTAAAGGAAATCAGTCCTGAATATTCACTGGAAGGAGTGATGCTGAAGCTGAAGCTCCAATGCTTTGGCCACCTGATTGGAAGCACTGACCAAGACCCTNGCTTTTGAACTGTGGTGTTGGAGAAGACTCCTGAGAGTCCTCTGGACTGCAAGGAGATTAAATCAGTCAATCCTAAAGGAAATCAGTCCTGAATATTCACTGGAAGGAGTGATGCTGAAGCTGAAGCTCCAATGCTTTGGCCACCTGATTGGAAGCACTGACCAAGACCCTGATGCTGGGAAAGATTGAAGGCAGGAGGAGAAGGGGCTGACAGAGGATGAGATGGTTGGATGGCATCACCAACTCAATGGACATGAGTTTGAACAAGCTCCGTGAGTCGGCAATCGACAAGGAAGCCTGGTGTGTTGCAGTCCGTGGGGCTGCAAAGAGTTGGACACAACTGAGCTACTGAACTGAAGGCACCGTGGGGCGAGGCTGGCTGCAGGCCACCACTTCCCAGCTGAAGCGGGAATTGCTTCCTACTTGGTGCTAATGCTTTTGTACCTCAGGAATTAAAAAAAAAAAAAACTTGAGGCCTAGGGGCTGCAGCCTGCAGGAAATGCCCCTGCTGCAACCTGGGTCGACTTGATGTCTGCGAGCTGCTGACTTTTTGGGGCTCCATCAGTTGCCTGGAGCCAGGAGTTGAAACTGCACTTTTCTTGACGACAAGGACCACGTCTTCTCTACTGTGGTAACCTCACTGCCTTGCACAGTGCCAGAACACAGCAGGCTGTCAATGAAGGTTTTTAAAATGAATGAATGCATCATAATTGGTTTTTAATTGTTTTAATTAAAACAATTGAATAAAATCTATTTTCAGTTACGATAATCTAAAAGCAATAATATTTGTCAATTACTGAACACCTCGAGCCTTTGGTAAGGATCGGGGTGGAAAAGGATGGCAAAGAGGAGGATTGGTCCACTGGCCTGGTCGGAGTATGCCAGAGCTTTATTCTTTCAAGCATCAGTTTGACATATTTGTGGAAACTTGGTCTTATTCTTCAAGCTGATTTAGGGGTCTCTTCTTTAGCCTCATACAACACTTTTGTGCAGAAGTACTAGAGAATTTCATTTATGGAGTATTTATCCACTGTTCCTTCAGTACTAGGTATTTAATGAACTGTATTGAAGAGTATATTTTTCAGAATGTCCAAGCTAGAAGGGTGAGAGAGCCAGAATTATTAAAATCCAAGTACCCTAGGGATCTACTTTTTTGTTGTATGCTAAACAGCTTGTTTTATTGTGGATTATCTTTCATCAGATTCACTTCTAAGACAGCTTTCACTTACTGTCTAGCATATTTCCACATTTCTTCTCTGTGTTCCAAATCATTGTATTCTCAGCAAATGCCAGCTATTCTTGATATTGGCCAGGGCTTGTACAGTTAAGTAGATAAGATGGTCAGTGGACTTCCAAGGTGGCTGTAGTAGTAATGAACCTGCCTGCTAATGTAGGAGACTAAGAGATGTGGGTTCCATCCCTGGGTTGGGAAGATCCCCTAAAGAAGGAAATGGCAACCCACTCCAGTATTCTTGCCTGGGAAATCCCATGGACAGAGAAGCCTGGTGGGATACAGTTGATAGGGCTGCAATGAGTCAGACACGACTGAAGTGACATAGCATCATCATCAAGATGGTCTGTGAGAATTATTTGTCATAGCCAAATGCAATTAATTTTTACCTTATGCTCACTGATGCTCCATTCATTAAATAAAAGTTGCCCATCCATTTTTAGATCTTCTTAATGTGTTTTCCCCTGAGTCATTTTTTAAATTGATGTATAATTAAATGGCAACACACTCCAGTATTTTTGCCTGGAACAGGAAGGTGGTGTCTGGGCTTCAAAGGGAAGTAAGGTATTCACAGCAGGATGAAAAGAGTTAACGTTTGGTGAGCAAATGTATGCCAGGCCATCTAAACAATAGCATATAGATAAGACTTTGATCTAACCAGTTTGGTAAGTTACTCCTTGTCCATCACGCCTAGTTCATATTTCACTATACTATTTATGGTGTGAGCTCCTTCCTCAAACAGGTCTTACATCTTAAATTATTTTAGTTAATAAGTGGTGGGAAGTTCAAAGATTCTTCCTGAGTCTTTTCAGCGTTCCAGAGTGGCACATCTGGGGGCAGCCTACCCTGAATCAGTGCTAAACCAGCGTTGCTTCCATGGGATACATGCTACTCAGTTATGATATGTTATCCCTTTTATATATTTCTGAATACTGTTACTATTTTATTGAGATTGTATTTTTTTCATATGCCACTATCATCACCAACTCCTAATAAAACATGTCTTTTTTTTTTTTGATGATCAGCTTTAACTAGTGAAAAAACTCCTTGGTGTCATAGGAGTCCAAATGACCTTTCACTTTTTTTGAAGGTTGTGGAATACCTCATACAGCTGGAACTCATGCTGTTCACTTGCTAAGTTTTGAGCTAATAATTCTCTTCTTGTGGCTTTGCTATTCAAATATTTGACCTGGAAGATACATAGTTACCAAAATTGGGTATGTATATGCAACACCATATGCCACTGTTGGGGGTCCTCCATGATTCAGTGATTAAAAAAAAAAAAAATCCACCTGCTATGCAGGAGACAAGAACTCAATCCCTGAGTTGGAAAGATCCTCTGGAGTAGGAAATGGCAACCCACTTCAGATTTCTTGCCTGGGAAATCCCATGGACAGAGGAGCCTGGCAGGCTATAGTCCATGGGGTCGCAGTACAGTTGGACAGTACTTAGTGGCTAAACAAGGGCAATGCCATTTTTACTATGTAAGAACTTCTAACGATTATACAGTGGAAGCAAGAAATATATTTAAGGGACTAGATCTGATAGACAGAGTGCCTGATGAACTATGGACAGAGGTTAGTGACATTGTACAGGAAACAGGGAGTAAGACCATTCCCAAGAAAAACAAATGCAACAAAGCAAAATGGCTATCTGAAGAGGTCTTACAAATAGCTGTGATAAGAAGAGAAGCAGAAAGCAAAAGAAAAAAGGAAGGATATACCCATTTGAATGCAGAGTTCCAAAGAATAACATGGAGAGAGAAGAAAGCATTCCTCAGGGATCAGTGCAAAGAAACAGAGGAAACAATACAATGAGAAAGACTAGAGATCTCTTCAAGAAAATTAAAGATAACAAGGGGACATTTCATGCAAAGATGAGCTCACTAAAGGACAGAAATGGTATGGACCTAACAGAAGCAGAAGATATTAAGAAGAGGTGGTAAGAATATACAGAAGAAATATATAAAGAAGATGTTCATGACCCAGATAATCATGATGGGGTGATCACTCACTTAGAGCCAGACATTCTGGAACGTGAAGTCAAGTGAGCTTTNATTTCTCCTGGCAATGTTGATTCCAGCTTGTGTTTCTTCCAGTCCAGCATTTCTCATGATGTACTCTGCGTATAATTTACTTGTAGTCAATGTTAACTAATAGAATTCCAATCAGCTGAGGTAGAACAGTTGGCCCTAAAAGTCAGAATGTAAGTTATATTTTTAAAGTGAATGGTATTGAAAGATTGTTGTTGAATTACGACACCAGGATTCTTGGCCCCCGCAGGTGAAGAATTCAATCTGGAGCCAAAGACGAGGCTTGATCACTCAGAGCTTTTGTGTAATAAAGTTTTTTTAAAGTATAAAGGAGATAGAGAAAGCTTCTGACATAGGCATCAGAAGGGGGCAGAAAGAGTACCCCCTTGCTAGTCTTCAGCTGGATGTTATATAGTCACCAGCAGTCTGTTAATGAAAGAAAGGAATGTCTCAAAACTTAGAATGGCACCAGGCCCCTCACCCAAAAGATGTATTTTGGGATAATCTTGGCACCAAATGGTTTATCTTGGGCCATAAAAGGATTAACTTGAATCTTGAGGAAGGGCAGAGCACCATACAAATAGTGTCATTTACATAGATTAGAGGAACAATATCGGAGTATAGCATACTGGTTTATCAAGTAGGTTCTGAGCCCAAAAGGGGGAACAGACTTGAAGACAAAGTTTGGGGTAAATGCATAGTACATTAACATAGCTTAAGATAAACATTTCCATAAGAAAAAGGCAATGGTTAACTTCAAGTGAAACCAGGTGTCATTATGGCAACACAGAATTTAAGAGAAACCTCCTTTTAAATTGTATAGAGAACAAAAAAAATATCTCTAGTTTGTTTCCTCCTGCCGCTTAAGAGAGATAAAAATGTCTGACACTTGCAGGCTGTTTCCTCCATTTGGAGACCCCTGGCCTTCCTGCCTGTTACCCTCTCAGTATCATAGAGGATCCTGCTGTGATTTATGTCAGAGAGTGTTTTGCCTATGGCAGACAAATGGATAAGAAAGCTGTGGTACATATACACAATGGAGTATTACTCAGCCATTAAAAAGAATACATTTGAATCCGTTCTAATGAAGTGGATGAAACAGGAGCCAATTATACAGAGTGAAATAAGCCAGAAAGAAAAACACCAATACAGTATACTAACACATATATGTGGAATTTAGAAAGATGTTAATGATAACCCTGTATGCGAGATAGCAAAAGAGACACAGATGTATAGAACAGACTTTTGGACTCTGTGGGAGAGGGAGAGGGCGGGATGATTTGGGAGAATGGCATTGAAACATGTATAATATCATATAAGAAACAAATTGCCAGTCTAGATTTGATACAGGATACAGGATGCTTGGGGCTGGTGCACTGGGATGACCCAGAGAGATGATATGGGGAGAGAGGTGGGAAGGGGGTTCAGGATTGGGAACTCATGTACACCCGTGGTGGATTCATGTCAATGTATGGCAAAACCAATACAGTATTGTAAAGTAAAAAAATAAACAAATGAATGAAAGCCTAAATAAAAATAAATAAAAATTGAAAAAATAAAAATGAATGGTAGTGGATAATAGAGACCCTGAGAAAAAATTATTTCTAAGAATTTTGATGGTTGGGAGAAGAAGAAAGGAAACAGTGAGTTTATGAAGAAGGAGGGCTGAATTGGAGTCCATTTACAAATTCTGGCCAAGATTTAAGAGTATCTTTGAAAATGTAGTGCAGAGCCCCTGTGGAGGGAGCGCTTGAAGATACATGAAAAGAGAGCGGAGGAGGCGGAAATACCTATAGTTATAAAGCAATTTCCACACAAAGGAGTTGTCAGAGAGAAATGTTGACACATGTAAAGACTCCACCTGCACACACATCCACTCTTGGAAGCACACTGAGGAAGTAAGTGATAGAAAATGAATTAGGCCAAGTGAAAAGTTCAGTAAATTTACTGAGCTCCTTGAAGTGGTACCATATATACTCACTGTCCTTAATGGACACACTGACAAGAATTCAAGTGTATCATATTTATGATCTCTATGCATATAGAGATATATAGTATAGAAAGATGGAGAGAGAAAATCTATTTCATATGAGTTATTTCATCTTTTTTAGTCAATAGAGCAGGGAAACTAAGACTTTAAAAGATGTAATTCACGCTGTTGATATGAATTTGTAACTGAAGGGAAAGTGGGTTTCTGAAGATCTGAAATGTGAAAAGTTTCTGCAAATGATTGATGATGTGTCCTTTTACTTTATGGGCTCTATTTTGTACTTTAACATGAAAACCTTTGTTAAAAAAGAATATCCATCTACAGTATATTTTACCTGAGGTGTAGTGCATTGTGGTTATTTTGCCTGATTAGCCTCTGTGTCTCCTACTTTTTGGGACAGCTCCTAGATTTCACCTTTACTCTCAGATAACACTCATCAAATCCCTAGAATATTCATAAAACTCAGTTTTAGCTAGACCTAGTCCTAATTTGATGTCTTATTTTTTCTCTTAAAATTTTGTATATAAATTTATTTAGTTTAATTGGAGGCTAATTACTTTAAATATTATATTGATTTTGCCATACATCAACATGAATCCACCACGGGTGTACACGTGATCTCCATCCTGAGCCCCCCTCCCACCTCCCTCCCTGTACCATCCCTCTGGGTCATCCCAGTGCACCAGCCCCAAGCATCCTGTCATACATCAAACCTGGACTGATGATTCATTTCATATACAATATTATACATGTTTCAATGCCATTCTCCCAAATCATCACACACTCGCTCTCTCCCACAGAGTCCAAAAGACTGTTCTATACATCTGTGTCTCTTTTGCTGTCTCACATACAGGGTTATCATTACCATCTTTCTAAATTCCATATATATGCATTTGTATACTGTATTGGTGTTTTTCTTTCTGGCTTACTTCACTCTGTATAATTGGCTCCAGTTTCATTCTCCTCATTAGAACTGATTCAAATGTATTCTTTTTAATGGCTGAGTAATACTCCATTGTGTATATGTACCAAAGCTTTCTTATCCATTCATCTGTTGATGGACATCTAAGTTGCTTCCATGTCTTGGCTATTATAAGCAGTGCTGCGATGAACATTGGGGTACACGTGTCTCTTTCAATTCTGGTTTCCTTGGTGTGTATGCCCAGCAGTGGGATTGCTGGGTCATAAGGCAGTTCTATTTCCAGTTTTTTAAGGAATCGCCACACTGTTCTC
>SJYA01001459.1:684892-759899 GCA_006410615.1 Neotragus moschatus
GAATTTTGTTAAGGATTTTTGCATCTATGTTCATCAGTGATATTGGCCTGTAGTTTTCTTTTTCTTGTGGCATCTTTGTTAGGTTTTGGTATTAGGGTGATGGTGCCCTCATAGAATGAGTTTGGAAGTTTACCTTCCTCTGCAATTTTCAGGAAGAGTTTGAGTAAGATAGGTGTTAGCTCTTCTCTAAGTTTTTGGTAGAATTCACCTTGAAGCCATGTGGACCTGGGCTTTTGTTTGTTGGAGATTTCTGATTACACTTTCAATTTCTGTGCTTGTAATGGGTCTGTTAAGATTTTCTATTTCTTCCTGGTTCAGTTTTGGAAAGTTGTACTTTTCTAAGAATTTGTCCATTTCTTCCAAGTTGTTCATTTTATTGGCATATAATTGCTGATAGTAGTCTCTTATGATCCTTTGTATTTCTGTGTTGTCTGTTGTGATCTCTCCATTTTCATTTCTAATTTAATTGATTTGATTTTTCTCCCTTTGCTTGTTGATGAGTCTGGCTAATGGTTTGTCAATTTTATTTATCCTCTCAAAGAACCAGCTTTTGGCTTTGTTGATTTTTGCTATGGTCTCTTTTGTTTCTTTTGCATTTATTTTCCGCCCTAATTTTTAAGATTTCTTTCCTTCTATTAACCCTGAGGTTCTTCATTTTTTTCCTTTTCTAGTTGCTTTAGGTATAGGGATGGGTTATTTATTTGACATTTTTCTTGTTTCTTGAGGTATGCCTGTATTGCTATGAATCTTCCCCTTAGCACTGCTTTTACAGTGTCCCACAGGTTTGGGGTTGTTGTGTTTTCATTTTCATTCATTTCTATGCATACTTTGATTTCTTTTTTGATTTCTTATGCGATTTGTTGGTTATTCAGCAGCGTGTTGTTAAGCCTCCATATGTTGGAATTTTTAATAGTTTTTCCTCCTATAATGGAGATCTAATCTTACCACATTGTGGTCAGAAAAGATGCTTGGAATGATTTCAATTTTTTTGAATTTACCAAGGTAGATTCATGGCCCAGGATATGACTTATATTGGAGAAGTTTCCATGTGCGCTTGAGAAAAAGGTGAACTTCATTGTTTTGGGGTGAAATGTCCTATAGATATCAATTAGGTCTGTATGTGTCTCTTGTTTTCAGGTGAGTCTCTTGTAGACAACATGTATCAGGATCTTGTTTTTATATCCTTCAGCCCATCTTTGTCTTTTGGCTGGGGCATTCAACCCATTTATGTTTAAGGCAATTACTNTCATTGTTTTGGGGTGAAATGTCCTATAGATATCAATTAGGTCTGTATGTGTCTCTTGTTTTCAGGTGAGTCTCTTGTAGACAACATGTATCAGGATCTTGTTTTTATATCCTTCAGCCCATCTTTGTCTTTTGGCTGGGGCATTCAACCCATTTATGTTTAAGGCAATTACTGATAAGTATGATCCCATTGCCATTTACTTTATTGTTTTGGGTTTGAGTTTATACACCCTTTTTGTGTTTCCTGTCTAGAGAAGATCCTTTAGCATTTGTTGGAGAGCTGGTTTGGTGGTGCTGAATTCTCTCAGCTTTTGCTTGTCTGTAAAGCTTTTGATTTCTCCTTCAATTTGAATGAGATCCTTACTGGGTACAGTAATCTGGATTGTAGGTTATTTTCTTTCATCACTTTAAGTGTGTCCTGCCACTCCCTCCTGGCCTGAAGAGTTTCTATTGAATGATCAGCTGTTATCCTTAAGGGAATACCCTTGTGTGTTATTTGTTGTTTTTCCCTTGCTGCTTTTAATATTTGTTTTTTGTGTTTGGTCTTTGTTAATTTGATTAATATGTGTCTTGGGGTGTTTCACCTTGGGTTTATCCTGTTTGGGACTCTCTGGGTTTCCTGGACTTGGGTGATTATTTCCTTCCCCATTTTAGGGAAGTTTTCAACTATTATCTCCTCAAGTATTTTCTCATGGTCTTTCTTTTTGTCTTCTTCTTCTGGGACTCCTATGATTCGAATGTTGGAGCATTTAACATTGCCCCAGAGGTCTCTGAGGTTGTCCTCATTTCTTTTAATTCATTTTTCTTTTTTCCTCTCTGATTCATTTATTTCTACCATTCTATCTTCTACCTCACTAATCATATCTTCTGCCTCCATTATGCTACTATTTGTTCCCTCCAGAGTGTTTTTGATCTCATTTATTGCATTATTCATTATATATTGACTCTTTTTTATTTCTTCTTGTTAAAACTTCTTGCATCTTCTCAATCCTTGTCTCCAGGTTATTTATCTGTGATTCCATTTTGATTTCAAGATTTTGGATAATTTTCACGATCATTATTTGGAATTCTTTATCAGGTAGATTCCCTATCTCTTCCTCTTTTGTTTGGTTTGGTGGGCATTTATTCTGTTCCTTTACCTGCTGGGCATTCCCCTGTCTCTTCATCTTGTTTATACTGTTGTGTTTGGGGTTGCCTTTCTGTATTCTGGCAGTTTGTGGCATTCTCTTTATTGTGGCATCTCCTCGCTGTGGGTGGGGTTGTACGGATGGCTTGTCAAGGTTTCCTAGTTAGGGAAGCTTGTGTCGGTGTTCTGGCGGGTGGAGCTGGATTTCTTCTCTCTGGAGTGTAATGAAGTGTTCAGTAATGAGTTATGAGGTGTCAATGGGTTTGAAGTGACTTTGGGCAGCTTGTATATTGAAGCTCAGGGCTATGTTCCTGTGTTGCTAGAGAATTTGCATGGTATGTCTTGTTCTGGAACTTGTTCGCCCTTGGGTGGTGCTTGGTTTCAGTGTAGGTATGGAGATGTTTGATGAGCTCCTGCCGATTAATGTTCCCTGGAGTCAGGAGTTCTCTGGTGTTCTCAGGATTTGGACTTAAGCCTCCTGCTTCTGGTTTTCAGTCTTATTTTTACAGTAGCCTCAAGACTTCTCCATCTATACAGCACTGTTGATAGAACATCTAGGTTAAAGATGAAAAGTTTCTCCACAGTGAGGGACACCCAGAGAGGTTCAGAGTTACATGGAAAAGAGAAGAGGGAGGATGGAGTTAGAGGTGACCCGAATGAGATGAGGTGGAATCAAAAGAGGAGAGAGCAAGCTAGCCAGTAATCTCTTCCTTATGTGCTCTCCACAGTCTGGGCCACTCAGAGATGTTCAATGGAGTTATACAGAGAAGAGAAGAGGGAGGAAGGAGACAGAGGTGGCCAGGAGGATAAAGGGGGGAATCAAAAAGAGGGAGGCAGATCCAGCCAGTAATCAGTTCCCTAAGTGTTCTCCACCATCTGGAACACACAAAGAGATTCACAGAGTTGGGTAGAGAAGAGAACGGGGAGGGAGGAAATAGAGGTGACCTGGTGGAGAAAAAGGAGAGTCCAAAGGGGGAGAGAGCAGTCAAGCCAGTAATCTCGCTCCCAAGTAAAAATGGGTACTGAAGATTGGGTTCTCAAAGGTACAATATTGATAACAAATACCAAAAGCAAACATTGAAAATCTAGAGTAGAGGTTGGATTTTCAAAAATACAATATTAAAGAAAAGAAATTTTTAAAAAGTCACAAAATTAAAAAAAATATATATATGAAGTTTGCTTTAAAAAATAGGGTCTCACTCTTTTTTTTTGCAAAGTAATAGTAGGTTATAAAAATGAAAATTAAAGGAGTAATAGAGGACTTAGAAATTAAGAAAAAATTAAAAAACAATAGAGAATGATAGTAAAAATTGTAAAAATATACCTAGGACTTTCTCTGGTGTTGTGGGCTGTGTGGGGTCAGTTCATATTCGGATAGCTCCTTGGTCCAGCTTATATTTCTCAAGAATTATAGTTCCCTTCCTATGTAGTCAGTACTAAGTACAGGGTTTTAATCTATTGCACCTGTCATTTTCAAGGAGGTTCCCTCTATTATAGCTTCTTCTCTTTGCTGGTGTCTTCAGTGTCTGATTTCAGCCCTGACACAAGGGGGCGGTGGTGGACACTTTTTTAGGCTCACTTGTTCAGCTGCACTGTGCGGAGGGAGGGATGCTGCAAACAAATAACACTGGTCTGTGCTCGCAGTGTCTCAGCCACACTGGGCCTGCCCCTGCTCACAGCACGTGTGCCCTCGCTGCCCACACTGCTCAGGCTCTAGGTCGCTCCTCCAGTAACTGTCCAAGGCCAGCCCTGGGCTGTGTGCACCTCCCAGGTCTAAGCTGCTCAGGTTCAGGCACTTGGGTAGTCCTCAGAGGCATAGACTCAGTTGGGCCTGTGTTTTGTGCCCTTCCCAAGTCTGAGCAGCTCAGGTGATCAGGTGTTTGGCAAGTGCAGTCACTGTGACTTATCACCTCCTCCATCCCTGCTGCTCGGTTTTCTGGGTGTACAACTGGTGCACCTTCTCAGGCAGATGTTGACTGTCCAGAATCCCAAGAAGTTTTAGTTAGCAAAAAAACCTGCTTGCAGTTTGGTAGATAATGCCTCTCTGGGGCCATGATTGCTCCCTTCCGGCTCTGGCTGCCTGTCACAGGAGGGAGATAGTCTGCAGCTGGCTAGCTCTGTTCAATCCTTTGTTCTGTGAGCAGGCCTGGTGGTGTCTTAGGTTAGGGCTTTTCGCGTAGCTCTAGTCAGTCTTTTGTTCTGTGAGTGGGCCTGGTAGTGTCTTAGGTTAGGGCTTTTAGCGTGGTAGCTACTCCACAGTCTGGGTTGCTAGCCCAAGTTAGTTCTCTCAGATTGCCCTCAAGGCATTCAGGCCCAGTCCTTACTCTAAGCAGTGCAGCCTGCACCTCCCTGCCCAGCCCCCAGTTGCTAGTGGTGGGTGCTGGTGTCTGCGCTGCTTCTCCACTGGGGGAGTTACAGTTGGGCCCATAATCTGGGGGGTTTAATTATTATTTATTTTTCCTCCCAGTTATGTGCCCTCTGTGGTTCCAAGGCTCGCCACAGACTCGGCAGTGAGAGTGTTTCCTGGTATTTGGAAATTTCTCTCTTTTTAAGACTCCCTTCCTGGGATGGAGCTCCCTCCCTGCTTCTTTTGTCTCTCTGTCTTTTATATTTTTTTCCTACCTCCTTTTGAAGACAATGGGCTGCTTTTCTGGGTGCCTGATGTCCTCTGCCAGCATTCATAAGTTGTTTTGTGGAATTTACTCAATGTTTTAATGTTCTTTTGATGAATTTGTGGGGGAGAAAGTGGTCTCCCCATCCTATTCCTCCACCATTTTAGGACCACCTCCTAATTTGAGGTCTTAAGTTTGGCAATCAGTTCTTAAGTCCTTAAGTTTGGGAATAAGATTAAATCCTTTAACTCTTGCTGGACATTTGAGCAAAGAGTTTTAATACTGTGGAAGTGTTAAGTTTGTGGAATGTAGACATCAAATTGCAGGGCTACTATAGGAAGAAGCATTATTAAGAATAGCGTCAGCACATAATTCTTGATAAGTTTGCTGGAACATCTGGATTCAGCTATGTCTGAAAAATGTCTCTACATTTAACAGTGATATGGCCAAGTCAGTTTGAATTAAATTTATATCATCTGCAAGCAAATAACCTTTACTAATAACTGACTGTACAAATTCTACTTTCCAAACCATACAAACTCATTGTATTTAAAATTTTTTAAATTGAAGTATCTTTCATTTACAATGTTGTGTTAATTTCTGCTGTACAGCAAAGTGATTCAGATCTATCTATACACATTCTTTTAAAAGTATTATTTTGCATTCATTCATTTCATTTCATTCATTATTTTTCATCATCATTAAATGATGCCATTGTTTTCATATAAAATGAAAAGAAGATACAGTAAGGAAACAAAATAGTGGACAGTCAATTTGCAACAACATGGATGAACTTAGAGGGCATTATTCTCAGTGAAATAAGTCACACAGAGAAAAACTATATATACTCTATGTTATCACTTATATGTGGAATCTCAAAAATAAAACAAACTTGTTAATATAAGAAAAAATAAACAGTCTCACAGATATAGAGACCAAACATGATTTTCAGTGGGGAGGGGAATGCTCCATACCTTTTCATAGAGGTAGGGAGCAAACTACTATATATAAAATAAATAAGCTACAAGAGTATATTGTACAACACAAGGGAATATGTCCAATATTCTATAATAACTAAAGATGGAGCACAGTCTTTAAAAATTTTGAGCCACTGTGTTGTACACCTGAAACTTATGTTATAGATCAACTATAGCTCACTAAAAAATAAATATTAAAACATAGTGGGCAGTCAATTGTGCAGGAGGAAAATATCAGCAGTCGAGCAGGGAAAATAAATTTTTAGCAGCCTTGAAAGATGAGTGTATATTTTGCAAATATTAGGAGGTTTGATGTGGATGGTTGTATCTATGGATGTTGGGAAGGTTTCAGGATAATCAGCCTTGCATAGAGCATACATTTCAAAAATGTCTAATGTTAAATACATTAGTTGTAAAAATGCTCTACATTTTTAAATGAAGTCTACATTTAAAATTGGAAAGACTGATTCTGAAGTTGAAGTTTCAATACTTTGGCCACNACTTAAGCCTCCTGCTTCTAGTTTTCAGTCTTATTTTTACAGTAGCCTCAAGACTTCTCCATCTATACAACACTGATGATAAAACATCTAGATTAATGATGAAAAGTTTCTCCACAGTGAGAGACACCTGGAGAGGTACACAGAGTTACAGGGAGAAGAGAAGAGGGAGAAGGGAGATAGAGGTGACCAAGATGAGATGAGGAGGAATCAAAAGAGAAGAGAGCAAGCTAGCCAGTAATCACTTCCTTATGTGCTCTCCACAGTCTGGATCTGTCAGCAATGTTCACGGAGTTACACAGAGAAGAGAAGAGAAGAGGAAGGAAGGAGACTGAGGTGGCCAGGAAGATAAAAGGGAGGAATCAAAAGGAGAGAGACAGATCCAGCGAGTAATCACTTTCCTAAGTGTTCTCCACCATCTGGAACACACAAAGAGATTCACAGAATTGGGTAGAAAAGAGAAGGAGGAGGGAGGAGATAGAGGCGACCTGGTGGAGAAAAAGGAGAGTCCAAAGGGGGAGAGAGCAATCAGGCCAGTGATCTCTCTCTCAAGTAAAAATGGGTAATGAAGGTTGGGTTCTTAAAGGTACAAAATTGATAACAAATACCCCAAAGCAAAGATTAAAAATCTAGAGTAGAGGTTGGATTTTCAAAGATACAATATTAAAGAAAAAAAAGAAAAGAAACTCACAAGAATTATAAAATATATATATATGAAGTTTGCTTTAAAAAATAGGGTTTCTTTTTTTTTTGCAAAGTAATAGGTTATAAAAATGAAAATTAAAAGAGTAATAGAGCACTTAAAAATAAAAAATAAAGAAAAATTAAAGAATGATAGTAAAAATAGTAAAAATATATCTAGCACTTTCTCTGGCATTGTTGTGGGCAGTGTGTGGTCAGTTCATTTTTGGATAGTTCCTTGATCCGGCTTATATTTCTCAAGATCTATAGGCCCCTTCCTATGGAGTTGGTACTAACTACAGGATTTTAATCTATTGCACCTGTCACTTTCAAGGAGGTTCCCTCTATTTTAGCTTCTTCTGTTTGCTGGTGTCTTCAGTGTCTAATTCCCGCCCTGACACAGGGGCCAGTGGTGGACACCTTTTTAGGCTCATTTGTTCAGTCATGCTGTGGGGAGGGAGGGACGCTGCAAATGAATAACACTGGCGCTTGCTCGCAGTGTCTTGGCCACACTGGGTTTGCCCCTGCTCACGGCGTGTGTGCTTTCCCTGTCTACACTGCTTAGACTCTAGGTTGCTCTGCAGGGAACTGTCTGAGACCGGCCCTGAGTTGTATGTACTTCCCAGGTCTAAGCCGCTCAGGTTCAGGTACTTGGGTAGTCCTCAGAGACGCAGATTCAGTTGGGCCTGCATTTTGTGCCCTTCACAGGTCCGAGCAGCTCAGGTGGCCAGGTGTTTGGCGAGTGTGGCCGCTGTGACTTATCTCCTCCCCCATCTCTGCCGCTTGGTTTTCTGGGTGTACAACCAGCGCAGCTTCTCAGGTGGATGTTGACCGTCCAGAATCCCTAGAAGTCCTGGTTAGCAACTAAGCCTGTTTGCAGTTTGGTAGATAATGCCTCTCTGGGGCTGCGATTGCCCGCTTCCAGCTCTGGCTGCGCTCACCTGCCTGTCACCAGGCAGGGGGATGGGCTAGGCTAGCTCTGCTCAGTCCTTTGTTCTGTGAGCGGGCCTGGCGGTGTCTTAGGTTAGGGCTGTTCGCGTGGTAGCTATCCTACAGTCTGGTTGGCTATCCCAAGTTAGTTCCCTCAGATTGCCCTCGGGGTATTCAGGCCCGGTCCTTACTCTAAGCAATGCAGCCCTCCCTGCCTAACACTCGCTTGCTAGGGGCAAGTGCATGTGTCTGTGCTGCTTCTCCGCCGGGGGAGTTACCTTTGGGCACATAATCTGTGGGTTTTAATTATTTAATTCTTTTTCTTCCCAGTTATGTTGCCCTCTGTGATTTCAAGGCTCACCACAGACTCGGCAGTGAGAGTGTTTCCTAGTATTTGGAAACTTCTCTCTTTTTTAAGAGTCCCTTCCTGGGACGCATCTCCATCCCTACCTCTTTTGTCTCCCTTTTCATCTTTTATATTTTTTCCTACCTCCTTTCAAAGACAATGCGCTGCTTTTCTGGGTGCCTGATGTCCTCTGCAGGCATTCAGAAGTTGTTTTGTGGAACTTACTCAACGTTCAAATGTTCTTTTGATGAATTTGTGGGGGGAGAAAGTGGTCTCCCCGTCCTATTCCTCCGCCATCTTAGGACCACCCCCTGTTTGCTTTTCTATGTGATCACTCAGGCTGCTGAATAAATGCCCGAGTGATACTAGAAGTAGAGAGACAAGTTAGAAAATTATTGCAATGATATAGAAGAGCCATAGGTCTTGGACCAAGGTGGTAGCATTGTAACTGGGAAGAAGTATTTGGATCTGGAGAGCTTTTGATGTAGTAGATAGACTATATCAACAGGTTGAATATGGAGTAAGAGACAGAATAGTCAAGAATGACCTCAGGGTTTCAGCATGAACTCCTGATATGGAATGTCCATAATTGAGATTGGATAAGACCGTAGAAGGAGTTGCTTTGGGAGGAATAATAAGGAACTCAGTTTTGGATACATGAAATTTGAAGTATCTACCAGATGTCCAAGTAGAAAAGTCAAAAAGTAGTTGGATATATAAGGCTGGCATTCAGGGAAGTTTTGACTGCACATACAACACGGTGAATACCAGCATCATATGTGGGATTTAAAGCAATGTGACCAGGGTATGCCAGCCTTAAAGGACTGGAAGGTGAAGGAAGAAGACTAGGAAAGAATGGACCTGGGAGGAAGCCAGGTGATTGCTGTGTCCTGAAAGTCAAGTGCAAAAAATGTTTCAAAGGAGCAGAATGAATGTAAAACTGTAAAGATATTTTATGTAAATGGTATATAACCCTTTCCCCTTACTTTCTCACTAAACTTTGTTGCTATCTAATTGCTATGCATACCCCTATTCTTAGGCACCTATCTACTTACTGCATGTATTGAACATGTCATTTGACCTATGCCCTCTCCCAGTGTTGCTTTTCTGATATCATTCTAACTTAAGATCCTTCATATATTTCTCCTGCTCTTTCTCTGGGAGCTTTCCAGATCTCTCTAACCCTGTTGATCCCTTGGTATGAGTTTTGCTGTGAACATTTGGTGAACAATTTTGATGTAATAATGTTTGCTCTTCAATTCTGGGAAATTTTATTATGATTTCTTTAACAATATCATTTTTATTTTCTTTGTTTTCACTTTTCAGTACTGCCTCCCTGTTTCAGGGTCAACTAAGTAGTAGCCTCAATTACATCTGCAAAGCCCCTTTACCATGTAAGGCAATATATTCACAGTCTTGAGGATTAGGGCAGGGAACCTTCCTGAGAACCATAATTCTGCCTACCATATCCCACCACTGAATTTTTCATTACTGGTCTCACGTTTTTTTATTTCCAAGAGCACCCTGAACATGATTTGCCTTTTTAAAATTAGTTTACTTCTTATTTCATGAATCTGATACCTTTTCTGAGCATCTCAATCAATTGCGTGTGTGTGTGTGTGTGTGTGTGTGTGTGTGGGTGTGTGTGTGTGTGTGTGTGTAATTCTTCTACCCCTTGCATTATTGCCTCTTCAAAAGTTTTCCCTTTTTCTCTTGTTTGTTCTGGTCCTTCGTGATGAATGCTATCCTGCTATACTCAAAAGCCTGGTGGCCATCTGTTCCACTGAAGAGTAAGCCTTGTTCATCCTTTTTTCTCGTTATGGCTGTCCTCCATGTCTGCTGCCTCTGTGATGAAAGCAATTCCCCCCACTTTCTTCCAACTTGTGAGCCTTCTATTCTGAAGTGGGAGGTGGGGTCCAGACTTTCAACCAATTTCACTACATTTAGCCTCTGTTTGTCCCTCCTACCCTCTCCTAATGGTCCCTGGTGTATTTGAGTCTGGGACTTCTCTGGAGTCCTGGGGAAAAACCAGTTATTATGTATTACTCATTATTTATCACTTTCCACTCGTGAGTCAGGTAATGCAATAAAACTTATCTATTTTTCTGTCCTAATCTGTGCTGGGTACTTCTTGTGCTTCCACCATCAAACTTTGAGACATTGGATAACTGCTGAGCACTGATTGCCTAATCTCTTCACCCTACAGGCAGCTGCAGAAAAAAGTGCTTTGATGCTTCACATAGAGGACTAGAGGGCTGCCGCTGTGATGCAGGATGTAAAGGCCGAGGCGACTGCTGCTGGGACTTTGAAGACACCTGTGTGCAATCAAGTACGAACTCTGAGAGCAAGTTTATTAGCATGTTGGTTGTGTGATCATTAATGCACGTGCAAATGGTTGTCAGACACTTGTGTGTTAATAGTTTGCTTGGACTGACATAATAAAGTCCCACATACTGAGTGGCTTAAGCCACAGAAATTTTGGAAACTAGAAGTTCAAGTTTGAAGTGTTGACAGCGTTGGTTCATTCCAACATTGTGAGGGAGAACCCAAACCTCTTTTCTAGGTTTTGGTATGTTGCTGGCCATCCTTGGTGTTCCTTGGCTTGTGGCAGGAAAACCAAAAAAAAATCTGCCCTTATCTCCAGATGACCTTCTCCCTGTTTCTTCACAGTCTTCCCTCTGCATGTGTTCATGTCCAAATTTCCTCTTGTTACAAGAAGAATACCAGTCACACTGGGTTGGGATCCACGCTTATGACCTCATTTTAATTTGTCTGCAAAGAATCTTTTCTAAATAAGGTCACATTCATAGTAATGGGGGAAGAGAGTTAAGACTTTGGCATTTGGGGGAAGGGACACAATTCAGCCCATAACACCTTGTATTCAGGACCTAGTATTAGCCTGTCCTCTTTTTCAGTATTCTAAAGATAGAATTCACACTTTGTTTAGTTGAGGTTGAGAAATAACAGTTTCCAGCAGATAAAATACTGTAAAATTATACACATTTCAAAGGCAAGTTTTCCTATGGCTTGTCATCTTATTTAGTTTCATTTTTAATAGTTCTTGGAGAGCATAAGACTCCTATAAAAAGCTGATGATTCTTGGTGATTCTGATGCCAATGCTCCATAGAACACACCTTGAGAAACATTGTTTTCTTTCTTTTTTTTTTTTTTTACTTGGGAGAAACATTGTTCTTGAGTGGAAGAGACAGCTTAGTTTGCAATATCTAATTTTCTAGGAAGTCAAGGAAAGTGGTGGCAGTGTGTCTAGTGGTTTAATGATAATGAAGATTAGAACAGTAGAGCTCCTTACAGTATTCTGAAAAGGGCTCGAGGTAGAGGATAACCCAGTATGGATAAGCTCTGTATTCCCTTTGATTCATTATTTAAAATCTTTCCTTTCTGAGTACATAATATATAATGAAGAATGACACTGCATGACTGAAACATACAGCTGTCACCTAGCCAATGCCCTTGTCTGATCATAGGGCTGACATTAATGCCAATCACCATTTCCTGGCAGGTGGCCCTTTGGGAAGCAATCTCCTCTAGATTTACTGAAACTGATCTCACATTAAGTGCTTATCTTGGAAAAATACCAGAGGCACGCTGGGGAGCTGATCTACCATTCTTTCATTGTCAGCTGGAATGCACCTTGGCTGCCTGTGTTCTTACAGACCTGACTGTGTTCCTGTTACTTCTGTTGTCACTGCTTCTTCCTTTATGTCGGTCCTTAGATCAGGCTGGGCAGGCTGCTCTTGGGTGGAAATGGTCACTCAAGGCTGGTAGTTCTTCTATCCTTGGGTGGGAATAGGACAGGTGTTCAGTTTCTCCAAACTCAGAGGTGTACCTGATAGGTAGACCAGAAACACAGCTTATAAAGCTACATTCCTCTCTACCACCCATGCCAAAAGAGGAAAAGTGGTAGATTGCCCCTTATTTGTGTTATGTATTTTCATTGGTGGATGCAGATAAACTAAGAATTTGACTGTATGATAATACAAGAAGTAATGCATGAAGTTTATATTTTTGGTATTGGATGCTTAAAAGAAGGTGTATGCTCAAAACTGAAATTTGTAATTCTTCAGCTCAAATATGGACATGCAATAAATTTCGCTGTGGGGAGACCAGATTGGCATCCAGCCTTTGCTCTTGTTCAGATGACTGTTTACAGAAGAAAGACTGTTGTGCTGACTATAAGAGTGTTTGCCAAGGTAAGCAGGTGGTGCCCTTTTGTCTCCATGAGTTCAGTGACCCTAGAGCTGGCCTAGGCTGCAATATTAAAACCAGTCAAAGAATTTTTAGCCACTCTGTGTGGAAGAAAAGACTCAATGTGTTTACTGTGAGAAGAAATGTGTTTTGTGGATGATAGAGACAGTGAGCTCATAGCATAGACATTACAGAAGAAAAAACTCAACATTCCATGTTGTCTGTAGAGCAAGATCTTTTTCAGTCCAATGACTATGGTAAACATCCTTGTGGTTTAAGACATGAGATGGCATATCCTAAAGTTAAAACATCGAAAAAGAGATTCTCTGGTCCAAATAGCAGTTGGTTAAATCAATAGGATTGTTGAAACAACTATGTCCTGAGTGGTTGGTTTAGTGGCTGATTTAGGACTGGCAAGGGGTCATGTAGAGCCAAGATGAGAATCCAGGTTTATCAATGCCTGATTTCACTTGCTTTGCTACTTTAGGGTCGCAGATTTTTTTTTTTTTTTTTAATCACCAATCTCTCTGAATATCTGATGAGACTTAAGAAAAATGCACACATACATTTAGCAACAAAATTGCTTCAAGTTTTGCTGAAGCAATTGCTGTCAACCCTTTTCTCATAATCAACATGTGTAATATCTTTAGACAAAAAAGAGATTAAATTGAATTTTGATTTTTTTTAAATAGGAAGAAAATGTTATAGTAGAAACATTATTATCCCTTAGTAGAAAATAGGTTTTGCACTAATGGACAAATCAGTTTTTATGCAAAATATAATTGAAAATCAGCTAAGAAGGGCAATCAGAAAGGAAAGTAAAAGCTCCAAACAGTAAGTCTGTTTTTAAATAATAATTGGTACCTAACAGTGAATATTGTGTCATTAAAAATCCATCTAAATTCACAAAGCAAGTATAGTTTCCAGTTTGCTTGTTTCTCTAGTAAGTTCACTGACCATACTGCCTCTGACCTTTGTAGTCTCCTGTCTTCTATCCTAATTTTATAACTCTTAATTTTTTATCTCAGTAGTGATTCTCTGGTCATGTGGTAAATTTTCTCACTGAATTCACTGCACAGTGTTTCTTGAATTTAGCAAAAACAAAAGCGATTGTTACAGGCAATGTTGAAGGTTACCATTACCACTAATTAATTACTTTAATAGTGTTCCCTGAATCATTTCAGCTTATTTTTTAAACAAAGGTGTTTTCTTACTCTAAGAATTCAACACTTCACAGGTGTAAATGATTCTTGCCAAAATTGTGTATCCAGACAGGAGTTGGAGAGAATTTGAATAATTTTTGTGCAAGAAACTAGCTAGTTACTTTTACATTTTAAGTTTAGAATTTTGGAAAAAAAAAAGATTTATTTCTAATGTATAGATGGAAGAGAACAGTACGTTTTTACCATGGGTCCATCACCTTTCTTCAGCAATGATCAACTCATGACCAATCTTGTCTCATGCTGACACAGTGAAATTTTCAAAAAGATAAAAATATGACTCTAATAAATACAAAGCAAATGTATCAAAGAGTCATTAAGTCTTTAAGGAGATAGCCAACTGGAGTCTTAAGCTGGTTCAGAGGATCAGAGACCAAGTATACATATAACTGAAAGAGTGTTGGAACAAAGTCACTAAAGATATAACTTTTGGTGGGACACAAATGATTTGCTTTGTTACAGGACAATTTGCCTGCTATCAGACAAGAATCAGTTACACTGTTATTAGTTTTCTACTAATTAAATGAATCCTTGTGTGTGTACTCAGTCACTCAGTCCTGTCCAACTCTTTGCGACCCCATGAACCTTAGCCCACCATGCTCCACTAGGTTCCACTGTCCATAGGATTTTCTCAACAAGCACACTGGAGTGGGTTGCCATTTCCTCCTCCAAAATGCTATCCTTACTAAGGTGTAAAATAGTAAAAGATAAGCTAGATAAAGGTATATACTTCTAGGCAATTAGACAATTCAGAGAGGTTTTTAAGATTATAATAATTACCAGCATGACATTAAAATGAAGTCTAATTATCAGTTCTCCTTTTGTTCATCTTCAAGTTTTGGACCTAGGTTTGAAAATTTTAGATTACATCAAAGGAAATCCTAATGTTAATATCATTCATCTATAAATATTTTTAGCATGTATCTAAAAAAGATGAACATTTAACAAAATTAGAATACCATCAGTATATCTAAAAACGTCTTCAGAAATTATAATACTTCTTATCTATGTTCAGATTTTTCTGTTTCATGATATTAAAAAATATTTGTTTCAAGTAGGATCCAAAAAGATTTCAGACATTTCAACTGGCTGATATATTTCAAGTCCTTTAAAAGTAGGTTTTCCCTTCCTTTACTTCCTCTCCTGCAATTTACATGTTGGATAAATGGAGTCATTTATTCTGTAAAATTTTCCAGTCTGGGATTTGTAGATTGGATCTTCTGTGACTTAAGCATTTTGTCTTCTTCCATATTTCCTGCAAACTGGTAGCTAGAATTAGAGGACTGTTCAGATTCAAGTGTCTACCTATCTACCTATCATGCATTCTTCACACGTAGTGGTGTTACTTCCATCAAGAGGTATATCTGTCTGTTTGGGGTTATTTTGGTCATGTTAGGCATGTATGATGATTGCATAGCTCCATTGCATGTGTGCTGAGTTGCTAAGTTGTGTCCATCTCTTTGTGACCCCATGGACTATAGTCCATTAGGAGTTGCAAATGATGGCATTCACACTAGATCATTTCTACTTCATTAATGAGCTGAGATGGTCTATAAACAGAAACATCCATGGAGTGAGAATTTTTAAGTTATGATCTTAAAAATTTGTTCAATTTTTCCCATTTAATATCAATATCAATTATTCTCCTTGGTTATTTCTCCTTTATTCATACTTTCTTTTCATTTTTCTTTAGACTATATACCTATGTCAATTAAAGGGCCCCTCGTAGCTCAGTTGGTGAAGAATTTGCCTGCAGTGCAGGAAACCCAGGATTGATCCCTGGGTCGGGAAGATCCCCTGGAGACGGGAGTGGCAGTTCATTCCCCGTATTCTTTCCTGTGAAACCCCATGGACAGAGGAACCTGGTGGACTACAGTCCATGGGGTTGCAAAGAGCCAGACACAACTGAGTGATTAACACTTTCATTTATTAAACTCATTTTTTCCTAGTGGTTGGGAAAGCATTGTCTTTGAGGGGAAAAACATTTGAAAAAAAGAAAGAAAGAAAGAAGAAATTGTCCCTTTCCAGCTAAAATAATTCCCTTTGTTTTCTTGGTAAAGATTGGCTTCTTGATATCGTTAGTATAGATTACTGATCTGTGCAAATCGCTACAGGCACTGACCTTGCCAACATGTGAACTAGCATTTAACACATTCTGTATGAATTTCGTCATTGGAGTAGCATGAATTAAGTCATTTGGAAAGATCATATCCATTGAATGTTAGTTTCTCTTTTCTTGTCTAAAGATGTTGATCTTGTGCTTTTCAGGAGAAACCCCATGGGCGGAAGAAGAGTGCAGCACAGCCCAGCAGCCTCAGTGCCCAGAAGGGTGAGACGGATGTGGCCATGTTTATCCTCCTTTAATAGATGGCGCATGGAAATGTAGTTAAGGCAGGATGAAACTTCCTCCACCATGTTTACATTTGAAAACAAAAGAATTAACAAAAGATTAGATTCCAACTCACAACGCAGTTTGGTTTGCTTTATTGTTTACAAAGCAACTTGTATTAAGTTATTATCTTACAACAATGACTTAAAAAATGGTTGAAGTATCTGTAGTCACATCCCAAGGTCCTATAAAAATCAGAACTAGAATTTAGATCTAAATGACGTTAGCCCAAACTCTTTTTCCATTGCCATCCTGGCCCCTCAGATTTATTCTCACTGAGGGAAAGGGAAGGGAGTTGTCCATGGAAGGCCTCACTGTGAAAGGTGGACCTTTGAGAATGGATGAGGAAAACTCTGTCAGGTGGGCATGGGTGATGAACACGTGAGGCATCACACCTCACCCCACCTTCCCATGAAGCCCTTCACGTGTTTATGATGGCTGCTCCTGGACTTGGTCCAGCCCTGGAAGTATGTCCCATATCCCCTCACAGTCAAGGTGGATTTCCCCTTTGCCTCTGGTATTCGTTTCTGCCCTTCATCTGCTTCACTTTTCTGGCCCAAGCAGTGGGAACATGATAATGAGACAAAAGAAAGAGAAAATACTATCAGGCTATAGAAAGAATTGATGGAGACCTTCTTAGATAATATTACTTCATTTAAAATAATGTGTGTGGATAATGTATCTATTTGTATATCATGTTACTTTGGTTTATACCAGATCCAGCTATCCTCTTCAGAAGTTTCTAGGTAGAAGAGTAAAGAATTTAGAATTAAAAAAAAAAAGACTTGAATTTGGGTCCTGATTTCCTGTAGGACTTTGCCCTAGTAACTTCCCTAAACTTTATCTATAAAATCAGAATAATAGTAATAATAATAGCAATAATAATAGTGCCAATTTCAGAAGATTCATGTGAGAAGAAAATCAACATCCTGATTGCATAAATGTATGACCCTGTTTTTAAGCTGCAAGATTATTTTGATGCCATATTTATAAACAAATTTTAAAATCAGAATCGTGCTAATGACTTTGAGAGTTGGACTATGAAGAAAGCTGAGCACCAAAGAACTGATGCTTTTGAAGTGTGGTGTTGGAGAAGACTCTTTAGAGTCCCTTGGACTGCAAGAAGATCCAACCAGTCCATCCTAAAGGAAGGACTTTATTATTATTCATTGGAAGGACTGATGCTGAAGCTGAAACTCCAATACTTTGGCTACCTGATGTGAAGAACTGACTCGTCAGAAAAGACCCTGATGCTAGGAAAGACTGAAGGCAGGAGGAAAGGGGATGACAGAGAATGAGATGGTTGGATGGTATCACTGACTTTCTAGATATGAGACTGACTAAACTCCAGGAGTTGGTGATGGACAGGGAGGCTTGGCATGCTGCATTCCATGGGGTCACAAACAGACACAACTGAGCAACTGAACTGAACTGAACACGAATTGCAGTATGTCACTTAAATTCCTGGATGATTGTTTTCTACACACTGTAAACAGTTCAAATTTTCTGTTTTTATTTTTTGAGATGTAGTTCTTGTGCATTGAAGTATTTACACTTCAGTATAATTTTTAGAAATTCAGAAACCTATGTAACCCACAGATATAGAATATTTCTAATATATAGAATATTTCCATGTCCCCAGAAAGATGTCTCTGTTCTTATTTTCATCACCATCAGTTCAGTTCAGTTCAATTGCTCAGTCGTGTCTGAGTCTTTACGACCCCACGGACTGCAACACACTAGGCTTCCTTGTCCATTACCAACTCCTGGAGCCTGCTCAAATTCATGTCCATCGAGTCAGTGATGCCATCCAACCATCTCACACTCTGTCGTCCCCTTCTCCTTCTGCCTTCAGTCTTTCCCAGCATTCTGTCGTTTTTGAGATTGCATCCAAGTACTACATTTTGGACTCTTTTGTTGACTATGAAGGCTACTCCATTTCTTCTAAGGGATTCTTGCCCACAGTAGTAGATATAATGGTCATCTGAGTTAAATTCTCCTATTCCATTCTGTTTTAGTTCACTGATTCCTAAAATGTCAATATTCACTCTTGCCATCTCCTGTTTGACCACTTTCAATTTACCTTGATTCATAGACTAGGTTCCTATACAATATTGTTCTTTACAGCATCAGAAATCTACAACTCGGTGTTGTTTTCACTTTGGCTCTGTCTCTTCATTCTTTCTGGATTTATTTCTCCACTGATCTCCAGTAGCACATTGGGCACCTACCAACCTGGGGAGTTCATCTTTCAGTGTCATATCTTCTCATATTGTTCATCACCATAGATTCATGTTTTAGAATTTTATGTAAATACACTCATACCATATATCCTTTTAAGTCTGTCTTTTGTTTTCTTGTTTGTTTGTTTTCTTTTATTGTTTGCTTAACCCAGTGTTTCTGAGACTCATAAATGTAATTGCATGCACTGTTTATCTCACACAGGCTTTTGCACTGTGTGTTTTTTCTGAGTAAAACATTCGTCCCTTTCTCTTTTCATATCATTTCTGTTTGTTCTTTACGGGTCAGTTCACATGTCATACCCCCTGGAGAGCCTGCTGTCACCTTTCCAAGACTGAATCTATGTACTTGAATAGCATCCTGTACCTACATCTAGTCCTTAATCACTTCTGTTTACTTCTTAATTTCATCCCCATAGATAAGGGCTGTGGGGCTTCCCTGGTGGCTCAGATGATAAAGAATCTGCCTGCAATGCAGGAGACTGGATTTGATCCCTGGGTTGAGAAGATCCCCTGGAGAAGAGAATGGCAACCCACGCCAGTATTTTTGCCTGGAGAATCCAGACAGAGGAGCCTGGTGTGCTACAGTCCATGGGGTCTCAAAGAGTCAGACACAACTGAACGACTAAGCACACACACATAGTTAAAGGTTATACTTCCTTAATGCCTTTATTCTCAGTATCTAGCACAGGTGACAAGTTCCCTGGTGTCTCAGACAGTAAAGCATCTGCTTGCAATGCAGGACACCCAGATTAAATCCCTGGGTTGGGAAGATCCCCTGGAGAAGGAAATGGCAACCCACTCCAGTACTCTTGTCTGGAAAATCCCATGGATGGGGGAGCCTGGTGGGCTGTAGTCCATGGGTTGCAAAAGAGTTGGACAGGACTGAGTGACTTAATTTTCACTTTCACTTTTTTAGCACAAGTGAAATGAAGTGAAATTTGCTCAGTCGTGTCTGACTCTTTACGACTCCATTGACTATACAGTCCTTNTGGGGGAGCCTGGTGGGCTGTAGTCCATGGGTTGCAAAAGAGTTGGACAGGACTGAGTGACTTAATTTTCACTTTCACTTTTTTAGCACAAGTGAAATGAAGTGAAATTTGCTCAGTCGTGTCTGACTCTTTACGACTCCATTGACTATACAGTCCTTGAATTCTCCAGTCTAAAACACTGGAATGGATAGCCTTTCCCTTCTCCAAGGGATCTTCTCACCCCAGGGATTGAACTCAGGTCTCTCACATGGTAGGTGGATACTTTACCAGCTGAGCTATTAGGGAAGCCCATCTAATGCAAAGTCCATCTCAGGTACTTGTTAAATGGCTACAGTTCAGTTCAGTTCAGTTCAGTCACTCAGTGGTGTCCGACTCTTTGCGACCCCATGAATCTCAGCACGCCAGGCCTCCCTGTCCATCATCAATTCCCGGAGTTCACTCAGACTTGCGTCTATCGAGTCCATGATGCCATCCAGCCATCTCATTCTCTGTCGTCCCCTTCTCCTCCTGCCCCCAATCCCTCCCAGCATCAGAGTCTTTTCCAATGAGTCAACTCTTCACATGAGATGGCCAAAGTACTGGAGTTTCAGCTTTANTCTTTTGTTGACTATGATGGCTACTCCATTTCTTCTAAGGGATTTTTGCCCACAGTAGTAGATATAATGATCATTTGAGTTAAATTCACTCATTCCAGTCCATTTTAGTTCACTGATTCCTAAAATATTGATGTTACTCTTGCCATCTCCTGTTTGACCACTTCCAATTTGCCTTGATTCATGGGCCTAACATTCCAGGTGTCTATGAAATATTGTTCTTTACAGCATCAGACTTTACTTCCATCACCACTCACATCCACAACGGGGTGTTGTTTTCACTTTGGCTCCATCTCTTCATTCTTTCTGGGGTTCTTTCTCCACTGATCTCCAGAAGCATATTGGGCACCTACCAACCTGGGGAGTTCATCTTTCAGTGTCCTCTCTTTTTGCCTTTTCATACTGTTCATGGGGTTCACAAGACAAGAATTTTGAAGTGGTTTGCCATTCCCTTCTCCAGTGGACCACGTTTTGTCAGAACACTCCGCCATAACCCATCTGTCTTGGGTGGCCCTACAAGGCATGACTCCTAGTTTCATTGAGTTAGACAAAGCTGTGGTCCATGTGATCAGATTGGTTAGTTTTCTGTGATTGTGGTCTTCAGTATATCTGCCTTCTGATGGAGAGGGAAAGAAGCTTATGGAAGCTCCCTCATGGGAGAAACTGATTGAAGGGGAAATTTGTTGTTATTTTGATGCACGGGGCCATGCTCAGTAAATCTTTAATCAAATTTTCTGTTGATGGGTGGGGCTGTGTTCCCTCCCTCTGATTTACCTGGGGCCAAACTATGGTGCAGGTAATGAAGATAATGGTGACCTCCTGCAAAAGGTCCCACGCAGGCACTGCTACGCTCAGGCCACCGCCGACCCACACCTCTGCTGGAGTCTCCTGGACACTCACGGGCAAGTCTGGGTCAGTCTCTTGTGGGGTCACTGCTCCCTTCTCCTGGGTCCTGGTGAGCACAAGGTTCTGTTTGTGCTCTCCAAGAGGCTTAGTAACTATCTAAAACATATTCACCATTTCTTCTTTTCCATTTTAATTGTTTTCCATGTTTGATTTTATTTGAGAGGGATACTCTAATCTGAGGTTTCCAAGGTGCCTCAGTGGTAAAGAACCTACCTGACAATGCAAGAGACACGGGTTCTATCCCTGAGTCAAGAAGATCCCCTGGAGTAGGAAATGGCACCCCATTCCAGTGTTCTTTCCTGGAAAATTCCATGGACTGAGGTGCCTGGTGGGCTACAGTCCATGGGGTCACAAAGAGTCAGACACAACTGAGCGACTGAACAACAGCACTAATCTGCATTTGTCTGATCCCTACGGCTGACATTAGGCACCGCATCTTTTTCTTCTATACAGTGCTCTAGTTCAGTATCCAAATAAATTTTGAGTATAATTTGGACAAGTGCTTCAGAGGAACAGATCAGGATTTCCTGAGACATCTTGAGGGGTTAACGTAGTCTGAGTTAAGGCTGGTTAGAAAGTTCTCTGAATAACAAAAGGGAAAAAAAGTTTACAAATGGCCTGATTAAGGGAGGAGCTGAGCACATTAGGAAAACACATAAAATGAGCAATGGATGGACAGACAAATGGATAGGTGGCTAGACACATAGACAATATGGTGATGGTAAAAATAATAATAGCAGCTACCTCCTACCATGTACTGCTCTATGCCAGGTGCTGTGTGGATCGCCAAAGGAGAACCATCTCTCACTAATGTCTGAGCACTATGAACTAGGGGAGAGGACTAAGGGAAAACCTATAACAGAAGGCAGGCACCAAATCTTGCAAGTTCTTCTAGGCCATAAAATGTGCAGTGAAAATATTGAGGCATTTTAATCAGGGAAGGACCTGATCAGATCTATGTGAATTTTAATACCACTTTTACTGTGTAAGAGGAATGGGTTAGAGGAAGCAAGGGAAAGTAGGGAGAGATGAGTTAGACTTTGCAACATTTCAGGAAAGAGATGGTAGTGACTTGGACTGTGATAGTGACAGCCATTGTGGATAGAAGAAGATGTGTTTGAGATTAAGAGATAGACTTAATATGGCTTTGTGTTATTAAGGTGATGGGGTAAGAGAGTTTCAGATTTCTAGCATAAGCAGGCAGGTTCATTCCAGTAAGGCCACTGAAGGGGATCTTCTTAGAGGACATTATTTTGTAATTGGGATGCCTGTGATGTCTAAATGGAGATGTCCAGAAGGCAACTGAATGTGGATTTAGAGCTCAAAGGAGATGATCAGACTGCTTGGCAGCATATAGTCAGTCATAGAAGTGGAGATGTCCTAAAGAAAGAAAGAGTGAAGCAGGAGAACAGAAGGATTAAGACTAAGCCTTATGTGAAATTTAAGAAGAGGCAAAACAGATGGAGAAGCATTAACTTGTTCTAGATCTTTAAGTTAAACCTCTAGTTTCCTGATCTCTATAACTGGAAATTCCAATAGCACCATCCATGAATACTTACTGAGAGAATTTAATTAGAAAGTGCACTAATAGTATTTGGCTTGTAAAATTCTTTCTCAAAAAAAAAAAAAAAAAAAAAAAAAAATCAGTTTCCCAATCCATTGCTATTATGCATTCTATTTACTGAAAAAAATAATGAAGTCATGTTAGTTAAAAACTTATTCACTTAAATCTTAAGTCAATTCAATGTACTATATTGATAAAGTGTAGAAAAATCTAAAATCATGAAAGAATACAAACAAAATAAAAATGAACTACAATTCACTATTCAGAGACAACCACTGTTAATAGTATCTTGATATATTTTATCTTGGTTTTCTGTTCGTGTGCTTTTACTATGAAATGCTAAACTTGTTTTAAAGCAAAGTTGCATTATGTAATATGTATGAGTGTGTATACAGTTTGATTTTAACATTTTCTATGTATCATTGTATTGTGATTGTTTTCCTATGGTATTTTTAAAAAAATATATATTTTTTAGTGGCTGTTGAGTATGCCTACTGAAGGATGTGGCATAATTTTTTCTTGTATTTAAATTGTAAATAAATAATGTGAGGACAGGCCTTGCCTGTAAATCTCCGTTTGCACTCTGTTTACTTCAGAGAAACACCTAGGAACAGTATTATTAGGTTACAACTTACACCCCTTTCTAACTCTCTGGCTGCACATTGTCATACAGTCTTCTAGAACATGTGTAACCATTTGGGCTCCTATGGAAGTGTCTATGGACTCTTCTACCCAGCATTGGACACTATCGGGAAAGTATTTGCAGTTGAATAATGTTTGTTGATGTTGAACACTTTTTCTCAGATATTTATTGACCAGTCTTCTGTCTTATGGAAAATGCTTTAATTTTTTTTTGGTCTGTAGGAATATAAGGAATTGGTCTTTTGTACACGTAGCATGGGTACTGGGCTCTGATATCCTATTCAAAATCCAACAGTTTTGGAGAAGGAAATGTATTTAATTCTTACTCTATAATAATTAATTAAGCCTTAACTCATGAAGATGATCTTAACTCCAATTTTTTGTCCTTAGGTAATTCAAGCCTTACAGTTGGTAGATAACACTTTTGGATTGTTAATGGAAGGCCTAAAGCAGAGAAACTTGGTCAATTGTGTCAATATAATCCTTTTGGCTGACCATGGTATGCTTTTTAAAAATCATATTATATCATTGATTCTATCTTATCACTTCGGGGAGCACACAGATATAATAAGGAATTTTAGAGTCTGTATTTCTAGACCTAGAAGCTCTTGAATGCACTAAGAATGGTAGGCTGTGATGACTAGAGGACTAAAATTTATACTTTAATTATTCTAACAGTCATTCTGAAAAATTTATCTATACATTTCATTTTCTGTAAGAGTGGAATTAGACCTCTACAGGGATACAGTTGGGCTGTTATTCAACCACAAAAAGTGCCTTTTTTTTTTTTTTCCAGTAAATGATTCTTTCATTTACATTGGCTTCAGTTGACGGTGTTGACTAACTTTACGATGTTCTGTGTATTTTTTCTGAATCATGTGAATAGACTTCTCTAAAGTCCTAGCACTCCACGTTTCTCTACTTGAGGTTAGCTCTCCATTTCAGTTGACTTGAATGTTTAAGGAAGTGAGATGCTGCCACGCCTTCTGCAATCTCATTTTTAAAGTACTCATTCATTCAACAGGTATTTTTAAAGTGCTGACTCAATGCCGGGCAGTTTCCTCCATATGGTGTGTGAGGAAGTACCTTAAGGAGAGGTGGACCTTTTCTAGATGGGGTGGCCTAGAGGGACGAGATGCAAGAAGCATGTCTGTAGAACTTCTGTATAGATCTTAGGACATCAGGACGACATGAAATATAGCAATGAAAGAGTTTCTGATTGTTCTAAAGTTAAGGGAAATGTTTTAATACATGTCTTGTTAAAAGAAATACAAAACATAAAAATAATGAAGTAAATAAAAATAATACAAAGAAAAGTTTGGGAGTCTGAAAAATCTTCAAATAAAAAAAAGTTAACTACAAATCTTTTTAGGAACATATGCTGCTCATATAAATTTAAATAAGACCCTTATGAAAAATAAATATTCTTTAAACTTTGTTCTCCTACTTATTTTATTGTTTTATAAAAATGCATGCTATCTTTGAGATTGGAAAGTATTTCATCTTGCCTTATGTACAAATCAAATTTTATAGATTAGCTCTCTATAGAGAACGTTCTTTTTCAAAATTAACTGATCTACATTGAACAGATGATCTGTTTATAATTCCTATCCATTCTTTCTTATAAACCTGATTCTTCTCTTCTACTAACAAGAATTTCAAAGCCTGCCATTTAGAATGAAGTAATTGGATAAACTGTAAAGCTTCTCAAAAACTTGGTTTGATATATGTAACATAAAATATCTGCTGTTTGACCTGATCAGAGACAACCAATTGTTACCATCTTATACATTCAGTGGACATTTTTTTTTTTTAATTCAGGAATGGAACAAACCTATTGTGACAAACTGGAATATATGACTGATTATTTTTCCACTATAAACTTCTACATGTTTGAAGGACCTGCCCCCCGCATCAGGACTCGTAACATACCTTATGACTTTTTTACCTGTGAGTGTGAAGATGCTCAAATAGAAAAATAACGGTAAAACTAAAAGCAAATAATATAGGCCCCTAATTCTGAGAATTCAGGTATTACCAGGCCCCCTCTTCTGACTTCTTGGGAAGACCACACAGAAGTAAATAAGAAACTCCCATGTTTAAGTACACTCGTTGATAAAGTCTATGGTAATATCTAATATTGTTAGGTTAAAATATATTCCACTCCATTCTTAAATACTAAAATAATTCTTTGCTTAAAATACTTTTTATTTAATTGTACCAGATCATAGTCATTAATAAGCTATGTCAATTCACCTGAATTATTTAAATTTTATAGTTGTCAAGTTTCAATTATAATATGACTTGTTTTTCTTTTCAAACAGTTAATTCTGAAGAAATTGTTAGGAACCTCAGTGTAAGTATACTGTCTCCTAAATATATATATCTAGATTAATGTAATGTCTTTAATCTGGGTTTCAAGAAAATTATATTCTATATTTTCCAGTCCAAACTATTTATAATTTATTTCTTAAACCTCAGTCAACAATTTTTTATATTCCTGTCAGTTGCTTTTATTTTAGCTGTTTTTATTTCAAAATTGACACCACTATAGGAAATTTGTTTTGATACCAGTTTCACTGACTTCTAAATTGAGTGGGCTGATGTTTCAAAGGATCTAGGCTAGTGAGTTTTGGGCAACATCATTTTTCACATTTTTTGTATGATTTAATATCAGGAAATAGCAAATCATGTATTTTATAGATCTTTTTATACAGTTAAGAGCAGTCATTTCTTTAAGTATAATTGAAACTGCTTTTAATTGGCTCTTGCTTCTCAGGTTGTAAAAGCAGAGCAATTTCTAGATAGCTCAAAGCAATTGGAATTTTTCAAGGTGAAGTTCACCACTTCTGGAGAGTGTGTAGTGGTTTTAATAATTCTGTGTTTAACGTATATTCGCAAATATGTATCTATTTATATGGATTCATAGGTTTACCATTGCTTGGGGTGGGGCTAGATTTATTTACGTATAGGTAATATGCAATTATAGTAAAAGCAGAATAAAATGTGAGTGACTGAAGATAAAGAAATACTAGGGAAAGAATAGTTACTATACCCTGGGACACACTGCAAATCTGAAGTAAGAATGACTGCTTAAGCAGAAATGCCTTCATGTTAATCACTCCTTTTTTCTCTTACACCTAATATTCTGATCTTGAATAAGCATGAGGGGTCATCTTACCCCTGCCAGTAAGGGTTTACATGTAGTGTACCCATGCTGATGGAGGGGCGGTGTAGTGAATTTTTAATATACAGACTCTAAATCCACACGTTGTTTTCCCTTAAGAAGTCCTGTTGGTGAGATGAGGAAGGGCAAATGCCTAATAATCCCAGAGGTGCAAAGGGATTTGATAACACAGGCTTTGGAAATCCATTACATTTGTGCACAGTTGGCCCATTTTATAGGTGTCAGGAAGAAATAATTTACCTCTTTTTCAGTGCCGAAAACCTGATCAGCACTTCAAGCCCTATTTGACTCCTGATTTGCCAAAACGCCTACATTTTGCCAAACATGTCAGAATTGACAAAGTCAGTCTTTTGGTGGATCGACAGTGGCTGGCTGTGAGGTTTGTGTGTCTAATTTTTCTCGTAATACTTTTAACAATCATCTTTCATAATACATTTCCTTGACCTTATCCTGTTATTATGATCACATGAGTCTTCCTGAGCATGACAGTTTCTTGATCTTTTATATGCTATCTAGCACTTCTGTATATGAAATGACTGTTACTAGGTTGCCAGCCTTAGCATTCACAATGTAGATAAGAAAGAGGGAGAAGGCTGACTATTTATCAGTTGTTCTAGAGATTATTGGTACCAGCACGTTCTCAGTCTCCACTCTGGTCTCCGTTAGGTGGCAGACAGGATATAAAAATGATAGTAGTTGTCTCACAGGCTGGTAAGGAGTAACTGATTAGATGGCTGTCTAAGATCTTTGTCATCTTTGTGGTTTCCCTGAAAGAGCATGCTTATGTCTGTAAGGCCAAGCTAACCAATTAGTTGTAACTTTTTTTTTTCTAGTTAGAATTGTGATTCACATTGATCATTGAGCATCTGCAAAATATGTCTGTTTTCAGAAAATAGAAACCATAATTCCATCCCCAAATAACAAATTAATTAATTGATTTGGCAAAATTTTATTTTGTGCTTTCTCTGTGTGTAGCAAACTTTGTTCTAGGCTTTGGGGATATAGAAATAATTCCTGCCCTCCTTGTCAAGTGGAGAAGTCTGATAATAAGCCAGTACACAAATAAACACACTCTATCTGGTAGTTTACATTCCCTTTTACATTCCCTATCTCACATTCCCTATTCTTTGTATTTTATTACAGTATTTTCTCTGTATGTGTAAGTGGATATAAGTGGAATCAGTTTCACAATATGTTTTCTGGTCTATCTTATTTGTATGTTACATAATACAGAGGAAAATAAAGGCACAGTAGCTGAAAGATATATTTAATAAAGGAAGAGAAGATGAAGGGAGAGAAGTTGAGCTCTAATATAAATGTGTACAGAATGAAGAACTGAAGATGTACTAGATTCTATTCTCTAAGGTAACAGGAAAGCCAAGCAGAGCACCACTCGGCCAGAGAGAGTGCAGTTTAACATAGTGCCACTAGATGGCACTAGCCTTTCTTCTTGAAGTTTGACCCCCTTCAGCTCAGTGGGCTGTCCTGTGGCTTAGGACAGATTCCCTAAAAAAAAAAAAAAAAAAAAAAAAAAATAAAAATATATGAACATGATTAAGCTTTACTTCTGTTAGATTATAAGTTTTTAGTAGTGTGGGTTTGTAATATATAAATGTGAGTTCTCCAAATATTTACTGTTAAGGATATGAGATCAAATGGTATAGGGATATGAATTAGGAGACCAATAGTACAACATGAGAAAGTGCCCATGGGTTTGACAGCATGGACTATGGGCTCTGGAAGGAGAGTCCAGCCACAGTAATACCTCTGGGTTTCAGTCTTTATTCCTCAGTTGCAAATTGTGAGCTTTGTACATTTACCAGTAAGCTGCTGCTGCTGCTAAGTCACTTCAGTCCTATCCGACTCTGTGTGACCCCATAGACGGCAGCCCACCAGGCTCCCCCGTCCCTGAGATTCTCCAGGCAAGAACACTGGAGTGGGTTGCCATTTCCTTCTCGAGCAGTGAGATGTAAACAGAGCAGCAGCCCCAGAGTTCAAGTTGTGAGAACTTGGACATATTAATATTTCAAAGCTTCATTTTCTCAGCTGCAACACATTATGAACCTGGTTTTACTATTCTCTTGCTATGTGAACACAAAGTAAACTAACTTACATCAGAGAAATTGTTGACCACAGCCNGCAGTGAGATGTAAACAGAGCAGCAGCCCCAGAGTTCAAGTTGTGAGAACTTGGACATATTAATATTTCAAAGCTTCATTTTCTCAGCTGCAACACATTATGAACCTGGTTTTACTATTCTCTTGCTATGTGAACACAAAGTAAACTAACTTACATCAGAGAAATTGTTGACCACAGCCCTAACCAGAGCAACAGGAAAGTCTCACCTGATTAGATCTTGGGGTTATTCTATCTCCAGCTCTTAACACATGAAGCTCAAGCTACCTGTTTTCTAAGCTAAAATATATCATCTTTAGTTATAATGTTCAATATTTGATAAGTTGATTAGATTCCATTTTTGAAAATTATAGCAAATTTCATCATTTAATATAATCTATTTTCCTCCTCCTCCTCCTTGTTTTGCCCTTTGAAAAATGTGTTAGATTTTGCTAATTTGGAGGAACCCAGTTATTTGAAACTAGTTGAAGTAATGTTAAAGTTCCCTTTTAGATAACATGAATAATAGCTTTTTATTTTATGAATGGAAACTGACAAATCATCAGTAAGTCCAGGCACCTTTCTCACAGTGGAGATAGACACAGTCCCCACTAAAGATAGTCACCCAGGCAGAGAGGATGGCAACAATTATAATCAGGTGTAGCAACTGTTGCAGTGGGATCAAGGACAGGGCACAAGGAAACAAAAAGAGTGATTTCATACTGCAGGTGCAAATGCCAGAGAATGTCAGAGAACACTTTCTGGAGAGCCTGACTTCTGCTGTGGGTTTTGAAGACTCAGGATGGGTTAGGCTACATGCTCTGACGTAAGCAGATCTGCCCGGGCAGTTGTCAATCTGAGCATTGTACAGAGACACTCAGCCCAGAAGAGGAGTAAGAGAGGAAGTCTAACCCTTGCTCAGCTCAACAAGCCTTGACAGGCTGTGTTTACAGGAGGAGAAGGACCTAGTTTCCAGGCTGGAAGGCACTCATCTGCTTGCCAAGCCTTGAGCCCTGGCAGCTTGTGACTTCTCAGAGGTGCTTCTTTCTCTGATTGCTCAGCTCAGAGCAGTGGAGCACTTTATTATTTTTTTTAACCCAGTAGGAGCTCTGGGGCAAAGGAAGGTAGAAAGAGTGTCAGGTTTCCAGGCAGAAGGAAGGCGCTCAGCTTTCTTCACAGTCCAACTCTCACATCCATTTCCCATGAAGTGATGGGACCAGATGCCATGATCTTTGTTTTCTGAATGTTGAGCTTTAAGCCAACATTTTCACCTTCATCAGGAGGCTTTTTAGTTCCTCTTCACTTTCTGCCATAAGGGTAATGTCATCTGCATATCTGAGGTTATTGATATTTCTCCCGGCAATCTTGATTCCAGCTTGTGCTTCTTCCAGCCCAGNTAGTTCCTCTTCACTTTCTGCCATAAGGGTGGTGTCATCTGCATATCTGAGGTTATTGATATTTCTCCTGGCAATCTTGATTCCAGCTTGTGCTTCTTCCAGCCCAGCGTTTCTCATGATGTACTCTGCATAGAAGTTAAATAAGCAGGGTGACAATATACAGCCTTGATGTACTCCTTTTCCTATTTGGAACCAGTCTGTTGTTCCATGTCCAGTTCTAACTGTTGCTTCCTGACCTGCATACAGATTTCTCAAGAGGCAGGTCAGGTGGTCTGGTATTCCCATCTCTTTAAGAATTTTCCACAGTTTATTGTCACCCACACAGTCAAAGGCTTTGAGACAGTCAATAAAGCAGAAGTACGTGTTTTTCTGGAACTCTCTTGCTTTTTTGATGATTCATTGGATGTTGGCAATTTGATCTCTGGTTCCTCTGCCTTTTTGAGATCCAGCTTGAACATCTGGAAGTTCACTTTTGAAGCCTGGCTTGGAGAATTTTGAGCATTACTTTGCTAGTGTGTGAGATGAGTGCAATTGTGCAGTAGTTAGCACATTCTTTGGCATTGCCTTTCTTTGGGAATGGAATGAAAACAGACCTTTTCCAGTCCTGTGGCCACTCCTGAGTTTTCCAGATTTCCTGGCATATTGAGTGCAGCACTTTCACAGCATCATCTTTTAGAATTTCAAATAGCTCAATTGGAATTCCATCACCTCCACTAGCTTTCTTTGCAGTGATGCTCCTAAGGCCCACATGATTTCCCATTCCAGGATGTCTGGCTCTAGGTGAGTGATCACACCATCGTGATTATCTTGGTCGTGAAGATCTTTTTTGTACAGTTCTTCTGTGCATTCTTGCCACCTCTTCTTAATATCTTCTGCATATGTTAGGTCCATCCCATTTCTGTCCTTTATTGTGCCCATCTAAAACTCTAGGTTACTTAAAGAGCAAAAGATTTTAAGTACAGGGGCTTCCCTGGTGGCCCAGTGGTTAAAAATCTGCCTGCCAATGCAGAGGATGTGGGTTCAATCCCTGATCTGGAAAGATCCCACATGCAGAGGGCCAACTAAGCCAGTGAGCAGCAGTTACTGAAGCCCAAGCACTGATAGCCTATGCTGTGCAACGGGACCAGCCATTGCAACGAGAAACCCTCACACCGCAACTGGAGTAGCCCGTGCTTGCCGTAACTAGAGAAAGCCTGTGCCCAGCAATGAGGGTCCTGTGCCCAGCAATGAGGGTCCTGTGCAGCCAGAAATAAACAAGCAAACAAAACAAATTTTTAAGTACAAAATAATTAGAAAAAAATATGAGATTATTTCTTTGGTTTTGTGACAAATAAAGCTTGTGAAATAAAAATTTTGATATATATATATAAATTACTAACAAAAAAGTAAATTATTCTAAAATTTATGTGGAAATGTAAAAGAACTAGAATANCTCTCCTCTTTTACTTTCATCAAGAGGCTTTTTAGTTCCTCTTCACTTTCTGCCATAAGAGTGGTGTTATCTCAGCTCCTTACTTGACACCATATACAAAATTAAATTACTGGTGAAATTATAGACTCAGATGTGAACAGCAAACCCATATTTTCTCTTGTGTATATCTCTATGGCCTTAGGATAAGGAAGGAATTCTTAGTATACAGAACAACAACAAAAACTAAAATAATTCAAAGGAAATTAATTAATTTACATTAATGTGTGGCAAAAAAACTAAGTTATGGATGGATTTGCATTTCATATAAGAAACAAATGATGAGTATACAGGAGAAGGAAATGGCAACCCACTCCAGTATTCTTGCCTAGGAAATCCCAGGGACAGAGGAGCCTGGCAGGCTTCAGTCCATGGGGACCTGACTTAGTGACTAAACCACCACCATAAGTGATGAGTATACAGAATAGTAATTCGGATCCAGAACAGGCAGTAAATTTCTGTGAATAAACAAGAGAATCACAAGCATCTTACTTAATAAATGGGCAAAAGGTATGGACCAAATAATTGAACCTCATTAACAATTAGGGAAAAATAAATAAAAGCAAAAATCAATCTGCCAAAAGTCAACCCAAGCACTCATTCATGGCAGGAATAGTTTTATTTAAGGCATTCCCCAGGACCATATAGCTGCCCAGGAAATGTTTACTGAGTGAATACACTGGATAAATTAATCCCAACCATTATTTTTAAAGAGCTAAAGAGAAAGCAGTACTCCCAACCAGATTCCCAACCAGAAAGGTAAATAATCAGGAAAGCTATTTTTGTAGAGAAAATTGGTATTTTAGATACAAAGATTCTAATGAAAAACCCCTACTTATTACTGTTCTTGCTAAGGGTACAGATATTCCATCTCTTTTTATGGAAAGGAAGTGATCAGTGGTATCCAGTTTATTTACTCTTCTTGTTCCAATTCAAGATTTTTGGAGAAAAATAAGCATATTTTCCCACAACTAATTAAGGCTTTGTGTGTTCTCAAAGCCAACTCTCCTGCTGACAATGGTTTAATTGTGGCCAGTGGTAGACAAGCACTCATGTTGTTTTCCAATGTGGGCAAATATTTTACAAAGTTACCTGAGTTCATATGTATGGTTAATGGCAACATCAATTTCTTAATAGGCACAGTGTTCATTTATTTGTGATTTTCATGCAGTGAACATACTGTGAAGCATATTATGAAACAAATATGAAGTTATTCATTCCTTAAAAATAATTTGTTTGTTTTTGATTTTGAGAGGGGCAGTATGTTCATGGCCAGTTTTATTAGTCAATTCTCTTTTGAAAAATCTAGGTACCTGGGATTATGTGCTGGTAAGGGGAATGTTTATGTTTCTAATACTTTCCCCTGCTGTCTTGCATTCCTGAATTTATATGAGCTTTAGCGGAAACCAGAGGCAGAGAGATTTTAAGTAGGCTCAGACTAGGAGTTTAGTACAATTCTTTTTTTGTTATTGTTTTAAAACGAGCGTCTTTGTTACCCAAAGTTCCTGTCCTTTCACTGGTCCCACAGAACTGCTTGTGTATTTCTCCCTCCATGTGACAGGATGGAATTCTAGCAATTTTCTGCTTTCTAATTCAGAAATTACTCTGTTAGTATGTTGTGGTTCAAGAAAATTACATACAAGGATGTTTTGAGATTCACATAAAAAATGTTGTAAATCAGCTCTGTGCTTGAAAAATCAGACTTTAAATAAGCACTTTTTGGAGCGTGGACCCAATTGGCTTGTGTTTTTAAGTTTTATGGAGCTTTTGTTTTTCTGTGGCTTTGGTGGGTTTTCTAATTGTTGTTGTTATTATCTCAGAAGAGTTTTGGGGAAGTAGTTGTGATTTGAAATCAAGGTCCTAGAGCAATTGTTTCAAAACTGTTAAGGTTGATCAGACTGTATAAGGATTTTGCGTCTCTGCTTCCTCAGCAGGAAGATGTAAAGTGTTTGGGTTTTTTTTGTTGTTGCTAGGTAGAAAATTTAAAATAATAGCAAGAATTACAATTATTATTTAGCATATACAATTCAGAAATTGAATATGAAGTCAAAGGACTTTTTCAGAGAAGAAAATCAAGCACACTTTAAAAGATATCTCCCCCAAAAAAATAAATAAATAAAAGATATCTCCTTTTGCCTATATATAGGGAGAAGGATATATATATATACACATATATGTACACGTGTATACATATGTATATATTTCCAATGATGGAATTTTTACAAAGCCTTTTTTGTTTCTAAAGCTTGTTAGCACTGATACTATAAATTATGTCCCAAATATGTTTTGTGAGTCTTTAAAAACTAGAGACATTGTTGTGTATTGCAAAGGATTTTTTTTTAACTGTAATAAATATTTTTTCCTATAGAAAAAAAAATGAATATGACCAGAACAATAATTTTAAAATGTGTATAATTGTTATTCTTACCATAAAGCAAGAAAGCAGTTCTTCCATCTTCCTGTAAATATGTTTTAGCTTTGACATTCAGCCTACAGATAAGGAGAGTTTATAATTTCAATGAAAATAATTTTATCCCTATTTAAGTTCTGCTTTGTCTTCATGCCCGACAAGAAAGTATCTCACTTTCCTGTCTGTGTTCATCATCTACTTCCCTTGAAGAATTTTGAGAGCTAGAGAGTTCAGATTTCATATGAGTGTCTGAGTTCTATTTATTGTTTTCCTGACTTTCTATCCTCTGACTTAAAAAAACTCTAAGGAACTCAGAAAAGATGGCAGGATGAAACATCAACTCACAATATTCTGGGTGTCCATATGGTTTACTGGGTTAGCTGTAAGTCTCCCTGGTTTTCTCACTTTGCAACATCTTATTTTTGGCCATACCTAGTGGCATGCAGAACCTTCCTGACCAGAAACTGAACCCCTGCCCCCTGCAGTGGAGGCATGAAGTCGTAACCATTGAACCACCAGGGAAGTCCTTCCAACATCATTACGTGCCCCTTTCTACCAAGTAAAGAAACCTGGTCATTCAGAATTATTCAATTTATGTTTTTGAAAGAATATGAACAAATGCTTTTAGCATTCTAGTATCCATCACCAGAAGGACAATGAAATAAATGGTGAGAATGGATATACTGTATCTAAAACAAATACCTTCATATTTCTTAATCTACTCCTTCTTTTGGTGGCTATATCACTGAGGAGCTTCCTAAGAAAGGAAGAAGGGAAGATATATATTTGAGACTTCATCTCAAATGTGCATCTCAAAATGTTTTTATTCTAAATAATATGCATAATTATGGAATAGCTTTAGAATTTTAGAAATATGTTTTCTTCAAAATTAATATGATATTAGACTTCTAATGTTTTTATATGCTTCTCCCTTTTTTCTATCTCTTGTTTTTAATTCACTTTTTGAGAAATAGCTGCAATTTCATTTTCTAGAGCTTATTGAAAATTTTATTTCTGCTGTCATATTTTTAAATCCCAAGAGCTCTTTCTGTTATCTCCTTCCTTTAAAAATGCTTTCTGCTCTTTCTTTATGATACCATATATACACTCATCTAGCTAAGAAGAGAGTTTTCTTCTTAGCATTGTCTATTTCTCTTCGTGGTTTCTCTTCCCAACCCCAGCGAATATATCTGATGGTCCTTGGCTGTCAGCTCATGTTTTCAGGGTGAGACACTAAGCTACAGGGCTGAGGCTTGCCAGCTGACAGGCTTCATTATAGACTAATTAGGAGGACTAGACATCTGGTTGGAGACTCTCAATTGTATCTAATTTTCTTTTCAGGCCGGTTTGTTTTCCAAAGAAAGGACACTTCTAATCTGAATCAACATACACAGGGATGATGAGACAGGAGGGAATCTTACCATTCAGTACATAGATTTTTAAATTTAATTCCATTGCTGTGTACGTGTGCTTTAGCCGGGTTGTCCTTCTGGTTCAACTTCTCCAGTGAGCAAACATTCTGTCTGGCCTCTTTTACAGACTTTCAACCTATCCTCTTCTTTCCAACTTTACACACATCCCCTGTCATTAGGAGACTCCCAAGTTTACACTTCTGGTGTTCTACAGTAAGAATCAGCTTCTTCGGGCTTTCCCCAACCCTAGGCTGATGGTTGTCAATGTTCACTGGTTTACCAAGTCAAGGTTACAGTAATAAACAAATATGTTTAACTTCCTGTTTCTGAAAAATTTTTATCATCTCTTATATGTCTTTATTATTACTCTTCTTTTAGTAGGATTTCAGAAGGAAGCAAAGATAAATGTTTGCGTACAATCAAGTTGAGAAATTTACTCAACTTCTGTATAGTTTTTTCCAACTGGAGTACTGCAGTTTGTTAGGGGTACTTTCTCCACTTGTTCTTCCCCTCACCGTCACTCATCTGTTCTATATCTCATCTTGGGGATAACACACAGTGTAACTTGTTTTTTCCTTTGTTAACTGATCTTGTGCATTTTATTTATTTTTCCCAACTTTATTGAGATATAATTGACATATAACATTGTGTAAGTTTATAATGTGTACAATGTGATGATTTGATATATGCCTATATTATAAAATAATCACCACATATGCTTTAGAGGTCATCGTGATTTAGTCACTGAGTTGTGTCCAACTTTTGCAATCCCCTCGTTAGACACCATAGCTAGTTTTTGCTTTTAACACAATACAGTGAATAGAGGAAGAACATTCTAATTTAATTTAATCTTCTCTTTTATAAATTGCAAAATAATTTTTTAAGAAATAAGTATGCAGTGGGCAATAGAGAGCTTATGAGTCAAAATCTCTGAAAACTTTAAATGAATAGCAAAATGTTTATATACTCATAATTATATGCTAATCAAAATATGATATGTAATACTATATCACCTTAAGTACTTAGGTGGCACATTTATTGGATACCTGCTAGTAAATAAATTATTGTGTTATTCCTTAAATAAAGTTGCAAAGAAATTTTTTTAAATTCTTATATTTCATAATAAATAAAGCATAGCTACAAATTTATTAAAGTTCCCAATTAAATAAATTCATACAACTATAGCTTCTTTAAGTTAATCTTAGGTTAAACAGAAGTTCCTGCTCAACTGAAGAATACTATTCTTAATTCTATCTATATTTTAAAAATAAATTGTTTATATTTATTTTAAATTTTTATCTTTTATCATTAATCATTGCAAGCACAATATAAATTACTACCTAAAAGTTAGATCCCAAAAAGGATTTTGATGTTTAGCAGTAGTTCTCATTACTACTCTGTACTCAGTTCAGGTTTTATTCTGCAAATAATCCTTTCCAAAGTGTATTTGATTTGCCCTCCCTGTGTCCCTAACCAGAAGGGAACCACAGAAGAAAACATTGCTGAAGACATCCATTTCCATCGCTTGCGTAGACCTGATTCACTAAGAAAATAGGAAAAGGTTAAGTGAAAAACATTCTAGGGAAGTTACAAACCATATAAGGGTATGGGTGAGCCACACGTGGGCGTCATTTTTTTCTTCTCTTCTCTCTTTCAACAGGGAGACACATCGCCTCTTCCTCCCACTGTCCCAGACTGTCTGCGGGCTGATGTCAGGGTGGCTCCTTCTGAGAGCCAGAATTGTTCCTTCTCTTTAGCAGACAAGAATATCACCCACGGCTTCCTCTACCCTCCTGGTTTGTATAACTCTTTTTTAGAGCAGCAGCTTAGAAAGCCCTCATCAGCTGGATGTGGGCATGTGCCTTAAACATATGCTCCCCACCAAAACTACCTGCTTGGGCTAAACTAGCTGCCCAGGAGGCTTCCAGTGGTTGTGGGCCAGCCTGGAGCAGTGCAACAGCTATAATAAAAACTAATAAATTTTGCACTGGGAACCACACATCAGCTCTGATCTGGCCCAGATGTCAGAGAGTTCGGCAGGTTTAAGTTTAATTTTAAAACTTTGGAGAAGGATGCAAGCGTTTAAAAAAACAATTTTTTTTTTTCCTGCTGACTGGCCAAGCTAAGGCTTGCATGGAGAATGCAGCTGTGCATATGAAGACAAATTAGCCTGGAATTTGGGCTTTTTGCTCACGCTGTATACCCAACAGCTTTAAACTGCGGATTAAGCAGCTGAATGAACTTGAAATATTTTTTCAGAAAGTTTTTCTCTTGGGAACATGCAAAAGCCAGTGTGATTTTTCTAAAACTCAAATCTCTTCTCTGTTCAGCAAGGTTGTCATTTCCTTAATTTACTCAAGAGATTTTCAACCATTTTAACTTCTGGGAAAGGGTTTTCTCCAGATATTTGGCTTCAGTTTTCTGGAAGCCATAACCAAAGAGGTCACTTTAGAGATTTATAATTCAGAGATTCTGAGGCTTACAGTGGGGGAGAAAAGGCTCAATGAAAGCAAGTATTACACTGATGCAAAATTCCTAACAGAATTAGGGTAATAAACTGATGTATCTTACTATAATCTCTAGAGACTATTAGAGCTCCATCAAAATGTATGTAAACCCTAGGACAAATCTGAAATAGTTGCAACATTTGACCCACAAAAATTTTTTAATTGACCCATAAAATAGTGTCTGTTAAGCCTTAAGATACTGGTTGATTTATAAATGTTTGCCTTGATAAGGAAATGAAATTAAATGCTAAACAGCTTGTCTCAAAAAATATTAAGGCTAGAATGAAACTCCCTTCTAATTTTTCATTACAAATTCTGTTAGCAATTCATTCTGGGAAAATTCTTATTTTTCTCTGAAAAGAAGATAATGTTTATTGACTTTCCAACTTTCAGAGTTTAATTTAAAAAGTAGAAAAGTCATAGAGGGTCTGAGGACTGTGAACAGTATCTGAAATCTTAAAGAAAAAAGGCAAAAAATCTTGCTTTTCTTTGCCTTTCGGTGCCCATACATTGGCCTTTCAATAGAGTGTTAGTTAAGGTAGCCAAGTGCAATTTAAATATAAATAGTGTTATAAGAAGCACTCATAGGCTTGCAGGAATTTAGATCCTCTCAATATTTCAATAAGAGATGCTATAAGACAAATGAAGCACAGAGGGACATAGCATATTGCCCAAGTGGGTCAGCTGTGGGCAGCAGAGCTGGGATTCCAACCCCAGGAGTCTGGGTCCAGAGTACACACACCCAGTGCACACTCTGCTAGACATGTCCCTGCGTCTTCAAAGCCAATTACAAAACCTAGGGAATTCCATGGACAGAGGAGCCTGATGGGCTACAATCTGTGGGTCCCAAAGAGTTGGGCACAACTGAGCAACTAAAACATTCACTTTCTTTGTAAATTCAGTATAATCTTATCTTGAAGCCTTAATTTAATTACATTTGTGAGGACACTATTTTCCTACCTATTGTCTTCTGAGGTGATGGGACGATAGGACATGGACATATCTTCTTGAGGGTCACCAACCATCTGCAAGGTATCAGATGCATAAGACTGCCTGAATTATGAATGACATCTACCAGAGAGTCCTTTGTGACTCTCTGTTTTGTATGTTAATAAATTTATATTAATATGTAATAGTAATAGGCCTATTATATAGAATGCTATACTTTCTTTTGTAGCTAGAGTTAATAAGATTTATTTATTTTGCAGCAAACAATAGAACTTCCAATAGTCAATATGATGCTTTAATTACAAGTAATTTGGTCCCTATGTATGAAGCATTCAAAAGTAAGTATATACTTAGATTATTAATTTTGGTGACTGTTTGAATTTCTGAACTAGACACATCCTTAACTGAAATTTGTTTCTGTTATTAGTCATTTTGTTCTTATGTTTTAAATATAGAAACAGGAAGGATATCTAACATAAATTCTTTTCACCTTACTTGAACTTTAGGTAACTTGTTGGTAGAAATTTGATAATATTTTAATTCTAATTTTACTGTAAAGAGATAATCACAAAATAAAACTTTTAAAAATTGTACACATTTGTATTTATATATATACAATTGTATATAATAATGCAAATGTACTATTTCTATACAAAATAAAAATTTTCTGACACTCACCATAAGTAAATGAAGTATGTTCTCCTGAGTCATAATTAAAAAGGCAGTATGTATGTTCTGACTATTGTTTAATACTGTCTCCAAAGCAATTCAGCCCTCAGAAGGCCTTTGGAGACATATTTAACTATAATTTCAAGACTGCAACTACATCAACAACAATACCCACCATGGATGTGGCTGTTTAGTTTTGCTGCTTAGACTGTTTTGCAGAATTCCTCAATGATCACTGACAAGTGTTGAAGTAGAATTGGATGCTATTTAAACGTACCTGTTTATAACAGAAAATATTTCCATGTTCAATAAAGGTAGATATTTTAAGCACTTTATTTCTTTATTTTTAGCCATGTGGAATTACTTCCATAGTGTTCTCCTTGTAAAATATGCCATGGAAAGAAATGGAGTCAATGTGGTTAGTGGACCAATATTTGATTACGATTATGATGGCCATTTTGATGCTCCAGATGAAATTGCAGAGTAAGTAATTTGAAACCAAATGGACATTTAGATTTAGCAATAGGGTATCATAAGGGGAAACTTAAATATTTTAAATTAAAACTCAGTATTCTATTATATAACATATTTATGTATAGATATAATTGTTGACTATTTTCAACTAGTCTATCAAAAGACTTCACAAAATTTTTATATGGTAAAGACTTAAACCAACAGGCAAGGAAAAAAGTATCCAGGAAAGGTTTAGCAAATTTTTTATTTGGAAAATTTCTAAACTAATGAGAAAGGAAAACATAGTTTTGTCACAGCTAAGGAAGTAGGGAATACTCACTGTGCTATCAGAAGTAGAGAACCAGTTCAGCAATAAATAAAAAAAAATCAAGAAGGGTCTATTCAAAATATTGCCCAATATTTCAAATAGTGGATGATTCGTGAAAGTATCTCCCAGGAGAGATTATAGGTGTCCTGTAGAAAACTAGCCCTGTTTATCTTTATAAACTTTATATTTACAACTGTCTTTGTAAACTAAGCTGTATATTTTTGTACTAAACCTGGTCATATAGATTGCTAAGAATTACTCCTGAATCCAGGTCACAGGAACAGAGAGTTGAAGTGTCATCCATGATTTTTCTATTATCAGAATAGACTGTACTAAACTATGGTAATGTCTAAGCCTAGACTATGTAAAGCAATGATCTCTACTTATACCTTCTGATAAGATAACATTTATGAGCACTAATTAAGCTTGTCTCCTTTTAAATTTTGTTTGCCTTGTCAGTGTTTATTGATCTTGTCTTTCTCCATTTAATAATTCCAGCAAATTCTTTGATAGCACTTTACTCCACGCTAGGTACGCTTCTAAGCATTTACAGATACTTTATTTAATCTGAGAAAGATCCTCATCTTAGATTCCATTAGCTCCCATTTAGAAAAAGAAACTGAAGCACAGAGAGGGTAAGGAACTTGTGTAAGTTACACAGCTAAGTAGTAAAGTCAGAACCCAGGCAGTCTAGCTCTGATTCTAAATCACAGTAACATAGTTATACCAGTTATACCATACTTATACCAGTTCATTTTCCTTTTAGTGGACTCACACTAATAGCTTACCTTTATTTGGCACTTGAAACTTTTAAAGGCACTTTTATGTTTGTTATCTGAGACTAAAGGACTGTCAGATCAGTTATATGAATTTATCCCTGTCTATGCTGTGAAAATGGTACCACAAGATCACTTCCATGTTAAAGCTGAGGAAACTTAGAAAGTCATAGAATATTAGAGGATTAGTACACATCCAATGTCTAGTAGAAGTGTGCAGCTAGTCTTGGAATCCCAGATCCTTCATTCCCAGCCCCTGCTCTATTAGGAAATGTCACTAGAAAGTATAAAGTCAACAAAAGTAGGAGGCGGAATATCATGCTTTGCTTTTATTTGTATTCTAATATTTTCCATGATAGAATGACCAAGCTTGGACTTCTGTAAATCTTGATTCTGGCTCAATAAGGCTAAAAAATGTGTGATAAGATTTTAGATTTTCTATTTATTTACTTTCTTTAGCTATAATTTTACCTTGGTGTTTCTTTAAAATATATATATACACATAATCTTCAGAAGCAAAAGTACAATAACATCAGATGTTTTCAATTATGCTTTTAGCTATGCAGTCAACACCAGTGTTCCCATTCCAACGCACTACTTCGTGGTGTTGACTAGTTGTAAAAATCAGACCCAAACCCCTGATGCCTGCACTGGCTGGTTGGATGTCTTACCCTTTGTCATCCCTCATCGACCTACCAATGTGGAAAGTTGTCCCGTGAGTATGCCCCCAGAGAGGCCCAGGGCCCAAAGAAAATGATTCATCAGAGCTCATCTGGGCGTTCATAAAGTGGTTCTGACTACAGTATATATTTTAGGTGTTTCCTAGGTTAGAGTTGTATTAAATGTGACCTCTTTTTTGAACTTTCCCTTAGACTACTGATCTCTATGTAATTAACATTAATTTAAACATGAATATTTAAATATTAATGTAAACATGCGTATGCTTACATGAACATGTGTTTATATTTGCTTGTCATATATATTTTGTTTAGATATATTTTACTCACATTCACTAATAAGGGAAGGGTTGTAGCTTATTAATCTTTTATTCTGAATGCATACCTTAAGGTTCTGTCCCAATGTTGGCATGAAATTAATGCTTCTTAAGTGACTATGTAAATATAAAAATCCCATCAACTTGAAACATGAGGTCTGAAAACATATATATATATAGTGTATATATATTTTTTCCTAAATATATACATATATTTACAAAATAGGTTGGTTCAAATGACATTCCTTGTTTAGTATCATGTATTAGGCCACTTCAAAATCTTGTGGATCAAGGCAAATTACATGTAAATGTTTACTTTGACTTCATGTATGTTCTTCATAGAAAAAATATGCATCCTGGTAATTGGTTGTTACTGAAGTCATTCAACAAATATATCGAATACCTTATAACTGCACAGTATCATGACAGATACTTTTTAGAATGCACCAGGGAGGAATATATTGTCTCTGCCCTCAAGGAGTTCATATATAACTTTGATATTTAAGTTATATATGTAAATGTGATGCAGATACACTAATGGCTTAGTTGATCATATAAGAACTATTTTAAAAATTAGAAAGTAAGAGACACTACAAAGTTGGGATTCATTGCCAAATACCGTTATAAGGATTTACTGTTTCAAATTCAAAACACATGTAGCTGGGATAATCAATAATGGTTATATAAACTGAGGTGGAAGTAAGGCCCTAAAAGATGGGCATCATTTGAACAGAGTGAAAAGATCAGAAAGACTTTTCATTGGAGATAATGAAGGAAGGGACTTGATAACTGCCTGGATACAAGAGCCAAAAGAAAATGGAGAGTCAAAGCGGAATCAGAGATTTTAAATGTAGACAATTAGGAAAAAGAAGGGGAAGTTAGGAATGAGAACTATTTTGGCAGGCAGGTAGGATAATTAAGAACAGGCACATCTGATTTGTAGAAATGGGCGTTCACATGGAAAACCCCATGGGCTATTAGGGATGGATTAAAGCTTAAGTTCTAGGCCAGTTTGAGATTCTTCTCTATTCTTTCAGGTACTGAACATGTAATTGCCTTCACCATGCTATGTACTCTGGACAATACACAAATAAATCAGACATGAATTATGGCCAAAAAACAAACAAACAAAAAAAGGCTCATAGTCTAGCACTGAGAAGCCTAGTCAAATAGAGAAAAGAAAAATAAGTGGCACAAAGAGGGACAGATATTTCAAAGGAGAAATACTTTCTGGTAAGGAAGGCAACATTCTAGCTGAGTCTTGAAGATAGGGTTTGAACTTGAGTGTTTGATGGTTGCTTTCACTGACTAGAAATGGAGGGCATGTGCTAGCTTCTAAGCTAAGCAATGGATCACTCACAGTCCTAGAACCATGAAAAGTTTCCAAACAAGAAGCTATCAGGAGATGTTGTATAGTTGAAACTCTTCCTATTTGTCTTGTCAGAAGTTTATTTAGTTGAGACAAGGGGAAGCAACTATTATGCACTTCCTCTTCTAGTGGCAGACTTTTGTGACTGATACTCCTGGTGTGATTCTCGTTCCCACTCCATCAGGAATAAATAGTTCCTTATCATAGGGGTTCTAGGTAGCCAGTCATAATGGATGTGCAAAGAAGAAACTATTTGCTATCCCTAGTGTAGGCCCTTATTACCTTCTATTAGGACTTCTGAAAATGAATTTTAAGTAGTTTCATTGTCTCCTGTCCTTTTCACCTTTACCTCTGTATACCATGACCAAGTTCCTCATAAAATTTAGCTTTCATTACGAGTATTTTCTCATCTACGAACTTTGATTATCTATCTACCTTGAATAAAGTGAAAGTGAAGTCGCTCAGTAATGTCCGACTCTTTGCAACCCCATGGAATGTAGNTGTCCTTTTCACCTTTACCTCTGTATACCATGACCAAGTTCCTCATAAAATTTAGCTTTCATTACGAGTATTTTCTCATCTACGAACTTTGATTATCTATCTACCTTGAATAAAGTGAAAGTGAAGTCGCTCAGTAATGTCCGACTCTTTGCAACCCCATGGAATGTAGCCTACCAGGCTCCTCCCTCCATGGGATTCTCCAGGCAAGAGTACTGGAGTGGGTTGCCATTTTCCTTCTCCAGGGGATCTTCCCGACCCAGGGATCAAACCCAGGTCTCCTGCATTCCAGGTGGATGCTTTAACCTCTAAGCCACCAAGGAAGCCTGAATAAAAGTACTGTACAAGAACAACAAAAATCTCCCAGCCTGTACTTAAGGCTTTTCACAATTTACCCTCAGTTGACTTTGCAGACCCAAGTTCCAGGCCAACTGAAGTTCTTGAAATTACTTGACCAGCTCTTGGTTTTCCCTACCTCTGTGTCCTTGCTCATGAGCTTCTCTCTTCTAGAATGCCTTTCCTTTCTATCTGCTAAAAATTCCACCTACACTTCAAGGTCAAGCACAAATGGTACAAAGCTTTTCCTGTGCATCCACAGTGGAGACGATCTCAAAATTAATAAGGCATCATTTCTATTGACTAAGACCAATAAGCTGGACATACTCCAAGACTTTAAAGAATTGACAGGATAGTAATCAGGGCGTGACACTGGATAAACAGAACTATGAGACATAATATGTTGAATATGAAACAAGCTATGATTATAAGAGAGGCTGTAACATTGATACATGTGACTGTCAATTTGACATGAAGGAGGGAAAGACAGGACGATAAAGTCAGGTAACTGAAAATTTAGGTGTGACTGGCCAAGAAATACAGAAAATGATCAGTTTTTTTGGTGAAGGATAAATTCGTTGTTTATGGTCCTTCAATTGAGAAACTAGCTGAATACCTAAGAGGCTACAGTAGAGAATAGAATGCAAATGCATGGTTTTGGAGTTGAATATCTGAGTGCATTTATTGATTTGGCCTCTTTGGGGAAACAGCTGAGTGTCACTTTCCTCAAGTGTATGAAACAATTCACCCGCTAATGATGTTGTTGTGAAAATTAAATATTTCATATAGACTTCTAAGAATTCTCAATAAACAGTAAGCAAATGGCGGTCATTATAAATAAATCACATTTCATGAAGAAGTTACATTCTAGAGTCAGTACAAAGTGAAATCTTGTATACAGATAAAATCACATAGAATCAAATCACCAAAAAGTACAGTACCTACACAAGCTATACCCTGAAAATAAAGTTAAAGTGTTAGTCACTCAGGTATTTCTGACTCTTTGTAACCCCATAGACTGTTGCCCACCAGGTTCATCTGTCCATGGAATTCTTCAGGCAAGAATACTGGAGTGGGTTGCCATTCTCTTCTCCAGAGGATCTTCCTGACCCAGGGATAGAAACTGGGTCTCCTGAATTGCAGACAGATTCTTAATTGTTTGAGTGATGTAGAATCTGCCAACACTCCCCCTAGTATTAGAACAAGTAATTGTGCTTTAATTGTGAAATGATGAAATAGTTAGCTTGCTTTAAGGGTCGTACTATATAAAAATTCTGCATTTTTAAATATTCTAATCACTGAGTCTGTGGAGATACTCACACTGCAAGAGGTTTGAGGCAACTGATACTGTTTGTAGAAATGGAAGATTCCCAGTTCCACCTCACACTTGCTGTAAGAACTTGATTCTTATTTTATTTCTTCCTTTGTTCTGTCATTTCTTCCCTCTTCCTCCTTTTTGTTTTTTCCCTTAACTTTGTATTATTAACTTCCTGTCAGATAAATGAGAATATTGCTGTAAGTCCACGTGACTATCTGTGTTTTAACTTAGTATATGTTGGAAATGTAGTTGGGTTATGCTTACTAGTTCACTCGTGTCCAACTCTTTGCAATCCTGTGGACTGTAGCCTGCCAGGCTTCTCTGTCCCTGGAATTCTCCAGGCCAAATACTGGAGTTGCCATTCCCTTCTCTCGGGGATCTTCCCGACCCAGGGATTGAACCAAGGTCTCCTGCGTTGTAGGCAGATTCTTTACCATCTGAGCCACCAGGGAAGCCTGGAAATGTAATTGGGGGTATACACTTGTATTATAAATAGAATTGGGGATAAGACAATAAAGGTGTGGAATTTAGAGGGAATCAGAATTATAGAGATAGATTTTGTATTAAATCACAGGAATGAAATGAAATTGCCAAACAGAAGAAAGGAGAGAGAGGAGACCCAAAGATCAGATGCCTGTTCTTCCAGGAGGGCAAAACCCTGAAATAAGCTGAGGACACAGAAGGTGTCATTGAATAAAGGAGCAGAGCTATGGAAGATAAAGAAGGAGCTTTCAGAACAGCTAAGCGAAAGGGCTACAAAAATCCCACTAAGTTAGGTGATCCTCGTCTGGATGGTTTCATTAGTGTGATGCCAGCAATGACCAGACTATATATGTGAATAAGGAAGTAGTTAGGAGAGAAAAACACTGAAACTGACATCACCTCAAAAAACTTACAAATTGAGTTTTATTTGGGGTGTATACAATATTTCTATTTATGTAATAGGTGAAATACATATAGATTAATAAATGATATATAAATGATCAAAAGCACATATTTAAATATGTTCATAGAAACTCCATATACACAAGGCTTCTATGCTTTCGGGATGCATTGGTACACTAAAGCAGTTGTCTATAGCTGAATTCTGTTCAGATTGGTTGGTGCTGGTGAACCAATCATTTCATTTCTGGTATGAAATAGCTTGAGTATTACCCCGCCTAGGTATAATTATGTTGTTCTTTAAGATCATTTCTTTGCAGTTTTACAAAAGATTGTCAGGTGTTCACTAAACATTCAGTTAGATGGATACCAAATAAGCCAGGAGAAAATAGAATAATAAAAACCAAGTGGGAGAAAACTTTATGGGAAAAGTGATCAAAACCATTCAATGTTGCTAAAATGTGAACAAGTGAAATGAAAGTCGTTTAGTCATGTCCGACTCTTTGCCACCTCATGGATTATACAGTCCATGGAATTCTCCAGGCCATAATACTGGAGTGGGTAGCCTATCACTTCTCCAGGGGATCTTCCTGATCCAGGAATCGAACCAGGGTCTCCTGCATTACAGGCAGATTCTTTACAAACTGAGCTATAGGGGAAGCCCTAAAGAGTGAAGGCAGGAAGAAAAGACTGAATTTGATTCCCATTAGGAATATGAGTTAAAATTAGCACATCACACATTTATTTAACAAACAATAACTCACCTCTTGAATCTTACCTGGAAAAATACTTTAGAGGTTTGAAGCAATGATTTCCTCTTATACTTCCTCTGGCTCAAATAGTAGCTGCCTATTTTAAACTTGCATATTAAAAAAATAAGTGAACAAGTATGCTAAAGTTAATTGAAAGTTATCCATGCAGACTCATCCAAATAACAAACTTGTAACTTTCTTACTTTAAAAAATAGCTAGAAATTTAGCAACTTCATATGACTATCAGAAAAGTCAAAAATAAAGAATAAGAAATTTCATAGCAATCCATGGCTCCAAATTATTGAACTAACCCATATATATATATATATATATATATGTTACCACAAATACTGTACATAGATATGTGTGTGTATATATTTTTATATGTATATATAAATTTTACCATAAATACTGTACATATATATGTGTACAGTATTTATGGTAAAATTTTTTTACTATGCTATTTATATGTTTTTTAATATACTATTTTTTATATTTAGTTAAACCTACTGAAAGTCAAATGGCCAAGAAATATCTGAAAAGACAATAATACTCAGAGTAATAAACTTTAAACATGGATAAAGCACTATTTCGCAACATGGTTTGGCAAGGATGTGGGGAAATGGGGATTATCCCCCACTGTCAGTGGAAGTGTAAATTGTTACATACACTTTGAAGAGTGTTCAGTTCAGTTCAGTCACTCAGTCATGTCTGACTCTTTGAAGAGTGTTAGTTTTACTATTTAGTAAAATAAAAGTTGAATATACTCTATGACCCAGCAATTTCATTTATATATCCTAGAAATGCATGTTCTTAAACATAGAAGACATCTGCCAATTTATTCATGACACTATATTTATAATGCCAAAAAGACTATCAATATGTCAATGAAAGTATAAACTGAGCTACCGCAAACCATAGCTAAAAATAGATGATTTAACTAGATTTAGATATTTCACTATGAATATATTACAAACATAAAATTGAATGAAAAAGTATAGAATCTCATTTATGTCATTTATATAAGTTTGAAAACATAAATCAATGCTATATATTTTATATTGATGTTCAGTAAAAGTTAAAAAACACAGACTGGATTCACAGTGAGTCATGACAATGATTTCCTCTGAGTAAGACTTGACTTTATCTTTAATGTTTCATTTCTTTAAAAAAGTTATATCTGAAGTAAATATAAAAGCGGCTCTACTTTATGGCAGTCTGTATTTGCTATTGTATAGTTTGTACTTCCGTTTTTCTTTTTATGTTAACATACAGCAGAATTTAGCTCTATCAAATTAAGATTTAAGGCAAAAAAATCATAAGAACAAAAATCAATGAGTTGGACATTTTAAGCTAATATAATGTTGTATGTCAATATGCCTCAGAAAAAAACAAGCAAACAAAAAAACCACAGGAAAAAGGGACAACTTCTAAGTAATAAAAGAATTTTCTGTTAATGAAAAACCATGCTCTGGGGGAAATAATCTTTTGCTTTTCTGTTTCAGGAAAATAAATCAGAATCTCTTTGGGTTGAAGAAAGATTCAATGTACATACTGCCCGTGTGCGTGATGTGGAACTTCTTACTGGACTTGACTTTTATCAGGAAAAGGCACAGCCTGTCTCTGAAATTTTGCAGCTAAAGACATATTTGCCTGTATTTGAAACTGTTATTTAACTTAATATATAAAACAGCTTTGTCAAATTGTGAATGATTTTTTTTCCCATTGAAGACGATAAAATAAAATTTTATATTTTCCTTAACCCTACTAAAAGCTGTATTGTGTAATTTTAATTATTCCTTTCTCTTTTTCATTTCTATAAAAATATAATGTTTTAAAGTTACACAGTTTGCACAGACTGTGCTACGTTATTCCCTCCTTATTATCTCATTTATAATCCTTGGCTATCTTTTCCTTCCCAACATCATCTAAATAGAAAGCAGAGTACAAGAAGTAGGTCTCACTTTTGAACCGAATCAATTCTACATCAGTTTTGTTATAAAACTTTTTACACTTAGCAATCAGGAAATATGTATTAAAATTAAAAAAAAATACGCATTGCCTTCATTAATAATTTCATTTGTAAAAGTGGTGCCAACAGATATACTTTGCAAAAATGCATGAAAGAATCATCTTTTACGAAGACCAAGTGGTAGTGATGGTTAAGTTGTTAAGTAATGTCCAACTCTTGTGACCTTATGGACAATAGCCCGCCTGGCTCCTATGTCCATGAGATTTCCCAAGCAAAAATACTGGAGTGGCTTGCCATTTCCTTCTCCATACAAAGACCAGAAAATAACCTAGAAGTCTTGTTGAGCAAATTGTGTTCATGCATGCTAAGTTGCTTCAATTGTGCCTGACTGTTTGTGACGCTATAGACTAGCCCATCAGGTTCCTCTGTCCATGGGATTCTCCAGGCAAGAATACTGGAGTGGGTTGCCATTTGCTATTCCAGGGGATCTTCCCAACCCAGGGAATGAACTAGCATCTCATGTTTCGTGCGTTGGCAGGCAAATTCTTTATTTTACCATTAGTACCATGTGAGCTAATGGTAAGCCCAGGTGAGCAAATTATGGAGTTTATTTAAACAAACAGTGGAATGTGATTCTACTGCTATAAACAAAGGAGTTGGTCTACAGAAGAACTATACGAAAAAGATTTTCATGACCCAGATAATCACAATGGTGTGATCACTCATCTGGAGCCAGACATCCTGGAATGTGAAGTCAAGTGGGCCTTAGGAAGCATCACTACAAACAAAGCTAGTGGAGGTGATGGAATTCCAGTGGAGCTATTTCAAATCCTGAAAGATGATGCTGTGAAAGTGCTNCGCCGTCACTGCCTGGGACTCTCGGCCGCTGTCTCTTGGACGTGGGGTGGCTCGTCTGGGCCGTGCTTATTAGTGAGCCGGCGGCTCGCAGCTAAATGTGATTATTAAGCAAAGAGATCCCAGTATTCATTTGGTAGGTAATAGTATTGGTCAGATTTTAGGATTTGCAGACTGGCAATGTTCCAGACTCCTTTCTGATATATATCCACCAGTTCATCCAAGGGACACAGGCTTTGTTGGTGACAAGATATATGTATGTGTAAAATCATTCTGACAGAAAGACACTGAGTTAACAATTTGTGGAATTATAGGATATTTACAATTGCTAATTTATAACTTTCAGTATGTAGTCTAGTTTTTATAATGAACTTGTTTGTAAAAATGGAAAAAATAATTAGTTGCATTAAAAGAAATATTTATTTAGAAAGAATTTGAAAGACAGAAAGGTTGTAAGAATAGCATAAAGAACTCTGTATAGCCTCCACCCCTCTTTACTAATTGTTAATATTCTCACTTTGTATATTTATGGATAGCTTTAATCTTTCCCCTGAACTTTCTGAGAGTACACTGGAGTCATCATGCCCATTTAGAAAGTAAAAGTTCAGGGTGTATCTCCCAAGATCAAGGACATTGATACAACCACAGTCAGGAAGTTTAATGATGATACAATATCATTTTTTAATTTCCAGATCAAATCTGGTTTTTTTCTCATCTTCAGTTACATCCTTTAAAGTATTTTATTATCTGTGACCACTCACTACCCCCCCCCCCCAAACAGAATCATGCATTGCATTAAGTCTTCTTTCCTCTTTGGTACAACATTTCCTCAGCCCCTACCAAGTAATATTAACATTTTGAAGAGTCGATTTATTTTGTAGGCTGTTCCTCAGTTTGGGTTTGTCTATATTTCCTCATAATGTTTTGTTTTTTTGGCAAATGCTACATCAGTGATGGGCTTCCCTGGTAGCTCAAGTGGTAAAGAATCTGCCTGCAATGTGGGAGACCTGGGTCTGGGTTTGATCCCTGGATTGGGACAGTCCCCTGGAAAAGGGAACAGCTACCCACTCTAGTATTCTGGCCTGTAGAATTCTATGGACTGCATGGGGTCACAAAGAGTTGGACACGACTGAGTGACTTTCACTTTTTTTACATCAGTGATAGTGTGCTCAGTGCTTCATTTCTGGGAGCGCAAGATGTTCAGCTTTGCCATTACTACCGAGGCCAAATTTGGTTCCGCTGGTGTTCACTAGCTTTTCCTTCTGCAAAGAGAGTGTTTACTTCTTGTAAATTGGGAATTATTTGTGTTGAGATAGTTGAGAACCAAAAGTATCCTATTTCTCGTTAAATTTTTACCTGTCTTTAGTACCCAATAATAATTCTTTCTTGATTCAATTTTTACTATGACAGTTCCAAAGGGTGATTTTAAAAACCTCCATTATTCCCCCTACATTTATTGGCTTTCTACTGTAAGGAAAAGACTTCCCTTCTTATTTTTTATTTTTTTATTTTTTTATCTGTAGAGACTCATGGATTCTTTCTTACTCCAACTGATTAAAATACACTGAATCATTGTTTATTTTGGTACTCAAATTGCCCTCAGACTTGACCTGTGTAAGTGCCTATAAGTAGACTCTTACGTCCTTTTGACATGTCATTATTTTTTAAGAACTTCCTTACTTTTTGGTAAAAATAAATGTTTTAGGCTCATCTTGTATGACCTGTGCTAACTCTGAGATCAGTCATTTCTCCAAGGAGCTCTGGTTCTATTTATTCAGTGCTGATGTCTTAATTAATTTTGGAGCTTCACTGTATCTAGGCTCCTTTAGTCAACAAAAGTACAATCTATAGCTACATCTCTGTCCGTATCTATTTATGTTTATAATTACACATACAAAATGCAATGAGTTCAATGACCACTCAATACTCCATGGTCCTTTCTAACTCCTCATTTCATAATAGTATCTTCCTTCTCCAATAGTGAGAAACTTGTTTCCCAACATTATCAATATTTTTATTCATTGCTCAATCTTATACTACAAGGAATGAAGGAATTGCTAACCAATACCATTGAGAGAAAAAATTCTACTAAGTAGAATTTAATAAATGTTTTCGGTTCTTTGTGTCTCTAGACTTAGAATTTATAATCAGATTCTGTGTCCCAAAATGACTAGGATTAATTTTCCCCCCTTCAGTATAGATACAGTATTCTTTCATGGATCATGCCTTTGGTGTTGTATCTGAACACCACACCCAAGGTCATCTAGGTTTTCTGCTATGCTCTGTGCTAGGAGTTTATAATTTTGTATTTTACATTTATGCCTATGATCTATTTGGAGCTGATTTTGTGAAAGAGGTAAGGTCTCTGTCTAAATCAACTTTTTTTTTCTTTGCACTTGGATGTCCACTTGTTCTAGCACCATTTGTTGAAAAGACTAGCTTTGCTCCATTGTATTGCCTTCACTCCTTTGTCAAAGATCAGTTGACTACCATAGTTAATTAAGTCAATCCCCTATGTGAGAGCCTTTAATTGTTTCCAATATTTTGTAGTTACAAATATACTGCAGTGAATAGCTTAATCCACATGTATATGTGTTAAGTGTTATATGTTAGTGTCTGACTAACAGTCAGTCAGCGTCTGACTGTTTAAGACTCTCTGGACTGTGGCTTGCCAGGCTCCTCTCTCCATGGGATTCGCCAGGCAAGAATACTGGAGTGGGTTGCCACTGCATTCTCCAGGGGATCTTATGGACCCAGGGATTGAATCTGGGTCTCCTGCATGGCAGGCAGGTTCTTAACGACCTGAGCCACCAGGGGAGCCATTAGGGAATCCACATGTAATTTTGTTCAAAGTGTATCTTCTATAAAAATTTCTAGAAGTTGGTAAGCATATATATGGCAGCTTTTTTTGTTTTTAAATAGAAGTACTATATTGTTACAACTTTAATTCCTAAATTGGTACATCAAAATCTGAACTTAGAGATGTAGTTTTCCTCCATCAGAAAAGCAAAGATTTATTTTTTCTAAATCATAAAAAGCACATACTCATTGTAAAACTATCCAAACTACATGCACATATATATACTATTTAACTACATATATAACTATTTTACATATAAACTATATCATAAATATATTAAAATCACACATAGTCACATCAACCAATGATTATAACAGACTCTATTAATTCATGACACCTGGACATAGCTTTCCTTTGAATGTAGTATTTTAACATGGCATTTGGGAAAATGTCAATCCACATTACTTTGGTTCAGAGTCAGATTTTTTTTTTCCTCAGGGGAATTTCAAAGCTTTCAGGTAAATACTTATGTTTTAAGGATTTTAAAACTTTCTACAGAAAGTTTAACTTATTGGAGTAAGTCAGGAAACGGCTACTTTGTATTTCAATAAATGCCTTGACATTTTACAAATTGTTACCCACAATGTGTAGCTGAGAATTAATGGAGCCTTAGGAGGAGAAGGCAATGGCACCCCACTACAGTACTCTTGCTTGGAAAATCCATGGACGGAGGAGCCTGGTAGGCTGCAGTCCATGGGGTCGCTAAGAGTTGGGCACAACTGAACGACTTCATTTTCACTTTTCACTTGCATGCACTGGAGAAGGAAATGGCAACCCACTCCAGTGTTCTTGCCTGGAGAATCCCAGGGATGTGGAAGCCTGGTGGGCTGCCGTCTATGGGGTAGCACAGAGTAGGACATGACTGAGGCGACTTAGCAGCAGCAGCAGGAGGTGGGTATAGTCGTGATCCATGTTAGTATTCATGACCAATCATCACCCCAAGTCTTCCAGTTATTTTTTGACTTTTGCACAGTAGAACTATATCATCTCCCAGGTGATGCAATTGTCTTTCCTTTTTATTCTACTGACATGGAAACGTGAACAACTCAATTTTTGACAAGTCCTTTGTATATAATTGATACCTTAATACTACAGAATTGCTTGCTTTTAAATAGAGGAACCTCATATTACTGCTATTTTAAATTATATGTATTTTGGTAGACAGGCATATAAGAGGGACCTTTTTGTGAGTTCCAATGTTACTGAATCAAGGATTGCAATTAATTCTTGTTTGCAAAAGAGAACATTCTAACTCAAGTGGGGTCAGCTAAGGTCTTGGGAGCAGACTTGGAAAGAAGGGAAATTTTAAAGTTTGGCTTCTTTTCCAGATTTAGTTAGGATTCTGGAAATTTATTTTCTCAATGCCTTTCTCTCTTCCTCCTTATTCTTCTTTCTTTCTCCCTTCCCCTCTCTCTCTCTTTCTTTCCTTCTTTGTAACCTCTCAGGGTTTTTAGTGACACAGTTTGAATTAAGGGAGCTCAGGGTCTATTCTTCCATAAAGCATCAGGAACAAGTGAGTTTTCTGGACAAGTAGAAACAGAGGGGTGGAGATAAACAGGATGAGGTGGTGCACCTATGTATGTGCCAAGAATTCATCTTTAGCCATTAATTTAGCTGGAGTTTAGCATAAGAATATCCAGTGTTTGATCATTTAGAATAAATACATGAAGTTTCTAGCAGCCTATATTTACACTTACAGATTTGACTGATCTTGATTTTATAAATCCCATCTGGTTTTGGCACTTGAGGTTATTTCCCAACTATATATGGGTTCCTTTAAAATCTTCTTGCCCTAGGGAAATCTCTTTCCTTCCTCCACCTCCATCCCCACCCCTGCATCACCACGACTCTACCACCACGGCTTGTCATCTGTTTACTTTGAGAGGGCTGGGCCTGGGAATGGAGACAGGACGTAAACTGAAACAGTTTTGAAAAACACAAACAAGGCTGTTAGAAGAAACTACTTCCTTTTTACACAGGACTCTTGGCAGACCACAATCACTCCCTCAATCAGTGGACTCACGCTCGCACAAACTTCCAGACAGGAACAAACCTCAGCCTTCCAATGACAGAAGATTCATGTAATTCTGAATTGTCCCAAATCCACATTATAAACATAGCTGAATAACAACTAGTAAATTACCACACCAGACTCAGACTTAGGCTGGTTCAGTTATTCCAAGATACTATGTTTCTCAATGTGTAAAATTAAAGATGTTATAGGTGTAGAAGAAATCTAAAGAAGCCAGCTAGTCCGTCTTACATGGCTCACTCCACTAAAGAATATGTGTGCTTTGCTAGTCATGTCTGACTTTTTGTGACCCCATGGACTGTAGCCCACCAGGCTCCTCTCTCCATGGGGTTCTCCAGGCAAGAATACTGGAGTGGGTAGCCATTCCCTTCTCCAGGGATTGAACCTGAGTCTCCTGCATTGCAGGCAGCTTCCTTACTGTCTGAACCACCAGGGACCCAATAAAAAATAATATTCTATATCTCTAAGGAATAAACAAAGACCTTAAACAATTTTTCCTATTTCTAAAATTAAGATATTTTGCCTAATGATTTGCAGTGTCTTCTCTATTTAATGTGTTATTGCAAAGTTTGTTTATAATGGTCTTCCAAGGAATAATCTCGTCTCCATTGTGTTATGAGGTGGTATCGAGTTGACAACAGACCATGCATTCCTAATTTATAGACATCAAGGTTTAAATTTTGGTTTCCCAGCTGTGTGACCTGGAGCAGCTTTCTTAAACCTACAACTTTCTTAAACTAAGAAAAGCTTTCTTAGTTTTCTCTTCTGTAAAAAGGGAGTTTTTAGTACCTACCTCATAGTCACTGCAGGGGTTTAATATCTTTCCATATCTAGAATACATGCAACAGAGGCGCTACCACGGTAGCATCACCCTCTCTCAATTGTGCAGAAAACACTCTTTTTGAATGAACCGGGCAATTGCTTCTGCTTCACTTAGGCTTAGGTACAATTTCAGTGACTCAGATTTGTGAATTGGTGTCCAGGTTGACCTTTGCCCTGTGATTTGGAGGGCTGACTCTTATATTTCCTGCCAGAATGAGTTAGTCACATTCATAGCATCTCCATCATGGTTTGTGGTTGCCCTGATCTTTAAATTTGGTCTGCCTCTATTACAGTCCTTATTCACTGGTTAGGTCCAAGAATATTTTTATAAGTTATGGCCACATTAGCAATTTAAGGGCAAAAGAAAAGGAAGATGGCACGGTTAATCCTGTTACTCTAGGATACAGAAAAAACCGGAAATATTGTCCACAGTGACTCCGGTCAACTGACTTTGGCAATAGATTCATATATTACCTCCTGATCTGTCTGGATCTCATCTCAGAAAATGGGCTTATTCTGATGACTTCATCATCAATTATCCCCTCAGACTGTGACTTCATGCTCTTATAGCATGTAAGAGTTTTCCACAAATTAAGAACAAAAATTTAGAATCAAATCTTTATTCAATGACTTTGATACTAAATGTCTGCCTCTCTTGTTGTCCCTTGATTCTGGAAACAACTACTTTTTCCTAGTCATTAGACCACATGTCTTGCCTATTTTGGGTCTTCTCATCAAACCTATTTATTCAACTAATGTTTATTGAGATCCTGCTAGGTTCCAGACAATGCTCTATGGCTTTGGATAATCAGTGAACAAAATCAACAAATTCCTACTCTTGAGAAGCTTATAGAGAGGAAGAAAAACAATTGAAAAAAAGATACAACAAATAAGAAAATTAAATTATATGTTAGATAAATGCTATAGATAAAAAAAAATAATAAAGCAGAATAAAAAAGGACCAGGACAATGTGTTGTGAAAATGTGGAGGATAGTTTGCTAAAAGTAATAAATAGGGTGGTTAGGGTAAGCCTCCTTGAGAAAGTGAGATCTGATAGAGACTTGGGGGAGATGAGGTATTAGGCAGGCAGATAGATGGGGGAAGCTGTGAAGTCATGTGCCTGGTGCGTTCAAGGAGAAATAGGTAACACAACATCGTAAAGCAACTATACTCAAATAATTTTTTTTTCAATTAACAGTGGGAAGCCACCATGACTATTAAGAAAAGTTTCTTGTCCCCTCAGCCCTCTCAAACTGTTTTCTGAGATACACAAAAGAATAAAAAACTAGATAAAGGAGATTTTTTTAAAAAGTTGCAGCCAATTCAAAAAAGTGATCAGAATTTTTTTCCTGTGGTTCTTTTTGATAATCTGAGTCATTCTGCCTCAGAACAAAACCTTCTTGTAAGCAGAGACAATAATGAATGGGGTCTATCAAGTTCCAGTTAGCAGTAACAAGTCTGTGAGCCAAAACCTCAAGTATAACCTGCATTTTACCACCTATTCATATTACAGTATTGTGCTGCGCTATACTGAGTTGCTCAGTGGTGTCCGACTCACTGCGACCCCATGGACAGTAGCCCGCCAGGCTCCTTTGTCCATGAAATTCTTCCAGGCAAAATACTGCAGTGGATTGCCATTTCCTCTTCCAGGGGATCTTCCCAACCCAGGAAGATGTATGTCTCCTACATTGGCAGGCAGTTCTTTACCACTAGCGCCACCTGGGAAGCCCACTTGGGTATTAGGATAAGCCAAAGGAAATTACCATTCTTTTAACTCAAAAATTGCTAAACATTGACAATTTTATATGTTTTAACCCACACCTCCTTTTTGGTAACACTAAAATAACATGAAGTGTTTCATTTTTGGCTAAAAAGCAAGATGAATAAATATTAATAATAAAAAACCCATGAAGCATATTGATTTTCAGAGATATAATTTGATATCGTCATGTAGTTATCATTTGTCATGGAGTTTTAATTGTTTAATTTATGAAACATTTTTAAATTCTTAAGTGTATGTTCCAAACCCTTTCACATATCTTCTCATGTAATTTTAAACAGTTATGCTTACTCCCAGTTCACATATAACAAGCCTGATGTGAGCAGAAGTTGAACTGTTTCCTCAAGACCACAGTCACTAGAATGCTGAGCCAGACTGGACTCTGTGTTTTTTGATTCTAAGCACAGTGTTCATTCTGTTTACCATTATTACAATATTTTGCTATCAATTAATCAAGAAATTGAAAGATATAAAAATTTAAAGACCCTTATCAACCTTTAAGGAGTTGATAATCCAGCCAGGACAATGTTTTCTAAAGTGACTTCTGTGGAATCCTAATCTGCAAGTGTGACCGTTAGTTTTATGCATTAGATTTCCTGAGTCTCTTCTGGGTATTTCTGTAAAGGTGTTTTTAACCAATTTAAATCAATGGACTTTGAGAAAAGCAGACTAGTCTTCATAATGTGGTGGGCCTCATCCAATCAGTTGATGGACTGAAAAGTACAAAAGTCTGATATCCTCAAGCAAGAGGGAGTTTAGACTGCCTTAAGACTTCATCCGCAATATCAGCTCTTCCGACTTGAGCTGTATATTGGTTCTTCCACAAGTGTTGGCTCATTCTGCCGATTTTAGACTTGCCAGCCTCTACAATTGTGTGACCCAATTCCTTAAAATCAATAAATCTTATTATATATGTTTCATATATATTATAGATATTTTTATGTCTCATTAGTTCTATTTCTCTAGAGAAAACTAATAGACCTGGGAAGCTCCATTATAACATGGTCTATATGTTTAGAAAGCACTAAATGCTGCTATGTCCATTGGAAATATATACAGTTCACATTAGTACACCAAAGCTCCAAGGATTTATTTTATTTAAAACAGAAACTTTAACTGTAATTAAAATAAAAAGTACCAGCAGCCTATGCACATAGTTCTAGTGTTTTAAAGAACACACTTTGGTAAATGTGGAACAACAAAGACAATTAGTACTAACTGGTACTACATGGAAAGACCTGCCAAGTGCTTTAGGAAAAGAACAGGAAAGAAAAAGTCATTAAAGGTGGACTCTTGTATCATATTGTGAGAACTCTGTGTGCTTCATTTTTATTGATAACATGGGATAATCTAATGCCTGCTTTAAGGATTAAATGATATAACACATGAAATATGCTTAGAAAAGTGATTATTTCATCGGCTGACATTTGCTCTGAAAATTATAGCAAGCCTATGTATCCCAATGTGAAAGAATTTAGTCTTAAAAATGAGACTGTAGGAAAAAATGCATTTTAATGACCGTGAAAAACAATGGCAAATTTTAAAACATAATTCTTTTAACCACTATAGATGGTAGTACTAAACACATTGTTAAGATTCAGTTACACTGTCAACTAGAGTGTTGGTGAAAGACTGGCTAAAGGATCTTTGTTCTGTTCTGATAGATCTTAACTTCAAAACTCCTGTTGGCATCATCTCTAAAGCAATTTTAGTGTATGTATTTATCACAATGATTTACTTATATGCTTGTTAGCAGTTTAAGAAAATGAATCTTACTCATCTTTGTACCAGTGACAACCAACGTGTTTGATTGATAAGGGCTCAATCAGAGCTAAGTTAAACTTCTCTGGCCCTTTTAAGCTTGTGCTAGAAAAATGCTAAGAGCTTTGGCTACACTAAACTATGCTCAGACTTTAGAAGTAAGGGTATAATAATATGATTTGTCCTGCCATATATTTGAATCTGAGAGAGAACAAATTCTGCTCACTTTTAATCTTTCTTCTTTTCTCTAGCTTCCCAGGTATCCTGTAAAGTGTCTGTAGTTTACACATGGACAGTAGACTAAAAAAATTTAACTCACAACTAACTGTATTATATTCAGGTGTGCAGACAAGTCATCATATGCTGGCTGATAGGGGAAAAAAAATTAACCCAAAATCTAATCCTGTTTAAAGCCTGTGTGCTCAGTAGAGTCCAGCTCTTTGCAGTCCCATGGACTATAACCTGCCAGGCTCCTCTGTCCATGAATTTTCTGGACAAAAATACTGGAGTAGGTAGCCTTTTCCTTGGAGAAGGCAATGGCACCGCACTCCAGTACTCTTGCCTGGAAAATCCCATGGACAGAGGAGCTGACACAACTGAGCGACTTCCCTTTCACTTTTCACTTTCATGCACTGGAGAAGGCAATGGCAACCCACTGCAGTGTTCTTGCCTGGAGAATCCCAGAGAAGGGGGAGCCTGGTGGGCTGCCACCTATGGGGTCGCACAGAGTCGGATACGACTAAAGTGACTTGGCAAAGCAAAAGCCTTTTCCTACTCCAGGGGATCTTCCTACCCAGCGATCCAACCTATGTCCCTTGTGTCTCCTGCGTTGGCAGGCAGATTCTTCACTATTAGGCCCACCTGGGAAACCCAGGGTTCAGACACTCTAGGATGAAAATATTTAGCTCTCATATAGCATCTTCCCTCTTTTTCTCTCTTGGTTGATGTCCAGGTTTAAAATAAGAAGTGGAGTTTGTGACCTTGTAGGAAGAGATTCCTGGCCTCCTATTTCTGTAAGAGTGTGCTGGCTGGCAACTTCTGGCCTTGGCAGTAAATTCCTTTCTGCCTTTCATGAAACTGACCTTTTTGTCTCCAAACTTGAAATCTACCAGTGGTGAACTCAAGGTCCATTCATTTGGCTTAGCCACCTCAGCCTCTGAATCTCTCACCACATCCTCCTTCTATCTGGCTGGCCCTGAAATCGTCTTCTACCCCATTGTGGGATTTCCTCTCCCACATGGTTAGCCCTGAGCTCAGGATTCAGGCCACGGGGAAATTGAGTAGTTCAGAAAAGCTGACTTCAGGGGTTCCATCTCCCTACCACTTTGCTCAGTGTCTATATTGAGCCCTACATTGGTTCAGGATAGCTTCCTCCCCAAGTTCAAAATGCAAGACCATGCCTTTACCCCATGTTATTTCCTCATGAACCTAATATGTTTTGCGCTGCCAGAGATATAAAAACTGATACATCTGCTCCTTCTACTCTTTATTTTTCTCCTCCTTTCTGCATTCCACTGAGACCAAGAAGGAGCATCTTCTCTCCTTTTGAAACTTCCCCAGTGAAAACTCTATGTTTTGGCAGTCAAGCCAATCCCTGAATATGTTAAAGGGGAGATCAAGGAATTTGGATAATTATTTCCTCAAATAATAACCTGTGGTAAAAGTCTAGTTGTCTTTTTGCAAAGTCCTATATTTGAACATCAAAACACCAGTCCTTCTTTTGGTACTTGATAAAAGAATGCAGAACAATTTCTTCACTTCATCTGTATCCACATTTGGGCAAATCAGGATCATGGCTTGTGCTCAGAATAAGCAAAAGAGAAAAATTACATTAATGCTTGTTAAAAAAATTTTTTGGGGGGAATTAAAGATATTTCTTGCTAAATGAGTTTTATGGGGGAGGTAGTTATTACTTTAAAATGATGCACACAGCACTTAGGGACATAGAAGATACTGGAAATGAGACAAGTAAAAGTTAAATATTTCTTGAATATATTGTACCTTTCTAGGAAGACTTTAAAATCCTTTCTCACTTTGTTTCACACACAAACTAATTTTGAAATAATTATAGACTCACAAGAAGTTCAAAAAATAGTACAGGACTCCAGTATATTCTTTACCCAGCTTTCCCCAGTGGTAACATCTTATACAACTAGGGTGAAATATCAAAACCAGGAAACGCCATTGTATGATAGTGTTAACTAGCCCACTGATCTTAGGAATGATAGATGATTGTGATGTGGGTAAAGTTTGGAGGATAAGATGTTGATGATAACAGGGATGGGGAGAGGACAAGCAAAGGTGGAGGTGGGGGCTATCCAGGGCTAAGATGTTCTCCTCCTTCATAGATATGTTACAAGAAAGTTGTATTCATTAGGTATGTCTGGAGTAACCATGGACTGTGGCCATCACAGACAGGGTGGGTAACACAGATTTTGAGATTCAGCAGCAAATGATAAAGTCAGCTATTAAAACCTAAAATTGTAATTGTCTTTATTTGAAAATAAGAAAAACTTACATAATATGTGAGCATAAAACTTGAAACCACCCAAAACAGCAAGGATGAAAGTGGAAGAATTACAAGCTTATGTTTCAAAAAGCAATTAGGGAAAAACAGCACACTGTACCATAAGGCTGGAGACCAGTGGTCTGGAGGTTTTAGTATTGCTAATGAGTAGAAAAAGTTTCCATAGAATTTCATTAACCAAGTAGAGTCAGAGTGACTCAAGACATGTCTGGAGTTTAGACTTCTTTGATGGAAAGTTCGTAGGCTGCATTTTCCTCTTTCCCCACTCTGACTTTACAAGCCAGAGCCCACATACTTGGAAACAGTAACTGGGCGATTACTAAATGGTTGCTGAGTGATGGTGTAAATAGTTGGAAAAAGTTTGAATTTGGATTTATGACAGCTATCAAGGTATGTCGGCCTAACTTCATGTTATATATAGCTTATACACTAATAGGACACGTGAATGTCGAAGGAAAGTCAAAGTTTGCTGTGTGTTTCCAATTAAAAATGCATCTTGATTAGCCAAGTGTGTTATATGAGTATAGGCAAAAAACATTTTTAGGTTTCTAAAAAAGTTTTCTTACAAAACACTTCACATTGGGAGATTCCATGTGTTCTCAAAACCACTGAAATGTGCTTTCTGAGAGGGTACACAGAAGGCTCCCACGTAGAGGGAACTTAAGTCAAGGGGCCCCAGTCCTGTCACCAAGGGCTCCAGGGCTGGCTGACTCTTTCTTGTCAGAAGCCAAAGCTTGGGACAAGGACAGGCTGAGAGCAGAACTGAATTTCATATTATATATTTATTCAAATATGTTTATGAATATATGAAGACTTTGTATATTTATCCATCTGGTAGAAATATTCTCTTAGCTACAAAATTTCACTACCTTCACCACCACTACACATACATACTTGTTTATTGGGTGAATATTTTGATAAACTGCCTGAAATGGAACATAAAACACAAACTGGACTTAACTGGTGCTAAGTAATTATTGCTCTGTTTCTTTTATTGAAGTGGGGAGGGCTATTGATGGTGGAGGGTATTGCTTGGAACAATCCAAAAGCTGGATTTAAGAGAGTAGANTGCTCATGCACACAACTCTTGAATATTCAAATGTAAATATGTACAGGGACACAACTGATGATCCATGATGACTGAAGAGGATAGAGGAGGGATACACAAGGCTGACTGCCTCATGGGGTATCTGAGCAACAGAGGAGAGAGAGATACCCAAGGCGAGAGGGGCAGCCATGTGGAGAAGCCCCAAATGCCCAGAGTACAGCATCTCTGCCTAATGAGTAGGTGAGGACAAACCCCATGGCGTTATGGACTTTCCATAAATCAGAAGATAGGGCTCAAAGTTCAAGGCAAGAATTTAGATAAAATTCCTTTGATGTACCAGGGTGTCTTCACTTGCTCACATACTCTTCCTCCCCTCCGCTATCATGGGCATAGTACTGGATGATGTCAGGATGAACCTGGGTCTACACTACTTTTCTCTTTGATAAATAAATCATAGCATGACAAGCTGTTGTCTTTTGGTAATTATGTTATCTGTGATCCAGCTCACAACTTGTGAGGACCCTTCTGTATGTCATGCCACTGAGTTGGATGGGATCAAAGATAGATCAATTTTCCCGGAGTGGCATTAAAATTGAGAAAAGACAAAAACTGGAAGCTGTGCCAGTTTTGTGTATGTGTGTGGATTCTGTGTCATAGGAAGCTGAGGGCCAGCACCTCTTAATGTTGAATTAGAACTTGGTCCATTACATGAGTGTTTCTCAGAGAGAAGGAGAAAAGTTACATGGATACTCATTTCCAGGACCCAAGGCCTTTAAAAATGGCCTTGTACTCTGATCTGATTTTTGAAAAAAGGTTGGTCTTGGCATTTCAAACTGAATCAGCACAGTAAACAGCTAGATAGAATTTTAGCAAACAGTCTGATCTGGATCTGTTTGAGTGGAAGTGACGAAGTAGCAATTTCAGAGCCACAGTAAACAACATGTGGGGAGATGTTCATGGGAACTACGACTTATATAATACTACTTTTACCTAAGTATCTAATCACGTCATTAAAACTGAAGACACTATAACCAGAAAAACAGAGAGAATGAGCCAAGTGTTCAAGGAACTTTGAGGCGGGTTACATGCAGATACCCCAGGCAAATGGCGGGGAGGGCAAAGAAGAGGAGGGTAAGATGTTGGTTACATCTGAACCCAAGGAGCTGCTGTCTGGAGCATGGGTGATATGTGACTGCATCTCCAGGCAACTCTGCCTGAGCAACAGATGTCTTATAAAGCGACTTAAGAAATTACTTTAGAATAATTATATATTTATAGAACTATTATGAAGATAGTAAAAGAATTCCCATGTACCTTACATTTAGTCTTCTCTATTAACATCCTATGTTAGGAAGTACTTTAGTCATCGAACCAATGAACACATTATTACTACACAAAGTCCATACTTGATTCAGATTTCGTTAGTTTTTATGTAGTAGCCATCTTCTTCTTTAGAATCCCATCCTTGAGACCACATTACACTTAATCTTCATGCTTCATGTCTCCTTAGTTTCTCAGACTTTTTGTGGATGACTTTAGCCGTCTTGAGGCACGCTGGTTAGGCACTTTTGCAGAATGTCCCGCAATCGGGATGTGTCTTATGCTTTCCTCCTGATTAGAATGGGGTAATGAGGTAATGTGTTTTTGGCTGGAAGACCACCAGAGGCCAGTTTCATCACATTATGTCCATGGTACATTCTACCAATATGATGTAGCACCATCGATGGTGACCTTGATCAGCTGACAGAGGTCCTGTTTGTCTTGTTTCTCCATTGTGAAGTTATTCTTTCAGTATTGTACTCTTCAGAAGGAAGTCGCTAAGCACAACCCACATTTAGAGTGGGGAGTTACACCCCATCTCCTTTAGGATGAACTAGCTGCATAATTTATTTAGAATTCTTCTCCATACCAAATTTATATCTTCTCCCTCACTAATTATTCAATCATTTATTTACATGATGTTTACATAATATTTCTTTATACTTTGGGTTATAATCTAATACTGTTTTATTTATTTTGTTACTCAGATGATTCCAGCGTTAGCCATTAGGAGCACTTTTACTTGTGTCTCTCTGACATCCCTCCATCATTTTGTTATTTGTTTTCAATGCTTCCTTACTTTCTATCTCTACAGGAGGCTTCAGGCTCATGCTGTATACTTACTTTCCCAGTCTTAAAAATGAAAAACAGATATTAGAAACCAGGATCTGAGTGCTAGGGAGCAGGACTTTCCAACCACTCCCCCACCCAGGTTCTGAGCTGTCCACTCTGCAGCACACCTACAAAAGTGACCTGGCCTATTAGGGACGCTGCAATGACAGCTAATGATCTGAACTGCCCTGACAGGTCAAAGGATCCAATAAAAACAGTACAATGTCAGTCCTGGTACCACAGACTCCAGTGGGGACACGGGAGCTCCAGCTTTTGAGTCATTGTCTTCTGCAGAACCCAGCTCCACTCCACTGCCCAAAAGCTGCTGCACCTGCATGAGCTTTGTGTGATGTTTATGAAAAGGAGCCAGGCATCTAAACATTGTTGTTTTTGTTTACTTGCTCAGTTGTGTTCAATTCTTTGAAATCCCGGAGACTGTAGCCCACCAGGCTCCTCTGTCCATGGGATGCTCTAGGCAAGATTACTGGAATGGGTGGCCATTTCCCATTAATGGACATCAAAGAATTTGTCAAGAGAGTAGATGCTAGGGTTATGGCTGGTTATTTGCCCCATACTGGGTTTCTCATCTCAGTCTTCTGCAGAGGCAGCAAGAGTAATCGTGGCTGAGTCCACGGGCTCTGGAGCCAGCTCAGCCTCGTTTCAGAGCCCAGCTTCTCCCCCTTAATTCCCCTTAGGATCTTTCTGGGATTTCATCTCCTCATCTGTACAGTGTGGACCATAGTAATACCTACTTTAGACCCGTGGTTTGGAGGATTAAACGGGTATCTATGTAAAACATGTAAATGGATTAACACAGTCATTGACATATCAGTGTTTGTTATTAAAACCTCGACATCAGGCTTCCCCAGTGGCTCAGTGGTAAAGCATCCACCTGCCAATGCAGGAGACATGAGTTCAGTCCTTAATCTGGGAAAATCCCACATGTCAAAGAGCAACTAAGTCCATGCACCACAGCTCTTGAGCCTGTGCCCTAGGGCCCGCAAGCCGCAACTACCGAAGTCCACACTCTGCAGCCTGTCAGCTGCAATTACTGAGCCCATGTGTCACAGCTACTGAGCCTGCGCACCCTAGAGCCAGTGTGCTGCCACAGGAGAAGCCACCACTAGGAGAGGCCTGTGCACCACAACTAGAGAGTAGCCCCCATTCACTGCAACTAGAGAGAGAAGCCCGCACAGCAGCGAAGGCCCAGCACAGCCAAAGAAACAAACGGATTGATTAAAAACCTCAACATCCACGTCTGTATGTATCTAGAGTTTCATTAGCAGCGTTTCACAGAAATGACCCTGAGTGAGCGGGAAACAGAAACACGGTCCACCAATGTTCAAGACAGCAGGGAAGCGCACAGCATATTTAGAAAGGTTTTGGAGTTCAAAAAGTCCTCAAAGGACGATATGGAGCCCATGCTTACATGGTTAGCAATGAGCTGTCTGCAAAAATACAGCAATTCAGAAGAGCTTTCCCCAGGGTTATGGATGGCCATATCCTTAGTATAATCCCGGTTTAATAGGAACCACTTATGTATAGGATTGTTAAAGTCTACTCTAGCTGATGGCAAAGTGTTATGGTCACAGGCCGAGAGTCAAGGAGGCTGGGACAGGCCAACAGTAGTGGTTGACTGGGGGTGGGGGCGATGAAAACCAGCATCTTCCTTTCAGAAAATAAAGTTTCGAAAATTTTGCTTTTGTTATCTGTCTGTATCAATGTAAGTGTGAGTGTATATGCTAGTTTGTTAGGGATGCCATACCATAACTCCACAGACTGGGTGATTTTTAAAATGGTGAGAAATTAACTTTCTCACAGTTCTAGAGGCTAGAAGTTCAAGATTAAAGTGCTTTCAGGGCTGGTTTCTGCTGCGTCCTGTCATCCTGGTCTCTGGACAGCCACTTCCTTGCTGTGTTCCCACATGCCTTTTCTCTCTGCGTGAGAGAGATCTCTGGGGTCTCATCCTCGTCTTATAGGCACACCAGTCCTATTGAATTAGGGCTCCACCTTTATTTAACCTCCTTAAAGATCCTATTTCCAAATACATTTACCTATGGGTTATCCTTTAACGTATGAATTTAGTGGGCACACAATTCAGTTCATAACAGGGGTGTGTGTGTGTATGTGTGTGTGTATGTGTGTGTCTATTTGTGTGTATGGTTTTAGGTTTGATTGCTCTTCACATTTGACAAAATTTCCCAGTCAGTTGATATAATGTTCGTTTTGTTAAAAGGCAAATTAATTCTGGATGAGCCTTTCAAAACTAGCTCTTCTGATATGGATTAGGAGAAAACAGCATAAGGAAAGGAGAGAGAATCCTGAAAGAATAAGCTGGAAAAGAGAAATATCTTAAACTAGACTCTCTGTGACTTAAAGTCTGTAAAGTAAGTAGCTAGTATGCTGTTCTCTAGAGTGACCAAAGCCAACCCTGAGTATTCTTTATGGAATCTCATTGGAAATATGTTTGCACAGAGGTTAACCACAGATGTATTCAAATAAGAAGTGCCTCACTTGCCAATGCTTTCCTGGACAAGGAATAAATAAACATCAGGAAATTGGCCTCAAAAGAATTAACTCCACTTCATGTCACTGGTCCATTTTTGATAGGATTAGATGAACATACATTTTTGGGAAGATGGACTACATATATTTGGCAGAATCTCAGGGTATTTAGGAACCTGGAAAGAGTGATATTAGAACTACACCCAGGGAGTTGTAAACCTTTTAAAATGCTTCAAGGTGTTTTTGGATCACTTTATAAAGCTGTACTATAAAAGATAAGCTAAAAAACAGAATTTTATATATGGTCTATCTGCCACCAAAGGGCACTACAGCCAGGCTAGAGGTCATGGTTACTTAACTTGCATTTGATATATTTAGAATTATTTATAAATTCTTAGTAAACAAGCATGTTGATTACTTACTATATTCAAAGAACATTAGACACTGTGAGCATATGAGGTTTTGAAAGACTCTGTCTTTAGTTCAAGGTCTTATAATCTATTTGGGGTTATGGTACATGTACACAAAGATAATAACAAAAATAATAAACAGGTAACATTTATCTGGCATATCTATGTGCAAGATATTTGCTATACATTATTTCACTTAACCTAATCCTCAGACAACTCTAAAAGGAGGGTTATCTCATTTAACAGATGTAGAAACAAAACTCATGGAGATTCCACAACACTCCAAAGTCACACTGTAGGAATCAGACAAGCTAGGATTTGAAGCTGTTCTATACACTAGCAAAAGACTGATCTTTCAACCACTGCTGCTGCTAAGTCGCTTCAGTCGTGTCCAACTCTGTGTGACCCCATGGATGGCAGCCCACCAGGCTCCCCTCTCCCTGGGATTCTCCAGGCAAGAACACTGGAGTGGGTTGCCATTTCCCTCTCCAATGCATGAAAGTGAAAAGTGAAAGTGAAGTCGCTCAGACATGTCCGACTCTTAGCTACCCCATGGACTGCAGCCCACCAGGCTCCTCTGCCCATGGGATTTTCCAGGCAAGAGTACTGGAGTGGGGTGCCATTGCCTTCTCCAGAGGTTCTTCCCAACCCCAGAATTGAACCCAGGTCTCCTGCATTGCAGGCGGATTCTTTACCATCTGAGCCACTAGGGAAGCCCCAGGCTATAGTGAAAGGCTGGCATAAATCAGAAGTGATTTGGATTTTAGGAGGAAATGTGCTTGGTGGCAAAATAAAGACTTTGGGATGGAAATACAGAAATATTGGATATAGTCTCAGTAGGGAGAAATGAATACATGGAAAGAGTACTGACAATGTATGAAGGCAGGAAATTCCAAGGCAGCATCAGGAGATAAAGTACTAACTGATCATGGATTCATGCTCATCAGGTGGATTGGGGTCAGATTACACGGCAGCAGAAGTAAAATAAACAGTTGAAAAATTATCACATAAGTGTTAGTGTATTTCAAGTATTGGGTATATATGAAGAAAGAACCATTTAGAATCATAATCTAGTATGCAAAATGGATTAAATATGGGAAGAACTGAAGGTTAGCTGATGGTTCTGAATCCTTGCTGCATATTAGAATTGCCTTGGGAGTTTAGAAAAAAACAAACCATGTAGGGGCCCCAGCCCAGCTCAATTTAATCAAAATCTTTGAGGTTGGAACCAGACTGAAGAATTTTTTTAAAAGCTCCCCTAGGTGATTCTAATGTGCAACTGGGGTTGAGAATCACTGACTTAGATTATTGCAATCATGCAGCATATAATAAGTTTTTGAGCTAGGATGATAGCAGGGAAAATGATCAAACGCAGCAGACGCTAGGAAGGTACGGGGTAAAGCAATAGCTATAGTATTTGGGGAGGAATTACTATAGGTACAGAGGAGACAGAGGGAAACAAAGATGTTACATGGTAGCTGTGACAAATTCTAAGAGGCTGAATTCATGAGAACAAACTATTTAGGGCTGGTGAAGGAATCCATCTTAGGTACACTAGGATTCAGTCAATATTTGCAAAGTTTTGGGGAATCAGCTATTTAGAACCAGGATTTTAAAAAGTGGGCAGGACCTTGGGAGATGCTCACAGAGACGGGCAGCATGGTGAAGAAGAAAACATTAAAAAGAGAAACAAAATGCAGATTCCCAGAGGGAGACTCTCCACCAGATTTGTGATGGAAATGAAGGAATCTGAAAGGAGTGGCCACAGAGGAAAAACAAAGGAGGATGACACAACTACCTTGCCCTGTGTCCTTAAACGCAAGAACAATAATGCTGCGACTGCTGCAGCTGTTTCTGTCTTCCTATCTGGGGCTCTTGAGCACACAATTTTGCTCGCTGTGAACGCAATCTGGTTTCTTTGGTTGATGAGAAAAGAAATGTGCTTTAAGTATGTGTCTCCATGGAGGAGCTCATTAAACAGGCTGAAGGTTTCTGGGATAGGTTGGAAGAAATAATATAGGAAGGAAGCCAAGAAAGGGACATTTTTTANTCCCTGGGATTCTCCAGGCAAGAACACTGGAGTGGGTTGCCATTTCCCTCTCCAATGCATGAAAGTGAAAAGTGAAAGTGAAGTCGCTCAGACATGTCCGACTCTTAGCTACCCCATGGACTGCAGCCCACCAGGCTCCTCTGCCCATGGGATTTTCCAGGCAAGAGTACTGGAGTGGGGTGCCATTGCCTTCTCCAGAGGTTCTTCCCAACCCCAGAATTGAACCCAGGTCTCCTGCATTGCAGGCGGATTCTTTACCATCTGAGCCACTAGGGAAGCCCCAGGCTATAGTGAAAGGCTGGCATAAATCAGAAGTGATTTGGATTTTAGGAGGAAATGTGCTTGGTGGCAAAATAAAGACTTTGGGATGGAAATACAGAAATATTGGATATAGTCTCAGTAGGGAGAAATGAATACATGGAAAGAGTACTGACAATGTATGAAGGCAGGAAATTCCAAGGCAGCATCAGGAGATAAAGTACTAACTGATCATGGATTCATGCTCATCAGGTGGATTGGGGTCAGATTACACGGCAGCAGAAGTAAAATAAACAGTTGAAAAATTATCACATAAGTGTTAGTGTATTTCAAGTATTGGGTATATATGAAGAAAGAACCATTTAGAATCATAATCTAGTATGCAAAATGGATTAAATATGGGAAGAACTGAAGGTTAGCTGATGGTTCTGAATCCTTGCTGCATATTAGAATTGCCTTGGGAGTTTAGAAAAAAACAAACCATGTAGGGGCCCCAGCCCAGCTCAATTTAATCAAAATCTTTGAGGTTGGAACCAGACTGAAGAATTTTTTTAAAAGCTCCCCTAGGTGATTCTAATGTGCAACTGGGGTTGAGAATCACTGACTTAGATTATTGCAATCATGCAGCATATAATAAGTTTTTGAGCTAGGATGATAGCAGGGAAAATGATCAAACGCAGCAGACGCTAGGAAGGTACGGGGTAAAGCAATAGCTATAGTATTTGGGGAGGAATTACTATAGGTACAGAGGAGACAGAGGGAAACAAAGATGTTACATGGTAGCTGTGACAAATTCTAAGAGGCTGAATTCATGAGAACAAACTATTTAGGGCTGGTGAAGGAATCCATCTTAGGTACACTAGGATTCAGTCAATATTTGCAAAGTTTTGGGGAATCAGCTATTTAGAACCAGGATTTTAAAAAGTGGGCAGGACCTTGGGAGATGCTCACAGAGACGGGCAGCATGGTGAAGAAGAAAACATTAAAAAGAGAAACAAAATGCAGATTCCCAGAGGGAGACTCTCCACCAGATTTGTGATGGAAATGAAGGAATCTGAAAGGAGTGGCCACAGAGGAAAAACAAAGGAGGATGACACAACTACCTTGCCCTGTGTCCTTAAACGCAAGAACAATAATGCTGCGACTGCTGCAGCTGTTTCTGTCTTCCTATCTGGGGCTCTTGAGCACACAATTTTGCTCGCTGTGAACGCAATCTGGTTTCTTTGGTTGATGAGAAAAGAAATGTGCTTTAAGTATGTGTCTCCATGGAGGAGCTCATTAAACAGGCTGAAGGTTTCTGGGATAGGTTGGAAGAAATAATATAGGAAGGAAGCCAAGAAAGGGACATTTTTTAAGAGGCAGAAGAGAATTAAAATTGGTATCGACAGTTTGGCAAGCGAAAAACAGTGACACAGAAGAAACAGAAGGCGGGACAGACAGCCTCTCCAGAGATAGACAATAGATTAGAACCTTGATGATTTTCAGCCTCCCGAAATGGTTACTGTCGCAGTCTGCTCCTTCAAACAATGGGAGGAAGCTTTAATTTTCAGCAGGTTTGAGGAATTCTGAAGAGAATACCCAAACGCATAAAAGGTGTGTTAGGGAGTCTTCAGTTCAGTTCAGTTCAGTTCAGTGGCTCAGTCGTGTCCAACTCTTTGCAACCTCATGAATCGCAGCACGCCAGGCCTCCCTGTCCATCACCAACACTCAGGGTTTACCCAAACTCATGTCCATCGAGTCAGTGATGCCATCCAGCCATCTCATCCTCTGTTGACCCCTTCTCCTTCTGCCCTCAATCCCTCCCAGCATCAGGGTCTTTTCCAACGAGTCAACTCTTCACATGAGGTGGCCAAAGTATTGGAGTTTCAGCCTCAGCATCAGTCCTTCCAGTGAATACCCAGGACTGATCTCCTTTAGGATGGATTGGTTGGATCTCCTTGCAGTCCAGGGGACTCTCAAGAGTCTTCTCTAAGACCAGGCCAGTAAAAATAGTCATCAACCTGTAATACTACCTAAGACTGGAATTTTAGTTGCTTTCATAGTCTTCCAAAAAATCAATTAATAAAGAAAAATAGCTTTTCTACTTTGTACCTTAGTACCTTTCTACTTTTCTTACTACCTTAGTACCTTAGGGGGTACCATGAGATCCCTATGTTGAAAAATTAAAATTTATTTCCTTTTTGATAAGAGTTTTGGCCTGTTGGTTAGAGCAGTGGCATATAGAAATGTGTATCTGACAACAGCTTTCATGATATTCTTGTGACAAATTTGGGGAAAGTTTGGATGATAAGACATTAGGTGGATTCATAGCTGGTTAAATGATTATAAAGATCACTGGGCTAGGAATAAAACACCTGGGCTCTGGTATCAACCCTACCCCTTAGTTACTTTTATCCTAAGGGAGCTTTCATAATCTTAGAGCTTTGAATTCATCTTAAAAATGGGTCTAATAACAGCTGCCTTTTACAGCACACAGGAATGAGTGAGCATGAAATAAGAATAGTATGTGGAAATAGGCTTTGTGATCTGAAATGTGTAATACCTTCAGGGAGTTCTTACTATTGATGCCTGTGATGGGCACAGTACCAAAGATGTCCTCAACCCCCTAGAACCTGTGGATATGTTATGTTACACAGCAAGGGAGAATTAAGGCTGCTAATCAGCTGACTTCAAGGATTATGTAGGGTTATCCAGGATTAGACACAATCACAAGGTTCTTTACGTGGGGAAGAAGGGAACAGAAGAGTCAGAACCAGAGTGACGATGACCATTATTCTTGGCTTTGAAGCGAAAGGCCAAGGAATGCAGGGGCTAGAAACCAAGGACTGCAGCAGCCTCTAGAAGCTGGAAAGGCAAGAAAACTGATTCTCTCAGAACCTCCAGAAAGAATTTGGCTCTGCCAACACCTTGATTTTAGCCTCAGGGAGACCTGTTTTAGACTTTAGATTGTAAGTTAGTAAATTTGTTTTGTATAAAGCCACTAAGTTTGTGATAATTTTTTATAGCAGCAATAGGAGATGCATATAGTGCCTTCGTGCAAGTCTTTCTCTAACAAGTTCTGTGCTCTTGGTTATAACCTATACAAAATCCCTATTAATTAATTTGTATGAAGTCATAGAAAGCATGCTTCTATAGTTTGCATGTAATATAAAACTGGGAAGGTGAGCATGTATATTACTTAAACGTCTAATGATTCTAAAAGACCTTTGTGAATCAGATCAAGATAAAGTTTCAGACAGAAAGAGAAACTTTTCCTTTTAGGTTTAAAATGTGAACTTTACAGTACAGAATGAATAAACCAAAAGTTGTTTGTGCAAAAAAATATAAATTTTAATTTATTAACTGGCAATGATGATTACAAGGTCATAATCAATCATCAGAGACTGATGAAAAGCTAATACAATTCAAACCTGCACTGACAGACTTTGGGTAAAGAAAGGATAAACAGTTGTGTTGGATTCTAACAAGTGAGTCCATGTATAGAATACTGGTACCTTTGCTGAATATCACATAATTCACTAATCACATATTTTCAAAGTAGAGAGGGCAATAAGGTAAAACTGTCAATAACAATGCTAGGACTTGTTCACTGACATAGGAGTCACCTGTTTAAAAATAGAGATTTATGGCTCCCATTCTAGACCTACTAAATCAGAATCTTCTAGAGAAGGGACCCAGAATATGTGTTTTGTATCTCTAACAAGTATCTCAGGTGATGTTGATGCATAGGACATGTTTGGTATATGTACCCATGTCAAACAAGAAAATGATGAAGTTACTGAGATGAAAGGTAGGTACAGATTGTGGAGACTCAGATTTAGGAAAGTGAAGTCATTCAGTCATGTCTAACTCTTTGCAACCCCATGGACTGTAGCCTACCAGGCCTCTCCATCCATGGGATTTTCCAGGCAAGAATATTGGAGTGGGTCACCATTTCCTTCTCTAAGATTTAGGAAAGGCTTCCTAATTGTCTTCAAACATTTGAAGGACTTTCAGATGACTGCCCTGTGGAATTATACAGAATAAAAATAGTGTAATAATGTAAGCTGGAGGCCAACAAGTACTTAGTAATTGAGTCTATGTATATATACCCCAAGTTACCCCAGCTGAGGGGTAAAAATAGATCCAAAGAGTTATAACAAAATAGTATTTCTATGGATACATCTGAAACTGATGTGTCAGGACTCTAAGTCTCTGTTACTAAAATGTCTTAAAGGAGTCTTGGGGGAGTGGGGATGGGGAGTATTACATGTGTCTTTGAAAACTAGCTTTAGTTCTTTAGGCTTCCATAACATATTTGTCATTTCCTTTCTCTGCTGATTACTGCTTATAATCAGCAAAGGTATCACTGTACCTTAGTCGACCAAAATACAACCCACTATGAAGTGACTCATCAGATCGGGTATAGAAGGAATATATGTCAGCAAATATCAGTTTGTATATATGACAAACCCATAGTTACCATTATACTCAATGGAGAAAAATTGAAAGCTTTCCCTATAACATCAGAAATAAGACAAGCATGTCTAATCTTACCACCCTTACCATTATACTGTCAAAAGTCCTAGCTAAAGAAATTAAACAAGAAATAAAATATATCTAAATTAGAATGTCAGAAGTAAAGCTGTTGTCATTTGCAAATGACATGATTTTGTATATAGAAAATTCCAAAGACTCAACCAAAAATTAATTAGTTGGAAATAATTAGTTGGAACTACATCCTCTGGATCATGGAAAAAGCAAGAGAGTTCCAGAAAAACATCATTTCTGCTTTATTGACTATGCCAAAGCCTTTGACTGTGTGGATCACAACAAGCTGTGGAAAATTCTGAGAGAGATGGGAATACCAGACCACCTGACCTGCCTCTTGAGAAATCTGTATGCAGGTCAGGAAGCAATAGCTAGAACTGGACATGGAACAATAGACTGGTTCCAAATAGGAAAAAGAGTACATCAAGGCTGTATATTGTCACCCTGCTTATTTAACTT
>SJYA01001459.1:762143-854595 GCA_006410615.1 Neotragus moschatus
TTATTTTGTGGGGCTCCAAAATCACTGCAGATGGTGACTACAGCCAGGAAATTAAAAGACACTTATTCCTTGGAAGAAAAGTTATGATCAACCTAGACAGCATATTCAAAAGCAGAGACATTACTTTGCCGACTAAGTCCATCCAGTCAAGGCTATGGTTTTTCCAGTGGTCATGTATGGATGTGAGAGTTGGACTGTGAAGAAACCTGAGCGCCAAAGAATTGATGCTTTTGAACTGTGGTGTTGGAGAAGACTCTTGAGAGTCCCTTGGACTGCAAGGAGATCCAATCAGTCCATTCTGAAGATCAGCCCTGGGATTTCTTTGGGAAGGAATGATGCTAAAGCTGAAACTCCAGTACTTTGGCCACCTCATGCGAAGAGTTGACTCATTGGAAAAGACTGATGCTGGGAGGGATTGGGGGCAGGAGAAGAAGGTGATGATAGAGGATGAGATGGCTGGATGGCATCACTGACTTGATGGATGTGAGTCTGAGTGAACTCTGGGAGTTGGTGATGGACAGGGAGGCTTGGTGTGCCGCGATTCATGGGGTCACAAAGAGTCGGACACGACTGAGCGACTGAACTGAACTGAATCAATGAATTCAGTAAAGTTGAAGAATATAAAATCAACATATAGAAATCAGTTCCATTTTTATACATTAATAATATAAAACATCTGAAAAACAAACAAAGAAGACTATCTCATTCACAAGAGAATCAAAAACAATAAAATACCTAGGAATAAATTTAGTAAAGGAAGTGAAAGACCTGTACCACAAAAACCATAACACTTTGTTGAAAGAAATTGAAGAAGACACAAACAAATGAAAAGACATCACATGTTCATGAATCAGAAGAATTAATATTGTTAAACTGCCCATTCAGTCCAAAGCCATCTACAGATTCAATACAATCCCTATCTAAATTCCAGTGGCATTCTTTACAGGAAAAGGAAAAACAATCCTAAAATATGTATGGAATCACCAAAAACACTGAATACCAAAGCAATCCTGAGAAAGAACAAAGCTAGAAATCATACTTACTGATTTAAAGTTACACTATGAAGCTAATAATCAAAGCAGTTTGGCACTTGCACAAAAATAGATACACATATTAATGGAATAGAATGGAGAGCCCAGACAAAAACCCCTACAGTTACTGTCAGCTAAGAGTTTGATAGGAAAGCCAAAAACGCCCAATGGGAAAAGGATGTGAAAGTGAAAGTCGCTCAGTCGTGTCAGACTCTTTGTGACGTCATGAACTATACAGTCCATGGAATTCTCTAGGCCAGAATACTGGAGTGGTAGCCTTTCCCTTCTCCAAGGGATCTTCCCAATCCAGGGATTGAAACCAGGTCTCCCACAGAGACCTCCTACAGGTGAGTTCTTTACCAGCTGAGCCACAAGGGAAGCCCAAGAATATTGGAGTGGGTAGCCTATCCCTTCTCCAGTTACTTCAACAAATGATGCTGGGAACACAAGATAAACACATACTGAAAAACAAAACTAAACTCCTATCTTACACCACTCACAAAAATTAACCTAACATCAATCAAATACTTAAACATAAGACATGATATTGTAAAATTCCTGGAAGAAAACATGGGCAAGAAGCTCCTTGACACTGGCCTTGACAATTTTTTTTTTTGTATGTGACCTCAAAAGCCAAAAAACAAAAGCAAAAATCAATGTATAGGATTAAATCTAACTTTAAAAGCACAGTAAAACAGCAGTCAATGAAATGAAAAGGCAACCTATGGAAGAAAATTTTTGAAATCCCTATATTGATTAAGGGTTAATATCCAAAATGTATAAAGAACTCATATAATTCATAATGAGAGAAAAATTAAGTTTTTTGCTAAACCCTTGAGAGCAGGCTTTTATCTCATGTAACATGGCAGGTTCTTATCTAATGCAATGTGGCCTTTAGAGATGTTTTTCCTTCAGGGACTTTCTAAAAAAAAATTGTCTTTCAGGCCGTCATATGTGGCCCTGACCAGCTGTATAGACCTGATAGCAAACGAGCCTATGTGAACCAATCAAATTGTCCCCACCCTAGTTACACCCGTTTGCGGTTTTTGTGCTTAAAAGTGCCCTGTAATGACAGTTTGGGGTTCGTTCCTCCCTGGAGGTGACCGAACCCCGGCGCGCCGGCTTAATAAATCCTCTTGCTGTTTGCATCGAATCCGAGTCTCGGTGATCTTTGAGAAAGCGACGGGTCTTAGAAAAAGACCGCAAGGTCTAACANCCCTAGTTACACCCGTTTGCGGTTTTTGTGCTTAAAAGTGCCCTGTAATGACAGTTTGGGGTTCGTTCCTCCCTGGAGGTGACCGAACCCCGGCGCGCCGGCTTAATAAATCCTCTTGCTGTTTGCATCGAATCCGAGTCTCGGTGATCTTTGAGAAAGCGACGGGTCTTAGGAAAAGACCACAAGGTCTAACAATGTGATTTTAAGTGGAGTTTTTTTAAAACTTTCTCAGATGTTTTATTAGTGTAAAGAAATGTTCTGTATGCTAATCTTATTGTCTGCTGTCTTACTGAATTCATTTATCAGTTCTAATACTTTTTGTGTGGAATCTTTAGTGTTTTCTATATAGAGTAGCTTGTCACCTGCCTGTATTGACAATTTTACTTTTTCCATTTTAACTTGGATATCTTTTCTTTTTCTTGTTTGATTGCTAAGTCTAAAAATTCCATTACTATGTTGAATAGAAGTGGTGACAGTATGGGCATCCTAGACTCATTTCAGATTTTAGCAGGAGTCTTTCAGCTTTTCATCATTGAGTAGTATGCTGGCTAGGGTTTGTGATAAACAGTTTTTATTGACATATTTTTTTATATACCCACTTTGGTGAGAGTTTTTATCATGAATGGATGTTGAATTTTATGAAATGGTTTTTTTTGCATCTGTTGATGAACATGTGGTTTCTATCTCATTGATGTCATGTATCTCAATGATTTTGCATGTGTTGAACCATCCTTGAAATCTTGTTGAATCCAGTGTGATCATGGTGCATAATCCTTTACAGGTACTGTTGGATTTGGTTTGCTGGTGTTTTATTGAGGATTTCTGCATCTATATTTATGAAGATATGGGCCTGTAATAATCTTCTTGGGGGAGTGCTTTTGTCTGATTTTGGTATCAGGGTGATGGTGATGCTTCTTCAATCCTTTGAAAGAGTTCAAAAAGGATAGGTATAAGTTCTTCTTTGTATGTTTGGTAGAATTCCCCAATGAAGCCATCTGGTCCTGGACTTTTGTTTGCAGGGAATTTTTTTTTAAATTACCAATTCTATTTCAGATCTAGGGATCAGTCTGTTCAAATTATCTTTCTTCTTGATTCAGTTATGGCAGGCTGTATGTTTCTAGAAACTTGTCCATTTCTTCCAGTTGTCCAATATGTTGGCATATAACTGTTCATAGTATTCATAGTATTTTTTTTATTACTGCAGTATCAGTTATTTATCCTTTTTCATTTCTTATTTCAGTATTTGAGTCCTGTCACTTTTCTTCTTGATAAGGCTGATTAGAGGTTTGTTGGGTTTTGTTTAGTTTTAAAATTTTAATTTCCTCTTTGAGCCATTGGCTTTTTAGTAGAATGTTTAATCTTCATGTTGCTGTTTTTTTGGTTTCTCTTTCTGTGGTTGATTTCCAGTTTTATGCCACTGTGGTCAGAAAAGATTCTTGAAATAATTTCTACCCTCTTTAATTGCTGAGCGTTTTGTGTCCTAGTTTGTGGTCTATCCTAGAGAAAGTTCCACATACATTTAAGAAGAATGTGTTCTGCTTTTTGGGGATCTAGTATCCTATAGATACCAATTAAGTCTAAGTACTTTGTCATTTAGGATTGCTGCCTTACTGATTTTTCTCTCTGGAAGATTATTGTCAGTGAGGTGTTAAATTCTCTTACTATTGTATTCCTATTAATTTCTTCTTTTATGTCTGTTACAATTTTTATATATCTAGGTGCTTCTATTTTTCAAAATTGGAGTATCATTGATTTATGGTGATTTGTTAATTTTTGCTGTACAGCAAAGTGATTCAGTTTTACATATATACACATTATTGTTTAATATTATTTTCCATGGTTTTATCATAGGATACTGAATATAGAGTCTTTCCTATTGTATATTCTTGGGGTAACTTCTGGGCTTTGTATTCTGTTCCATTGAAGCATATGTCTGTTTTTGTGCCAGTACCATGTTTTGATTACTGTGNTGGAAAAGACTCTGATGATGGGAGGGATTGGGGGCAGGAGGAAAAGGGGACGACAGAGGATAAGATGGCTGGATGGCATCACAACTCAATAGCCGTGAGTTTGAGTGAACTCCGGGAGTTGGTGATGGACAGGGCAGCCTGGTGTACTGCGATTCACGGGGTCGCAAAGAGTCAGACACGACTGAGCGACTGAACTGAACTCAACTGATACATGTGTGTATGTTTATATTTTTATCTTTTAGAAGTTTATATTGGAATAAAATAAAATGCCCCCTTTTTATACAGTTTTTTAAATATTTTGGTTTCAGGTATCTTAGGGTATAAAGAGGAAAAGCTTTTCTCTCTCTCTGTCTCAATCACAAGAGTGAGAGAGAGTTAACAGATCTTTCCTACACTGGCCCAGACCTAAGCATCTGACACACTGGTTGATGTCACCAGCACAGTGAGGAAGAGGATATTCTTATTCTTTGGGGGCCACAGTTACAACATTCCTCCCATCTCCCAGATTTTAGCCTATCCTGCAACAGTTGTATATTTGTAGCAAATGTTCTCTCAGATAAAAGAGAAGGAGGGCCAAGTGTTCATCTCAGACTTGGTCCTCTGTTTTCCACAGTTCAGTTCAGTTCAGTTGCTCAGTCGTCTGACTCTTTGCGACCCCATGAATCGCAGCACGCCAGGCCTCCCTGTCCATCACCAACTCCCGGAGTTCACTCAGACTCACGCCCATCGAGGCAATGATGCCATCCAGCCATCTCATCCTCTGTCGTCCCCTTCTCCTCCTGCCCCCAATCCCTCCCAGCATCAGAGTCTTTTCCAATGAGTCAGCTCTTCACATGAGGTGGCCAAAGTACTGGAGTTTCAGCTTTAGCATCATTCCTTCCAAAGAAATCCCAGGGCCAATCTCCTTCAGAATGGACTGGTTGGATCTCCTTGCAGTCCAAGGGACTCTCAAGAGTCTTCTCCAACACCACAGTTCAAATGAATCAATTCTTCGGCACTCAGCCTTCTTCACAGTTCAACTCTTGCATCCATACATGACCACTGGAGAAACCATAGCCTTGACTAGACGGACCTTAGTCAGCAAAGTAATATCTCTGCTTTTGAATATGCTATCTAGGTTGGTCATAACTTTTCTTCCAAGGAGTAAGTGTCTTTTGATTTCATGGCTTCAGTAACCATCTGCAGTGATTTTGGAGCCCCCCAAAATAAAGTCTGACACTGTTTCCACTGTTTCCCCATCTATTTCCCATGAAGTGATGGGACTGGATGCCATGATCTTCGTTTTCTGAATGTTNCATAACTTTTCTTCCAAGGAGTAAGCGTCTTTTAATTTCATGGCTACAGTCACTATCTGCAGTATCACATTTAAATAAGCAGCTTTGCTGACCACATCAAAAGAAAAAATGAGACGCCCTATATTAATGAATCAAAAAAATGTCGGTGTCTTTCCTATATACATGTTATATGTGATTATATGACTTGTACGGGTTAAAATGGATAATAACTTTGAAAAGAATGATGAATTAAATGATTTTTTTTCCTCTCTGAAGGACTGGATACTGGCCACTAAAATTCTCCACCTGCCTCAGAGATAGGAGAGGAAGATAAAGCCCAGCCAGGCAGCCTTGGCTTTATTATGCCTAATATACAAATATATACATATTTTATACAAATAATATACAAAGATAAAGGATTTTTTAATCAGTTTTCAACTGCAAAAATATAGTTATAACACCTACTTCAAAGATGTATATTGTAAAACCTATTTTAAAGACAGATTGTTAAGAGAGAAAACAATTTCTAAATTTCTTAAGCTCCCACAAACAAATTAAGAATAAGGCCTGAAAGAACTGAAAGTTCAGTGTACTGTAAACCAGGTGAATATAGAACTCAGAAATGATGTATAAAAAGTTCCTGCTACACTGCAATGAGACAAAGTCGACTCGGATTCTGTGAAGTGTGGAAACAGAAGGGGGAGAGGGAAGTGCTCCGGTAGACACCTTTATGACATTTTGACCTTTTGTGAGCTGAAATCCTGGATGGGAAGATAAACATTAGGTAGGCTGAGCAAAATACCTGGAGCAGAAATGCTTCCACCCTACTTTCTGATTGGGCCTCTGTTGGCAGAATGTTGCCCTCATCCACGTGGAAAGGACTTCTTCCAAATGAAAAACAGTTACACTTTGTGGCCAGTTAGAATCTAAGGTAGCACTCTGAGCCTTCACTGGCTCTCCTGTAGGAAAGGAGCAGTACCTTTTGGGGATGCCGAAGTTAGCTCAGTTGAGAGCCAGCCGAGTCACCCAGTGGGCGTTATAGTCAAGAACACTTACTTGTCACTTGTACGCAGTGGTTCAGTTGTATCTGACTCTTCGTGACCCCATGGACTGTAGCCTGCCAGGCTCTTCTGTTCATGAGATTTTTCAGGCAAGAATACTGGATTGGGTTGCCATTTTCTTCTCTAGAGGTCTTCCCGACCCAGGGATTGAACCCAGGTCTCCTGGGGTTGGCAGGTGGATTCATTACCACTGAGCCACCTGGGAAGCTCCCCTAGAGCAACTACCAAGAAAATAACTTCAGAAAAGCTAACATTCAACAGAAGAATTACCATGATATAATAAAACACATTTAAAAACAGAAAGACAGAAAAAGATACAGGGCATAGAGAAAACAAGTAGTAGAGTGCTGCTGCTGCTAAGTCGCTTCAGTGGTGTCCGACTCTGTGGGACCCCATAGACGGCAGCCCACCAGGCTCCCCCGTCCCTGGGATTCTCCAGGCGAGAACGCTGGAGTGGCAGGCTTGAATTCAGATTATTTGGCAACCCCAGGTTTTGTTCAAAATGAGGTACAAAAAAGACAATGGAGTGGGGAACAGGGATAGCAGAGACCGTAGACAACCAGAAAGTGAAGACTGTACTGCGGTTCCCCTTAGATGGGATCTGCGCTTGCCATTTTCCCACCNGAGAACGCTGGAGTGGCAGGCTTGAATTCAGATTATTTGGCAACCCCAGGTTTTGTTCAAAATGAGGTACAAAAAAGACAATGGAGTGGGGAACAGGGATAGCAGAGACCGTAGACAACCAGAAAGTGAAGACTGTACTGCGGTTCCCCTTAGATGGGATCTGCGCTTGCCATTTTCCCACCGTTAATATGACTTAATTCCATTCACTTTCTGATTTTGTTACCTGACTGACAATGAGGTGTTTTTCCTCCATCCCAGAGGAGTCAGCATCTCTTCCTGATACCCTGGGTTCTCCCTTCATAGATGCATACCCAGTAGGGGCTCTCAAATCTTCCCAGAAATTATGCTTAGATTATATTTAAATCATTTGTAGTTAAATCATATTTAAGTATTTTAATAATGCATAATTTATGTAAAATTAAAGCATTTAATTCTCTCTCTTACAAGGGTAGGGATTGGGTGATTTAAATACGGAAAGGATGCATTTAAATTTTTATGTAAAGTTAGAGAAATGTAAACTATTTTATTGACATTTAGAGATAGTGTGATTTTATGTATTATTTGTAACTCCAGTTTATAAGTGAGGAAACCAAGGCATAGAGAGTTCTTGTACTCTGTGCAAAGTCATGTTGTTATCCAAGCTTCTTCCAGGGGGAATATTTTCACGTTTACAAAAAAGGAAGAGAAACCAGGATGTCATACAAAGCTTTAAAAATGAATTAATGTCATGGAAAAAAATTTTTTCAACATCTCATAAAGATGAAAGAGACTTGTGGTTTTTTTTTTCATTTTCAACTGGCCTAGATGTCTTCCGTGTTTCACTGGAGAACTGGAGGGATTTCAGCTGGAGAAGCTTTGGAGCAGCTGCTAAAATAATTACTCTATCATATATTTCATTTTTTAAAAACTGAGAAAAGTTGTTTCTTAATTTCAAGAGGCCTTAGTTCCAAACACAGATAACAAGTTGGTTGCACTAGGTGCTCTGGTCTTATTCACATCCCAGAGTTCCAGGCACCCAGGGGAGTGTTCACGCTCATCCCAGAGTTCCAGGCGCCCAGGGGAGTGTTCACGTATTTTTGTACAATACAACGTAAGGAATCATCAAATCGTACCCTCTCATCTTTACTGTCATCCTAGACTAGAATCCTCAGTCATTCAAGGCAGAATGGTTTAGGACTAAGAACGACACACTGATTGCCCTCCTTTACACTAACTGGAGAAGCTTTGTTACAGTTTTATGTCTCTTGACCTTATTGTACTTCGGGCGTGCGGAGTGTTCATATATTTTTGTACAGTACAACCTGAGGAATCATCATATTTTATCCTCTCATCCTTACTGCCATCCTAGATTAGAGTTTAGGACTACGGATGACATATTGCTTGTTCACTTTTACACTAACTGGAGGCGTTTTGTTGCAGTTTTATGTCTCTTGACCTTATTGCACTTTGGTGTCTGAAGCTATCCCTCATATCATGTTGAATATAAACAAGATGGAGGTAAGACTTGTCTATTGCTCAGTTTGTGGCTAAACAACATGAGTGGCCTGCTCAATCCAGTTTTATTCTGATTTTAGAGTTTCAATTGGATTTTTTATAGTTACCCATAAAAGTCCCAGTTGGCATTAGGCGAGGCCTGAGCATAAGGCAAAGGCCACATCCTGGTGGCCTGTGTGCCAGGCCCACCCTGCAGATGTGTTTTTACGTTTTGTTTGGCCTTGAAAGTGGTTTAAAGAAATTGTTTTTCTGAATTTCATAGACAAAATTTTGCAATCTGGAGAATTCACATAAACATCTAAATTTCCTGTTTCTCCTGAAAAATCTGACTATCTGGCCACAGTGGGCACACTAGCCTGCTGAGTAAATGCCACCACCTTTGACAGGGTACAAACTCACATTCAGGGGGCTGCCTCACTCTTTTATGTTCCTGCTGGTCCTGGATGTTTGAGTCCATGACCATGCAGTCCCCTCCACCAATGGGCCAAGTCTTTAAAACGATTTGTTGACTTGGGATTCAGACAATACACCTACTTCATTTGTTTTCCCAAGTTCAAAGCCATTGGGAATGTTTCTGTTGTGGTGCTTTTAGAAGTTCTGAGATTCATTTGACCAGTCTCCATGGAGTAAATCTTTGACCTTGAATCTGACTTTTGGGAACAGTCAAAGGAAAATTTAGAGCCAAGTTTGGGATGAAAAATACGTGTGACTATGTAATAGTGTAACCTGTTTCTCTTGGGTGGTTTGGTTTGTAAGCTGACTCAAAGGTAATTAAGGGAAAAAAAAGAGCTCAATCATGCTTTGAGGCCTTTACTTCTTCCAGATGTCCATTATCCTTTCCACTGAGCTGTCATAATATCCTATGTGTGTTCCTATTATGCATCTATGATTCGGGTTTTAGTTTTCTGTTTACTGCCCTCTCCTCTTGGATCCGGAGGAGGCAACAGCACCCTACTCCAGTATTCTTGCCTGGAAAATCCCATGGATGGAGGAGCCTGGTAGGCTCAGTCCATGGGGTCGCTAAGAGTTAGACATGACTGAGCGACTTCACTGTCACTTTTTACTTTCATGTATTGGAGAAGGAAATGGCAACCCACTCCAGTGTTCTTGCCTTGAGTATCCCAGGGACAGGGGAGCCTGGTGGGCTGCCGTCTATTGGGTCGCACAGTCGGACACGACTGAAGCGACTTAGCAGCAGCAGCAGCCTCTTGGATCAGACAGGGAGCCACTTGGGAAAGNGGCAACCCACTCCAGTGTTCTTGCCTTGAGTATCCCAGGGACAGGGGAGCCTGGTGGGCTGCCGTCTATTGGGTCGCACAGTCGGACACGACTGAAGCGACTTAGCAGCAGCAGCAGCCTCTTGGATCAGACAGGGAGCCACTTGGGAAAGATACTTTTGTTCACCTTAGATCTTGTTGGAGACCATCGGCACTGTTGAAAGCCAAGAGACTGAACTGAAGGATTCATTATTGAATGAATGAATGAATCAAAGGACCTAAATGGAAAGCGTCCTAAGATAATTATTTCAAAGGGGACAACAAACATTTTATACCGTAGGCATCCATTCTTACTTAAAGATATATTTTCATATATTCCTGAAATCAAAATGAATTGAAAAATTAGTTGATATTGGATTGTATGACTTTCCTTGTTCACTAACGTCAGCTCCGGTATTGGAAAGTCACTGTTTTCCACTTGATAAGCAAAACTCACGTGACTGCACACTTGTGGTTTCCCTAACTGATGAGCAAGGAAGTATAAAAGCTGTAGAATCAAAGGTGAATAAAAATCCACCAAGAATTATAGCCTACCGCTCGTGTCCTAGTTTGAAACAAAGTATCAAAGTATTTCAGATGTTAACTTTTTTGGTAGCAGTAGCAACCTCAGGATAGCGCAGGACTGACATTTTAAAGCTTTCGATGTAGAAAGTCACTAATAAATATTTCACAAGAGCAGCAGCCCCACCCCCAACACCGAAAATCCCAGAAAATTAAATCTCTTATATGTTGTTGCATTTGTAAAATCCGGTGTTTTAAAGTTGGACAGTCCTGAGCAGCGTTAAGTATTCAGGGAATTCTTGAGTGTTCCTACGTAGAAGTGTCGCTTCCCCGCGCTGTACCCTATAGTCTCTCTGCTTATCCATCCAGAAACACAGAGGTCAGTCCCGACTCCACTCTCCCGCCTTTGAGAAGCCGCACAGGCGGGCCGCATCCTCCCTGTCCACCCGCTCTATTTTGGGGCCCCATGATCTCATGCCCTCTGCAGACCACACTCTGCAATTCCAGACCAGCCCGCGCCGCGAGGCCACGCAAGGCGATTCCTGCAAGTGTTCGGACGCTGCCTGAGGCGCGAGGTAGGCAAGGCTTGGAGGGGGGAGGTTAAAGACACGCCCACGTAAAGGACCCAAAATAACCGACACGCTGAGTGCCCGAAATCAGACAGGAAGCCAAATAATCCGGGGCGTTGAGTTGCTTTCCCCTCACTCGCAGCGCTGGGCAGGCGCCCAGCCAAGGGTCTGGCGGCGAGGGGCGGGCGCGGCAGCGGGCGGGATGGGGCGGGGCCGGCGCGGAGACTATTAAAGGCGCGGCCGGGCGGCGGGGCCCGAGCGCCCGGGGCCACGATGGAGCGGGACGGTTGCGCTGGGGGCGGGAGCCGCGGCAGCGAGGGCGGGCGCGGCCCCCGAGAGGGCCTGGCGGGGAACGGCCGAGACCCGGGTCCGGGCCGCGCCGCCGAAGCGTCCAGGGAGCCGCAGGCGGCCGCGTCGCTGCTGGCCCCCATGGACCTGGGGGAGGAGCCGCTGGAGAAGGCGGTGCGCGCCCGCCCGGCCAAGGACCCCAACACCTATAAAGTGCTCTCGCTGGTAGGTCCCCGCTGGCCCAGCGCGCGGGAGGGCGGGGAGGGCGGCGCCCGCTCCTGCGCTGCGAGCGTGCGGTCAGCACCCGGGGCCCGGAGAGAGACAAGCTGTGTGCCGCTCTTCGTCGCCTTTTGGGTCTCCTCTGCGGGTTTTTATCCGTGCCCATCACCACCGAGCCTTCTCTTCCTCTCGGGGAAATAGCTCACTCTCGCTGTTATTACTGATGCTCCAAAGGAACCTGTTTATGAAACCAGGCTGTCAAAAATCGTGATCTTTGGAAATCCCACCGCTTTCCCCCAGAGAGTACAAGGTCGTTCGTGGGGAAAAAATGACCAACCTGAAAGTTGTTGGTTTTAGGATGATCAACAAGGTGTGTGTTTGTATGTTTTTTTTTTTTTAATTTAAAATTTTAATTAATTTTTTTTTAACCTCTTTGGGGATATCCTTTCCTTGTATTAACCGATTCCACTTGAAAAATGTAACAGAGCTCTTTAAGTTGTGTCAGGAACTTTAGAAAATACTTTTTCTCTTGGCTTTGCTTAGGAATTTCTTTGCAGCTGTTCAGAAACCCCATCAATATTCATGTTACGTGAATGTGAAGAAGTGTTTATGATTCGTCGTCCATTCTTCCAACCACGTTTTTTATTGTTAGAAAAGTACCCACTCGTCCTCTGCCACTTCGCTGGTACAGTTGCAGGATCCACAATCACTTTCAGGAAATGTGGGGGTGGTTTTCCCTTCTACATGTATGGCAGGAAGTGCTGGACCCAGAATTCTGGGTTCTTGCTTGCATGGCCTTTATTAACTGCTGGGGCCTCCACTTTCCCCAGACCTCAGTTTCTTCAATGTTAAAATGAGGTCGTCATCTCCATGTGCATCACATAGGGTTATTGTGAGGGTCAAGTGGAACAATGTATGTGGGGAAGGAAATTTGAAAACCACAAGGAGGTGTAGTCATTTTATTGTATTATGTGGAAGTGACATTTCCATGTAGAGTGTGCCTTAAACTATATTGTCACTTAACATTTTATGCTTGGACAATGCAGTGTGGAGGACATCTTTTCTGATATTTGAAATCTTTCCTTTCATAAACTTTCCTTTTTCACTGTGTTTTGGGTGTCATGGAGATGATACAATGCTTTGAGGAACCAACTTTCCTAAAGAGATGGTGTCATATAATTAGTACCTAAAAATAAGCCTAAGATTCAAACAGTAAGTGTCCAAACACATAATGTTTGTATCTCAAGATATATTTTGCATCATATCTCACTATTTAAGAACACCTGATACTTAGGAGAACTTAGTCTTTTGAGTCACCATTTTTGTTTTTGTCAGAGGGAAACCTTAGCTTTTGCAACACCGTTACTTAATATTTTTCAGTTTGGTTCAGGCATTCAATAACTGTACATTGAATCTGTATGTAACTCCCATGTGAAATTACTTCTACTTGCCTATCTGCAGTCTTAAAAGTTTGCTAAATTTGCCAGTTGCTAAATTCAGTTTTAGAATCTTTCCTATTCATTTACCTATAAATCCACAGTAGATATCAGCAGAGATCTACCTTTGAAACATGAATTTCAGTCTTTGACACCTGTAATCAGCGGGTGAAACAGCATTTCATTTTACTCTGTTGATACAACTCTGGGCTTTGACATAGAAATTTCTTTAATATTGCTGCAAGTAGGACAATCATGAGAATTTTTAACACCATTAGGTGGGGTCTTTTGCTGTAACACATGTTGAAAAGAATTCTTACTTCATGTCTTTTGATGAAATACAATGGGCCATTAATATATACCCAAACTCACTGATGTGTTTTTGAAACTCTTAATTAATGGTTTCAGGTGAAAATGAAACCCTGGTGGCTCAGTGGTAAAGAATCCACCTGCCAGTGCAGGAGACGGGTGTTTGATTCCTGGGTTGGGAGGATCCCCTGGAGGAAGGCATATGACAACCCACTCCAATATTCTTGCCTAGGAAATCCCACAGACAGAAGAGCCTGGAGGGCTACAGTCCATAGGGTTGCAAAGAGTCAGACACGACTGAAGTGACTTGGCACACATGCATACACGCATCCATTCTTTCCCTTCCCTACTTCCATATCCTCTTCCTCTAGACTTTCCCAAATGATGCACTTCTAAAGGGAAAAGTCTCCAAAAGGAGCTTGACAGTTGTCACCAAAGAGCTCTGGGGCATGTCTTCTAGAGAGAAGCTGCAATTATATCAAGTGGAACATCTGCACACTTTTCATAAAGCTGAAGAAATGGGTTGACTAATTGCATCTGAGGTTGGGATTACGAGAGCCCAACCACTGAAGGGGTCTTCAGGTTTTTTTTATCTAGCAGGATTAACATAAGAGTTACCTTCCGGAGAGATAAGCAGGGGCCACAGGACTATCGCATTTTTTCTGAAAGTGCTTCAGATACATTTAAATGCTGGAGGGAAGTGGGAGTGGATGCAGAAGGCACAGTCCTGCCCTGACTTGGCTTCTCCCCATATGATCCCTAGGCAGACCACAGGCTCTGCTCTGGAGACGCTGGCCCTGGTCTGTGGATGTCCTCATGCCTAGGCACTGAGCCAGGCTGTGGGAAACTCCAGGAGGTCAAACAAATATATGCTTCAGTAGATATGTTAGATCTGAATGCTTTTCCAGGTTCCACATTAAGTTCTGAACTGAAATGTTTGCTTCCACTAAGGTTGTTCCTGGACATTAATTTGAAATAGCTTTCCTGTTCCCTGGCAGGGTTTTCAACCACATTGCAATACACTTCTCTATTCTTCAGTTAGCTCTTCCACAGCATCATTTTGTGTTTGTGACCTTTTGCTGTCCTTATGAATACATATACCTGTGTGTGTTCGTAGGTGGCCTTATGTGTGGGTGGTGGTGAGTGAAGACAACTTTCACCTTTTGATGAAAGAGTTCTTTGTAAGTGGCAGAAGTTTCCCTTGTTTATCAGAAATTTGAGTGTGAAAGTTATTAATTCTGTTAGCTTCTCTCTCCCTTCTTGTAACGCATCATCTTATTTCCAGACTACCACCTGGAGAAGAACTCTGCTGTTAATCCAACTGAAATTGACATTGCTTTTTGGTTTGTAAAATTTTATATCTGCCCAGCCATAGTGGAGCATTTTATTTCAAAAATGACCAGCACATCTTAGGGTCTAGAAATGTCTCCTGTTTTCCCTTTATGGTGTTTTGTCTTACATGTTCTAATAAAGTGTACTCAAGGTTTCTAGGAACTCAGCAAGACTGTTGTGTTTACTGCTGGGCCTATGGTACCTCGCTGTCAGTGTCAGCTTTCGGTTGAATGAATGCAGTACGTTTTTACTTAGACTGAGTAACACTTTGACTTGGGAGAGGGTAAGCTAGGAAGACTGAACACACAACTATGTACTCATATAGTCAATTGAAAGTCAGGAATCCAAATATAAATGCACTAATTGGGCTTCCCTAGTGGCTCAGATGGTAAACAGTCTGCCAGCAATACAGGAGACCTGGGTTTGATCTCTGGGTTGGAAACATACCCTGGAGAAGGAAATAACTACCCAGTCCAGTATTCTTGCCTAGAGATTGTCATGGACAGAGGAGCCTGGTGGGCTGCCGTCTATGGGGTTACAGAGTTGGACATGACTGAATGACTGCTGCTGCTAAGTCACTTCAGTCGTGTCTGACTCTGTGCAACCCCATAGATGGCAGCCCACCAGGCTCCCCTGTCCCTGGGATTCTCCAGGCAAGAACATGGGTGGGTTGCCATTTCCTTCTCCAAAGCATAAAAGTGAAAAGTGTAAATGAAGTTGCTCAGTTGTGTCCAACTCTTAGCCACCCCGTGGACTGCAGCCTACCAGGCTCCTCCGTCAATGGGATTTTCCAGGCAAGAGTACTGGAGTGGGTTGCCATTGCCTTCTCCTGACTGAGTGACTAAGCTCGCGATAAGCACGCAGTAGAGATGACACTTGTATCAATTCAGAGATAGGATCAAAATGGGAATGTCATTTATTTAGCGCATAGCAAGATAGAAGAGTCAGTGAATGAACCACAAACAGAAGTTCCCAACTAAAGTCAGCATACCTAAGAGGCCAGAGGGCCTTCACGGTAACTTGGATTCAGAATCAAGATCTAGCCACTGGCCATGCCCTTAGAAAGAAACAGCCCAGGTGTGGTGCTCCGCAAGCACAAGTAAGGTCATCCTTCAGGTACAAATGAATCTCCTTTGCTTATGCCAAGGCCTCTTCTGTGGCTTTGCTGTCACATCCCAAATTCCGTTTTTGTGTGGTTCTTTTAGGGATCTGTTATCTTCAGCATTGCTTTCTATGACTTCCTTTCCTTCTGATTTGAGTCAGATTCTAGTCTTACTCTCTCTCACCATTTATATTTCAGCTGTTTCTACTTCATGTGGCCTCTTAGGAATACACAGGTGCCCTTCCAACCATTTTGGGTTTTCCAATCTATTCCCTCCACTTTTTTGTTACCTCTGCTACTACTACTAAGTCGCTCCAGTTGTGTCTGACTCTGTGTGACCCCATAGATGGCAGCCCACCAGGCTCCCCTGTCCCTGGGATTCTCCAGGCAAGAACACTGGAGTGGGTTGCCATTTCCTTCTCCAATGCAGGAAAGTGAAAAGTGAGAGTGAAGTCGCTCAGTCGTGTCCAACTCTTGGCGACCCCATGGACTGCAGCCCACCAGGCTCTCAGTTTTGCCATCTCCTGCCACATCACACCCTAATCATGACTCTGAAGAGAATCTTTGGAACCATATTGAGAAACTTCATGCATTTTCTATAATAAAGAACTGGGGACCAATAACCTTTTTAGAATACCTATAGATTTCTTAAATCAGTTTCTTATCTTCCTCCAAGTAATTCTTTTATTTTTCCCTCTCAGATTTAAGTATTAAAGGCAAATGAAAGTAGTTTTAAATTCAGTTTTGTTTATGAGTGTGATAAATTTCATTGCCAACTATCTGTGTCACTGTTAAGACATAGAAAATGAGTTTCATCTATATAATGGACATTTTAGAGAAGCCAAAGAACTTATTCACGATTCATGGCTTTTTGGAGCGGAGGGAAGGGGGAAAGCCACTTCAACTTTCAAACAACTTAGGAACACAAACCTTTTGAAATACAACTTGTAATTAGAGATCTGCCTGTGGTTAAGATAAACATGCCTCCATCAACCATGAACTATACCCCAAACAACAAAAAATAAAACTTTTAGCAAATGAGACCAAGCAGAACATAGATTACCCCTGTTAGTCTAAGCTCTGTGCAACAAGAACTGATATTCAGAAGGCTGACCCAATATGAAAACCCTTTGACATCAAACAAGAGGTAAGTTATGTATTTACCAAAGAAAGAAAGCATCAGTTCAGTTCAATTGCTCAGTTGGATCTGACTCTTTGCAACCCAATGGACTGCAGCACCCGAGTCCTCCCTGTCCATCACCAACTCCTGGGGTTTACTCAAACTCACAACCATTGAGTTGGTGATACCATCCACCTGCCTCATCCTCTGTCATCCCCTTATCCACCTGCCTTCAATCTTTCCCAGCATTGGGGTCTTTTCCAATGAGTAGGTTCTTTGCATCAGGTGCCCAAAGTATTGGAGTTTCAGCTTCAACATCAGTCCTTCCAATGAATATTCAGTACTGATTTCCTTTAGGATGGACTGGTTGGATCTCCTTGGAGTGCAAGGGACTCTCAATTGTCTTCTCCAACACCACAGTTCAAAAGCGTCCATTCTTTGGCACTCAGCTTTCTTTATAGTCCAGCTATCACATCCATATATGACTACTGGAAAAACCATAGCTTTCACTAGATGGATCTTTGTTGGCAAAGTAATATCTCTGCTTTTTAATATGCTGTCTAGGTTGGTCAAAACTTTTTCTTCCAAGGAGTAAGCATCTTTTAATTTCATAGCTGCATCACCATCTGCAGTGATTTTGGAGTCCAAAAAAAATAAGTCTGTCACTGTTTCCACTGTTTCCCCATCTATTTGCCATGAGTGATGGAACCGGATGCCATGATCTTCATTTTCTGAATGTTGAGTTTTAGGCCAACATTTTTACTCTTCTTTTTTACTTTCATCAAGAAGCTATTTAATTTTCTTCTCTTTCTGCCATAAGGGTGGTGTCATCTGCATATCTGAGGTTATTGATATTTCCCCCAGCAATATTGATTCCAGCTGTGCTTCATCCAGCCCAATGTTTCTCATGATGTACTCTGCATTTAAATTAAATAAGCAGGGTGACAATATACAGCCTTGACGGACTCCTTTTCCNGGTCTAGTGGTTTTCCCTACTTTCTTCAATTTAAGTCTGAATTTGGCAATAATGAGTTCATGATCTGAGTTACAGTCAGCTCCCGGTCTTGTTTTTGCTGACTGTATAGTATAGAGCTTTTCCATCTTTTATAATAATATATTTAAAAGAGCTTTTCAAAAGAATGACCAGAATGTTCTGATAAATTTTAACTAGGACAGTCTGTTTCCTGGGTATTTTAGTTATTTCAGATTCTGTGACAAGAATTAAGATAGCATCAATAGTACTTCTCATTTTATCCTCCCACTTTGGGCATAATGTTTGGTGGAAGAGTAGGTGGTAAAAGTTGAGATGATTATGTTCACATAGCACCTTGTACTTTCAGAAGCATTTTCTCGTTTCTTTTTAATTAATTGACCCTTGTCATATCAGCCACTCTGAAATAGGAAAGTATGCTTACAGATAAGGAAACTGAGGCTTGCAGAAGTGAATGAATTCTTCATTAGGGTGCATAGGTTCCAGCCGGGAGGTGTTAGGACCATAGATTCCTGGGCTCCAGTCCCAGACATTGTGATTTAGAAGATATGAAATTGTTGTGGATTGAAGGCTTTTGTCTCATCCAAATTCATATGTTGAAATGCCCACCCAGCCATGTGTGTTTATGGAAGGGGGGCCTTTCAGAGGGAACTAGATTTTTATGAGGTCATGAGGATGAAACTCTGATGATGGGATTGGTGGCCTTGTTAAAAGGGAGAGAGAGGAGATCTGAGCAAACATGCCCATCCATAGAGGAAAGACCAGGTGAAGACGCAGTGAGAAGGCAACCATCTGCAAGCCAGGAAAATAGCCCCACCAGGAAACGAATCTCTCAGTTCCTTAATCTTGGACTTCTGAGCCTCTACAGCTGTGAGAAGTGCATTTCTGTTACTTAAGGCACCCAACCCGCAGCACTTTGTTTTAGCAATTTGAGCAGATTAAGATAGCAAGGGACCCAAGAAATCTTTTAGACAAGTACCTCAACTTATTCAGATGTAGTAGGTTCATTTACTCCACTTATAGAAACAGTGGGTTAAATTTATAGGCAAAAGTCACATCGTTTGTGAGTAGAGGACTATGATAACTGAAAGGACGTTTATCTACAGATTTTTGTGCTGGACTAATGTCACACCCCCTCTCCCCCATTCATTTTCCTTTTATCAGTGGGAAGTCGATAATCATGTTATTGTGAGCTTCCAATGTATATCGATTTAGGGGAAAGTGACTTTCCTCTTCTTAATTTGAATTTCCTTCTTAATACGTCTTTAGATGTGCTAGAACAGGAAAATAGAGTCATGGTAGTCATTTTGGAGTGAGTGAATTTTCGCTAGCATATCTCATTTGTGGATCAATCATTTTCTCACCATTTCTTAGGACTGGACACAAATATCCTACCGTTGTGGTTTGAGTCCTTTAAATATCATTCTATCTTGGTTTTCAGGAAGTAGTCCTGAGAAAGTAGCTTGTTCTCAGAGCTGGTATCTTCCTTTGATACACTTTTTGGCATTAACAAACATCTGCAGCCTTTTGTCTCTCTGAAGACAGAGGGAGAGCTGAAAAACTCAACAGCTTTGTAAATGATGCTGTGATACAATAAAATAAATTTAACCATCATTATGAGACTTTTTTTTTCCAAATAGTTTCATATTACTCTAGATTACCTGTAAGTGATTTTGGATAAAATTTCAAGGCAAAAGGCCACACAGGTAGAACAGTTTCAGCTAAAATATTTTAAGCAGCAGTTCTCAAAATGTGGTCTGTAGATCTCTGAGGGGCCCCTGAGAGTCTTTCAGAGGGACTGTGTGTCTAAACCATTTGAACAATGATGGACATTATTTGGGCTTCCCGGGTGGCTCAAATGGTAAATAATCTGCCTGTGATGTGAGAGACCTGGGTTTGATCCCTGGGTTGGGAAGATCCCCCAGAGGAGGGCTTGGCCACCCAAGTACTATTGCCTGGAGAATTCCCATGAAAGAGGAGCCTGGCAGGCTACAGTCCATGGGGTTGCAGAGAGTCGGACACGACTGAGCGACTAAGTACAGACATTATTTGCCCTTTGCACTGTGCTGCCGTTTACACCACGTGAAAACTGCTTGTACCTCAGTGGGAATGGGGGCAGTGGCACCAATTGTACATGTCCTCCTGCATTTGCAACTAAAACCAGAAAAGCCAGTTTCATATAATGAAGCAGTAAAAATGTCCTCGATAGAGCAGATTTCATTATATCAACCTAAATTACCTGCCTTGTTAGTATTCTGTTTGACACAATTGGAAGTCTGCCATTAGCACGTCTGCTGCAGACTGAAGTGTTGTTGTTTCTGGAGGAAAAGCAGTCGTGTTGTTATTTGAGTTGTGAGCTGAACCAGCTGCCTTATTTGATGAGAGGGAAATATCATTTTTATTTGAAAGAGCAACTGACAAACTGGTTATTCAGACTTGGGTATTTGGCCCACATTTTCTCAAAAATCAATAGTGTCAGCTTGTCACTTCCAGGGAAACAAAGTAAGGTACCTGCTACCTGTAATAAAATCCAACCTTTTAGGTAAAAATTGAAATTTTGGAGAATTTAATTCTGCCATTGTAAGTCTGACAGCATCCCAATCCTTAAAGACTTTTCTGATGAAATCGATGGAGATAGTAAGGGATATGACTTTTTTCACAGGCTATAATGAGATGTGTCAATGTTTGGAAGAATACATAGCTCAGTGGACTAATATTTTCCAAAGGACCAATGGATGATTTACAAAAATATGTATGGGTATAAGTTCTAATCAAAGTACAAGATAGAATAATGGGTTTTAATGTAACAATATTGTTTCAAGTTTGATGTTGCATGTTTCCTTTAAGAAATTACAGCCCATCAATAGATGAACAGATACAGAAATTGTGGTACATATGTAAAATGGAATGTTACTCAGCTATAAAAAAGAGCACATTTGAGTTAGTCCTAATGAAGTAGATCAACCTAGAGCCTATTATACAGAGTGTAGTAAGTCAGAAAGAGAAAGACAAATGTTGTATATTAATACATGCATATGGACTCTAGAATCTAGAAAGATGGTACTGATGAACCTGTTTGTAGGGCAGTAGTGGAGACTCAAACATGGAGAATAGACTGTGGACACAGAGGGGTAGGAGGGGGTGAGATGCACTGAGAGAATAGCATGGGAATGTACATTGCCATATGTAAAATAGATAGGAGGTCAGGATTTGTTTGTGACACAGGGAGCTCAACTCATGGCACTGTGACAGCCTAGATGGGAAAGGAATTCAGGAGGGAGGGGGCGTATGTATGCCTGTGGCTGATTCGTGTTGATGTGTGGCAGAAACAAACACAATATTGTAAAGCAATTATCCTCCAATAGAAACAAATATATTCAAAAACAAGAAATTGTAGCCCATAAAATTTTGGTGTCATTTTAAAGAAGGATGTGCACAATTGATCTGAGAAGGCTTTTTAGGGTCCTCAGTAATTTGTAAGAATATAAAGTGATCCTGAGATCAAAAGTTTTGAGAATATTTACTTTAAGGAAAGGTGTACGTTCAGTACTATTTTGAGAACTAGGGAGAGAGGGAAAGGAAATTAAGACATATAAATAGAATTGGCTATTTACAATAATTTTATCTTTAGGTAAGATCCTTTATTGATTTCAAAATATTGATACTTTTTCATCTACTACCTGGTTTGGTCCAAACCACAGCTGTGTCGTTATCTTCATGTTAGAAATGAAAAAAGATCATACTTAGGGAAAGTTGGGGAGCTTTCCAAGATCACAAAACTAGTAATTCTGCTAATCTCATTGCTGTAGCTTATTGACAAATGAAGTTAAACAAAATTGGATTTAAAGTATTGTTATTAGCTGTTTGAAGGTATGGAAATAACTTAAATTTCCTGAATATCAGCTTCTGTAATCATTAGGTAGACTTCATAAAACTCTGTTAGATGTTAGGAGAGTTAAGTTAGATACAGTTTACAAAGTGGCACATAGTGTGACTTGAATAAATAATCATTTTTCATGTTATTATTGAAAGCTGCAGTATTAATTTTTTTTATCTTACTCAGAAGATAATTACATCTTTGCAAGTGTGGTCTGCAGACTAGCATATCAGAGTCATCTCCTTGGAACTTGTACAAAATGCAGAATCTTGGGCCCCACCCTAGACCTGCCATACTAGAATCTGCATTTTCGCAACCCCCAGGGGTCTCTCTGCACATTGAAGTTTGAGGGGCTGCACTCCATAGGTATACCAACCTGAATTTCTTTAGTTGGGGGTTCCGGTCAACCTTTGTCCTGCCATTGACTTCACACATAATGTTCTGATTAAAAAACAACTAAATGTTCTTTAATGACCTCAACTGTGTTGGCATTGGGTGGAAGTGGTGCTGCTGCGGGTGACAGTTGTCCCTTTCCTTTTTTGAAGTTACGAGGCACATCGATTAAAGTTGCCCCATTGCCTGTCATGCGCACAGAACATTGCATGCACGGTCTCTTATTCTCCTTCCTGTGCGTGTTTTCCCTCTCCTAGGAGTCTACCTCTGCTTCTGTTGGTTTCTTTAATTGCATTTCCTTACTGTACCCTGGGCTTGTCCTTTAATTGTGCTTTAATTGTCTAAGCTACCAGCCTTCTGGCTTTGCTGTGATGCCCATGTTCTTTCCAGTTCAGCCCTTCATCAGACTATCAAGTAGATTTCACTTTACATTGCTCCATCAATAGAACTCTTCAATTCAAAGTTTCCACTGCAGTGCCTTCTCAACAATCCACAATATACTTGACACAATACCCAAACAAAGGAATCTTAGCTCAGGGCTTTTTCAGGTGGTGTTGAATCAGGTTCAACATCCTTGGCACAGAGTTTCTTCCATAAGACTTCATCTTTCAAACACATATCCTTTTGATAAAGTGCCACCCAACACCATTTAGATTAGAATCTTTTGGAGACCAGGAGAAACAGGTGAATGAAGTATATTCAGGTGGGAAGGTGGAAAGGGTGTGGATTAAGAGCATTGTAAATAGACTGTGTTGATCTTATCTGTTTTTGGATTAACTAGAGAATTAAGTACAGAACAACTCTGCTGGTCCAGTATTTATATAAATACCTTGTTGATCAGCTCACAGGAAGTAAATGTGAAGAATGTTGACAGAGGAAAGTGTAATTATGTCTGTGTCATTTTGGGGAAACTTTCAAAGAAAAAGAGAACATTGATTTTTCTGGGAAGACAGTCAAAGATCTTGAGAGACAGGCATCATGTCAAGAGTGCTAGACTTGGAGTCATGAGAATAATTTGCTAGGTGACCTTTGAGCGGTTGTTTTGCTCTCTCTGACCATAGCCTGAGTGTTCTGGATTAGGTGGGTTTCTTTTAGGTTTAAAAATCTTTGTATGGACAGCTTATAATATTTTCCTTTTGTTGTAAGAATACTACATACTGTGGAAAGTTCAGAAAGTACAAAAAAGTATAAAGGAGAAAATAAAAATTGTGTATGTGCTATTATCTGGTATTAATGTTTTGTTCCCTCAGAACTTTTCTGGGTGTGTATTATTTTTTTTAAACAAAAATGGAATCATGCTACTGCATATACTGTTCTATATGTGTTTTAAGCTTGTATTTCCCTTATGAGATTTTCCCATTGCTAGACAGCTTTTTACTGCACCTTTCATGTGTGGAATTTTGAGAATTTTATCAACTTTAGCTCATGGGGTAATCGTTGAAAGCATCTCTGCTCATACCTCAGACATAATCATTCTTCAAGAATTTAAATATTTTTAGGACACAGTTTTTTTCTTTTTAATCAATTTTATTTAGTTGGAGGCTAATTACTTTACAATACTGTAGTGCTTTTGCCATACATTGACATGAATCAGCCACAGAAGTACATGTGTCCCCCATCCTGAACCCCCTTCCCCTCTCCCTCCCCATCCCATCCCTCTGGGTTGTCCCAGTGTGCTGGCTTTGAGTGCCCTGTTTCATGCATTGAACTTGGACTGGTCATCTGTTTCACATATGGTAATATACATGTTTCAATGCTATTCTCTCAAANCAGCCACAGAAGTACATGTGTCCCCCATCCTGAACCCCCTTCCCCTCTCCCTCCCCATCCCATCCCTCTGGGTTGTCCCAGTGTGCTGGCTTTGAGTGCCCTGTTTCATGCATTGAACTTGGACTGGTCATCTGTTTCACATATGGTAATATACATGTTTCAATGCTATTCTCTCAAATCATCCCACCCTTGCCTTCTCCCACAGAGTCCAAAAGTCTGTTCTTTATATCTGTGTCTCTTTTGCTGTCTTGCATATAGGGTCATTATTACCATCTTTCTAAATTCCATATATATGCATTAATATACTATATTGGTGTTTTTCTTTCTGACTTCACTCTGTATAATAGGCTCCAGTTTCATCCACCTCAAACTGATTCAAATGCATTCTTTTTAATAGCTGAGTAATATTCCTTTGTGTATATGTACTACAAGTTTCTCATCCATTCTTCTGCCAGTGGACATCTAGATTGCTTTCATGTCCTAGCTCTTATAAACAGTGCTGCAGTGAACATTGGGGTACACGAGAACACAGTTTTTGTTTAATTCATCCCTCAAATCCATCTCCATTGTCTTTGTTTCTTCTTATGGTTTGATTATTAGTTTTCTGAAAATAATGACTTCCTTGAACTGTATTTCCGCTCTGAATTTCCCAGGTACTGCCACAGCACATGTGGGAAAATGTGTGCTCCTAAATGCAGTGGTCTCTTTAGCCTTATTTTTCATTACTCCAGTAACAGTGTTACCACTTGAGGGTTTAGCACTTATACCTTCATACATTCAGAGCAGTCCTGTACAGACCTGGGACAAATGTATGTAGTCATTTACCAGTCAACATTTGGCAAGCGTGCAGATCAGACTCATCACATGGTAAGTGGTATGTGTTTGTTGAATTCCTGTGTGACTTTACTGATTTTACTCTTTCTCCAACCCTAGGTTAAGCCCTTTATCTCCTTACTTGGCGTAGTTGTGTAAGACAGGAGGGAGCAAGTGTGTTGACTGGTGAATGAGCCTAGTCTGGAACCCACATCTCAAGGGACTCTGTGTCCCGTATGTTAGTGGGGACTGGCACATTCTTATACACATAACTTGGATTTAGAGATTCAAAGGGCTCAGGTTATTTTTCAGCTTCTGCTTTGGTATTTTACCAATTTTAAAGAGTCATAAAGGGCCTCAAGATGCCTATTTTATAAATGTCCAGTTCTGTTGGAAAAAAAAAGAAAAACAACCCAGAAACCTACATTACAGCTCAGACTTGTACTGTTCTCCAGATACACTTTGTAGGGATTATTTCTGTTTTTCACACCAGGAGTGGCCTTTGGCCTGCTTCTTTCTCATCCAACACCAGGCACCCCCTGGAATCCAACTCATCTTCCCAAAGGAAACACTCCTTTACTGCTCTTTGGCCTGTGTCCCTTGTCCCTGAATAACTCAATTTCCACTTAATCGTTCAGAGGGCCATAGAACTTAGTGGATAAGGCCCAGACTGCTGGAGTTGAATCGTTTCTCTGTCCATAACTGCTGTGTTTCCTTCGGCATAGGGCTTCCCAGATGGCACTAGCGGTAAAGAATCTGCCTGCTAGTGCAAGAGAGTAAGAAATACGGGTTCAGTCTCTGGGTTGCGAAGATCCCCTGGAGGAGGAAATGGCAACCCACTCCAGTATTCTTGCCTGGAGAATCCCATGGTTAGAGGAGCCTGGCGGGCTACAGTCTATAGGGTTGCAAAGAGTCAGACATGATTGAAATGACTTAGCACAGACACACACATCCTTGGGCACAGTCCCTTAACTTCTCTGTGCTTTAGTCACTCACCTGTAAATTGGAAATAGTAACTGTAGTTACCTTGAGGATTTGTTTTGAGGATTAAGTGAATTAACGTATGTAAACTAGTTAGAAAAGTGCCTGAAAGATAGTAGATGCTAGATTAGGGGTTATTATGATGATGATGATAGCTAGTAACTTATTCAACAAATATTTAGAGTTCCTATTGTGTGAGCAGTAATGGTTAAGAGGCTAGGAGCTAATTGGTAGTGAGGGGAGAGGAGAGACTTACTCCTTGTTCTCAGGGCCCATCCCCATAGGACTGTTTATCAAAGAATCTTCCAGAATTGTTTCTCACTGCACCTATGACTGGTACTGCCTAGAATATGCAGGCCTGTGAGAAGAGATCGTGAGAGGGAGTTGGTTTAGTCAGAGAGATGTAAGAAGATATCCAGGAAGAAGTGATGGGCAAACAGCAAAGGATTCTGAGCGACAGTGGCGGCATGTACAAAGAGCCTGGGCTAGCAAGGATGTGGTATGACCCAGAATCGGGAACTGACCAGGTTTCTGGTAGACAGAAAGATATGTGGTGGGTAAAGAGACAGGAAGGGTAGTCAGGGGCCAGGTCCAGGCAAGGCCTTGCAAACCATCTCAGGGCTTTGGAGTTTTGCTTTTAGAAGTAATTGGGAATCACCGAAATGGTTTGTTTTTTTTTTTTTTTTTTTTTCTGTTTGGTTTTGTTTCTATTTTTGCTCATAGCAACAAAGTCTCATTTATGTTTTAGAAAGGTCATTTTAGCTTTAGTGGCAGGAACAAATTAAAGAGAGTATGTTGCATGTAGAAAGAGCACTATCTTCTTTTTTTACTTGGCTATTTCATAACTATTTACTTTCTCTTTCCTACTGGATTTTTAAGTTTTACATGTGGCTATGCAAATTAAAATTTGCACAAATTAAATAGCATAAAAAATGATTCAATTCCTCATCACACTGGCCATTTTTCAAGTGCTAGTAGTGATGTGCGGGTACCATCCTTAAGGTCAGCACAGACAAAGGGAACACTTTATCATCTTAAAAAATTGTATTGCATAATGCTGACGATTGTGATATCATACGGTTGGTTTTTGGTTTTTTTCACTTTTATGGTCTTTTCCCAGTAAGTAATGTACATAGAACAAATGTTCTTTGCGGAAGAAATGTTTGTTAGAACAAAATCAATTGCTTAAGAGGGGTAAGTTGTGAATGTTCTTACAAGTATAATTTTAAGATTCCTTATCCAATGAATGCATGTAGTTGAGTTGACTTAAGCCAGGATATACATATTAAAAAGTGACCTTTCTGAAATTATGGTTGCCTCCTAAATTATAAACCCATGTATCCATTACCAGATTTTAAGTTCTGTCTTTGTCACTGTAATTGCGATTGAGTGTAATTGTGATAGAGTGTTATTGTGATTGAGTACCACTGGGTCTTTACAGAAAGGAAGGGGTCATTTTTAAGCTCCCTGTTAATCCCATTCTCTGTCCTCAGGAGGAATGACCAAAAATCCTCTGGAAGTTATCTTTTTGTTATCTGTTTCCACTGCTCATTTTTCAAGAATAAATGCAGGGAATGCTAGTCATTCCAGAAAATAGTTCTGAAAAAAACTAGAAATAAATCATATAAACTGAACATGATGTTCTGTCTGCTTTATTTTGTTTCTTCATCTCTGACCCACCACCTGAATAGGCAGGTACCTGCCTAGGCGATGGCACCCGCTCCAGTGCTCTTGCCTGGAAAATCCATGGGCAGAGGGGATTGGTAGGCTGCAGTCCATGGGGTCGTGAAGAGTTGGACACGACTAAGCAACTTCACTTTCACTTTTCACTTTCATGCATTGGGAAGCAAATGGCAACCCACTCCAGTGTTCTTGCCTGGAGAATCCCAGAGATGGGGGAGCCTGGTGGGCTGCCATCTGTGGGGTGGCACAGAGTCGGACACGACTGAAGCGACTTAACAGCAGCAGCAGCACAGCACTTTACCCCTTAGTCCATCTGATTCATCCTCTGCCTAAAGGTGGGAGGGGCTGTCCTGTACCATTAATAAGCTAGTTTGTTCTCTTTCTTGTCTCATGAACTTAACAACACTAAAATCACTTAATACTACTTTTATTTAGTGAGTCATGTCTTTCTTGATTGTAAGTTCTAAAGAAACAAATCATTTTTAGGATTATTTTAACAATGCTTTTTCCCCCCTGCCTCTTTGAATCCAGCTGAAGCAAGATCTAGTTAAAATATGTTCTGCATCTAGGAAACTGAGAAAAACAAGTGAACTCTCAAAATGGAAAGTTCTTTTGCCTGTATTAGATGTAACTTTATTTATGCCTTGGGGTGTGTGTATGTGTGTATCTGATGTCTTATTATTTGCTATGCAGCTAGGGTCCAATTAAAAAAATAAAATCCATACCTGGTAATTGAATCTAGAGAATTTAGTATAAGAAAACCAGTTACAGAGGTGTTGGAAGAGCTGAAAGTCAAATGTTGGAAGAGCTGAAAGCCTAGCAGGATGGTGTGGCAATGAGGCAACCCACGGAAGAGTAACAGAAGGAAGCTTATACTACCTTGAAGGCTGGAAGACAAAGGGAAAAGCTGAAGAAACATGGAACTGGCAGCCAGTAGAGAAGCTGGAACCCTGGAGAGATGAAGCATCTGCCGATGGGTCCTGTCTGAGGCAAGGAGAACAGGGAAGATGTATTCTGACTGTATTTCCAACCATCCCCTCTCCCCTGCACCCCACATCTTCTGTCGGTTTCCCTGGTGTGATGCTGGAGTCAGGGAGCCCAGGTAATATAATTAGTTAAGAAGTCCTTTCTCCGAAGTAGAAACATAGGAAAAAGGCAAGGTCGGAGTTTGGGTTTCTCAGGAAACAGAGATGGAGGCGGGCGCGCCAGGGGTTTCATCGGGTTTGCTCTTGAGATCAGCTCCTGGGGAAGGGAGGGGACTGTGGGGAAGGTGAGGTGAGCTGTGATGGGGGCAGTTCTTTCTGGCCTGAACCCTTAGAGCCACTGAAGAGGGAGCAGTCTTTCCTGGGGGAGGTGTGTGGCCTGGGGTAAATGGTTTCTTTAGCTGAGACAGTTCTTGTCCGGTGGTACCCCCAGCACCCAGAGGAGTAATTCCTTCTTATTTGAAGGGGAATCCAGGCAGCTTATCACAGTCTCTGCTACTGACGGGCAGATATGAAACCATGTTTGCACATTGTTTATTTTTTTAAATCATATGGTATGATGTGTGAAGTGTGTGAAGTGGAAGTACAGCTTTCTCACTTAACAATATCATATACTGTTTAAATTCCATGTCCCAACCTATCACTCTATTAAAAAAATATATACTTTAAAGATTTATTGATAAAATAAGAGATGCTTATCAAATAGTATTACATGTGAAAAGAAACAAAATTATGTGACTTTTCAATTGAAAAAATTATAGAATAATTTCTCAAGTATGTAAATATATACATTTGTGTGTGTATATATATTAATATATGCATATATATAAATGCACGTGTAAAAATGCACATATATATGCATATATAAGTGCATTTTTTAAAAAGTAAAGGAAAATAGACAAATGTTTTTAAGTACTGGAAATTTTGTAGTAGAATAATATGGATTCTTGCCTATTTCTTTTTTAAATAAACTTTTTATTTTTAGAATAGTTTTGGATTTACTGAACAGTTGCAAAGCTAGTACAGAGTTTTCATATGTCACACACCAGTCTCCCTGTCTTTAACATCTTATATTAGTGTAGTTCATTTGTCACAACTACTGAGCTAACGTGGATGCGGCCGTGTTAACTAAAGTACAAACTTTGTTCATAGTTCCTTAGTTTTTCTGTGATGTCCTTGTTTGTCGTTCCGGTGTCCCATCCAGGGATACCAGGTTATGTTTTGATGTTATGTCTAGTTAGGTTCCTTTTGGCGAGGTTTCTCAGACGTTCTCAGACTTTCTTTGTTTTTGATGACCTGGACAGTTTCAAGAACTGGTCATGTATTCTGTGGAACGTCTGATGTTTTTCTCATGATGAGATTGGGATTATGTGCTTTTGGGAGGCAGACCACAGAGGTGAAGTGTCATTCTGAACACATCATATCAAGATTCTATGCTATTAATATGACTTCATCGTTGATGATGTTAACTTTAATTACCTGACTGAGGTAGTGTTTGTGAGAGTTTCCCACCTCAAAACTACTCTCTTGTGCCTTTCCGTTCTGTACTCTTTGGAAGGAAGTCACTATGCCCAGCCCACACTTAAAGAGTAGAGAATTAGATTTCACTCTTAGGGTGGAGTATCTGCATAAATTGTTTGGAATTCTTCTGTACTGGAGATTTGTTTATTCTTCCCCACATATTTATCTATTCAATCATTTATTTGTATAAGTATGAACTCATTAACATTATTTTATACTTTGTATCATAACCTAATAATACAGTGTTTATATTTTTGCTCAAATTGTTCCAGTTTTGGCCTTTGAAAGTTGGTTTCCATGTCCCTTTGACACACACACATGATTATGTGTGTGTGTTTCTAGTACTCCCTTACTTTCTGGTGCTAAAAGATGACTCTAAAAGTTTGAAACTGTGTCACACATAGTTATTTTTTTCTTGTGATGAGAATTTTCAAGACTGACTCTCTTAGCAACTTTCAAATATACATTTTAGTATTATCAATTATCATCATGATACTGTACTTTCCAGCATTTATTACTTATTTTAGAAATGGAAGTTTATACCTTTTGTCATATCCAATGATTGTGTGTGTGTGTGCGTGCGCGTGTGTGTGTGTGTGTTTGTATAGCCTTCCCTTACTTTCTGGTACAAGAGTCTGAGTTTTAGGATCCTCTTGTCCTATTTTTTGTATCCTAAATGTTTAATATCTCTTGATATTCTAAAGCTTATGAATATAACCCACTTCTTCACCTGAAAATTAGAAGTGGACTTGTGTAACTATGTATACCTGAGCTCTCTGTGCATTTACCAAAGGAAGAAAAGTACACATCACACCACTCACGTCTCCATATCACTCTGTGGAATAGTTTGTAGACATTTCTCTTCCTCTGTGAAGTGATGAAGACCCAGGTCATTATTTCAGAATGAAGTTGGCCAGTGATGTACTTTTGGCAGTCAGCTCTTGGGAATTTAGGCATAAAATCTGGGGGAAAGAAAAGCAAGCATGTTCCCTCAGATGATCAGGAAACCATATTGGTTATGGCAACCCACTCCAGTGTTCTTGCCTGGAGAATCCCAGGGATGGGGAAGCCTGGTGGGCTGCCGTCTATGGGGTCGCACAGAGTTGGACACGACTGAGCGACTTCACTTGCACCAACTTTGATAAATTCAGAATTCATCGTCAATTTCCAATATGATGGCCAGCATCTGGCCATCAGCTCTATAGACTCAAAAGCACCTCATGGTTTTTGTTGGGTCAAGGATTCAGGAAAGGCCTGGCTCGGCAGGTGTGGCTCGTAGTCACCCATTTGCAGTCAGTTGCAACAGTAAGGAATGGAGTACCTTCATGTTGGCCAGGCATCTGTCTCCCACTTCAGGTATTTCAGAATCTCCCAACAGGTCTCTGTCCTGAGATAGTCTGGGCTTACAGCATAATAATCTCAGAGTATAATGCTTGCATTGGGCTGATGGCTTTAAGAGTAAGTATTTCAGAAATAGATTTACATAATTTTAAAGTAATTAGGTAGTGTTTTATAGTATTGGGGTTTCAGTTCAGTTCAGTTGCTCAGTCGTGTCCGACTCTTTGCATCCCCACGGACTGCAGCACACCAGGCTTCCCTGTCCATCACCAACTCCCAGAGCTTGCTCAAGCTCCTGTCCATCAAGTCAGTGATGCCATCCAACCATCTCATCCTCTGTTGTTCCTTTCTCCTCCCACCTTCAATCTTACCCAACATCAGGGTCTTTTCAAATGAGTCAGTTCTTCACATCAGGTAGCCAAAGTATTGGCATTTCAGGTAATGTATTATATTAACTCAATTGTTTATTAACAGAAATTTATGTTATTTGCATATCTTTGCTATTACAAATAATGCTACAGTAAATAAATATCTATGCAAATCCTTATCTGCTAATGTGAACCATTCTATCAGATAAATTAAGAGATTTGAAATTGCAAGAGTCAGTCAGTCAGTTCAGTCGTTCAGCGGTGTCTAACTCTGCGATACCATGGACTGTATAGTTCATGGAATTCTCCAGGCCAGAATATTGGAGTGGGTAACCTTTTCCTTCTCCAGAGGGTCTTCCCAACCCAGGGATCGAACCCAGGACTCCTACGTTACAGGTGGATTCTTTATCAGCTGAACCACAAGGGAAGCCCAAGATTACTGGAGTAGCCTATCCCTTCTCCAGCAGATCTTCCTGACCCAGGAATCAAACTGGGGTCTTCTGCATTGCAAGCGGATTCTTTACCAACTGAGCTATCAGGGAAGGCACTTTTCTTAAGAAGCTATAGTAATTCTGAAGACTAAAGAGAGGCCACAAAAGTGTATTTTTCGACACTGAAAGCAGAAGACAGTTAAATAAGCCATAGACCAAAATCAGTGTTGATATTTAATAATTTTGTGATTCCATGTGGGCATTACCCACTCTTAGATGTAAATAGAAACTCTGGTTACCAGCCAGGTTTTTAAGAGGCTCCTGCTTCGCGTTGAGGTGTTTCCTGTTACTAATCTTGTTGATTAGGTGCTTAGATCTCAAGATTCAGTGAGGGTATAGCATTCGTGGAGCGAAGGTGGCCGTCAAAGCTGAATCTCTGCTGAGACCATTACTTTATACACCAGATGGACATTTTATGCTTTGACCTTTAACTTCAGAGGGAAATAGTCTGTGAAAGCTATCCCTGAAATCTGGGAGAAGTGATTTGCTCACTCAGGCAGGAGTTTAAAAAGTAGGGGGATATTGTTTTCCTTTGAAAATGCTTGCTACTTTTAGAAACAAAAATAAATGACCATGTTTTTCTTTTTATTGTATCTGTATGATAGGATGGATGTTAGCTGAGCCTATTGTAATCATTTCACTATGTATGCAAATCAAACCATCGCACTGTATGCCTGAAACATACATAGTGATGTGTGTCAGTTGTTTTTTAATAAAACTGGGGAAAGAAATCTGTGAACATGATAGGAAAGGAGAATTATCAGCCTCGATAAATCAGTTCTCTGGAAACCTTGCAGGGTCCCAGGAAAAATTTCCAGTATGAGGAATATGGCTCAGGTAAGTGCCTGACTCCTCTTCTGCTTCACCTGGGGAAGTAAGGCTTCAGGGATACTGTTTCAGGTACTTCTCATGACAGGCCTAGGAGTTTATCCCAGTGGCCTGCATTCAGGAAGAAATCTTAATATATGTAGGGATTTGGAGTAGTAGTCCGTGAGAGAGGAGGGCATAGGATATGGGGCTGGGGTAATCCAAATAAAGATCAGATCAAATGTCAAAGGAAAGTAGACTCACAGATATTATATATTTATTAGGGAGCATAGAAAATATACAATCCAAACCAATAAAGGGACTATAGATGACGTGATTTTCTCAATGTCGCAAAACTCCCAAAGGCTGCAGTTTTGTTGTAGTTATATAGCTGAAAATGGATACAGTTTTAAAAATAATGTCCCTACAGTTTATGGTATGGTAACATTCTTACCTTGTTTCTGTTTTCTTAAGCTAGGATTCTCATTTGATATTTCATCTTAACATGTTCTCCTAAAAAAAATATTTTTCAGTTATCATTACTAGCTCTTGTAGGCTACTGATTTGAACTTGCCTTGAAATGTTTCTTCAAATGCTTATTTTACAGGCATAATTCATTGAAAATTAGGAAAATGATTAAATGACTATTTGCTTAAATATCAAAGGTGTAAAATTCTTTTTTAGACTATTAGAGTTTAGACAAGACTCTCACATTTTTATCTGCCCAAGAGACTAGTGAAACCAAGTGTGTACTGTGCGTATTCAAAAATAATTGTTTTGAAGTGTGCTTTCTATTATCATTAACTTCTAACAGACTGTGGGTATCATCTTCTCTTTCATGTATATAGTGTCATATCTGAATGTTAAAACATATCTGTCTGCTGTTATCTTTCTTTCTCACTTAGGAAAACAGTTAAAAGCTCAGAGTAAACATGGAGGGGAAGCCATTAAGAGTCAGTATTTAATATTTAATTAATAACTAATAAATAAATATCTAATATTTAATTAAATATCTATCACCTTCTACCTTTATTTTTCCTTTATTCTTTTTTAAAGGGGTATGAGAAAAAAGAATCCCAAAGAAGAGTGTATAGCTTTTTGATGTAAATATTATTTCTTTTTACTCATGACTAGAATGGACTTTGGTAAAAATCTGTTGTACTGATTTCCCTTATTCACTAAATATGAAAAGTAGTTGATATTTTAAGAAATGTACTAGATTTCATAGTAATATTTCTGAATAAATTAGAAGTGAGTTGGAAATCATGGTATACATCTAGCAATTCTATTAATCCTTATTGTAAAAAAAAAATGCATTGATGGTAGATTCTTGGAAAGTCAACCAAAAATCTCTGTCATGTGTCACTGAAGCTTGTTTTTGTGAACTCCTGTCTTAGCATTTCTCATTTTAAAGGCAGTACTTTCCCTTCTATGTTTGTGGTAATTACTGGTATCCACAGAACAGAGATTCTTTCTGTCCATAAAAGTAAGAGTCTCTCTGAGGGAACTGCTATGGCTGGTGATCTTAGATTGCTTGTAACTCATATGGAGGTCTTAGACGTGCTTTAGCAGTTGGGTTTGTGAAGGTAATGACGTATCCTATCCACATTCTGGGCGTGAGCAGATGGTTACCCCACATGCAAGGATCTGTGCAGAGTCAAAGGAACCTACTGTGGTGTTCCTTTCTGTTATACTCTCATTAGCTTTCTGATTTGTCCTTCTAGTTATTCTTATAAGCAGTGGTTTGGTGGCCTTGATCACCAAGATATGTTTGGGGTTTTGCTGTCATTGTGTGTGTGTGTGTGTGTGTGTGTGTGTGTGTGTGTGTGTGTGTGTGTGTGTAGTGTAGTTTAAGAAATTACAAGTTATTGCTTGAAACTTCATAAAATAATTCTCCATTATCCTTTTATTTTAGCACCTCTTCTCTGTCATTGTAATCTTCAGCCTATGCTAATCATAAGCTGATAGATATCGTGATAATGAATTCCGTGACTTCTAATTGAGACTTGTCAATGAGAGAATAGATACTGTCATTGTTTCCATAATTGCCAAAGCTGGAATAATGGTGAGGGTAAAGGACATTCAGTTTAATACAGCTATCCTATGAGATATTCCCTTGTATAGTACTGGCAGACACTAATATTTCTTAAATTGATTTTGACTAGGTTGAACATGGGTCAGAGAGACAGAGATATAAAATATATGTTTTTGGAAGCTATCAAAAATTGAAATACAATTTTGAAGTCATAAACTTAATTTTATAAAGAAATTCTGCCTGCTTATCTATCTTAAATGGTGTGTATTATATTATAAATATATTATATTATGTTGTATTAAAGTGAGAACATCCTCTGAAGGACCATAGCTATTGTATAATTTGTAGTGTATTTCCCGTATGTAAAGATACATACAAGTTAATCTCACTTGGGCTTCTCTGGTGTTTCAGCTGGTGAAGAATCCGCCTGCAGTGAGGGTGCCCTGGGTTTGATCCCTGGGTTGGGAAGATCCCCTGGAGAAGGGAATAGCTACCCACTCCAGTATTTTGACCTGAATTCCAGGAACTGTATAGTCCATGGGGTCACAAAGAGTTGAACGTGACTGAGCGACTTTCACTTTCACTTCACTTAATCTCACTTTATCCACCTTACGTTGTGAAGGTCATCTCAAACTTGATGATTCTCCGATGTTTTTGGCAGAAGCAAACATAAATGCTTTCTTGAGGAAAACACCTTCATCCTAGGCTTCAAAGAATCCTGGAAATTTTTAACATAAGTGAACAGAATACATTTAGGAACCATCAAGCACACACCGGCAGCAAAACCCAGCAGAAACATCACACAGCAGAAGATGACAAGCAACAACTTCAGATGATGGTGTTATCAGACTCAGATGATGCAATTCTTGACCATTATTTAAAGGAAACATGGGAGAAATAATAGGGAATTGAATTAGAGTTTCTTGTGACCCCTGTTCGTGATACATACTAGTTACTGTCTTCTGAACTACCTTTCAGCTCACAAACTCTGTCTTCCATGACTCTACCTCTCTTCTAATGTGAAGCCTAATCCCTTAATTTTGTTCACTTTATTTTTCACTTTATTTCTAGAAATTTTATTTGGTTCTTTAAAAAAAACTTTGTAGGTTTATTGATTTCTGATAACATTATCCATTTTCCTTTCATTTTGGGCACTATTTGAAGAAATGATAATTTTCTCAAACCAATGAAAGACCTAATCCATAAGAGAACTATACACCAAAAAACAAACAGAAAACATGGCAGAATACAAAGGTCAAAATTAAAATCACTGAAGGTATAGAAGAAACATATCAGATTTTTTTTTTCAGTGTGACAACAACTGAACTCTCAATAGCAATGAGGAAAAACATGAAATAGTATAAAGAGATGAGATCTTCACTGTGCCAAAAGAAAATAGTTGCCAGGTTAGAATTGTGGACCCCTGCAAAAATATCTTTCAAGAATCAGAACAAAATAAAGACACGCTTATGCAAAAATTACAGACTCTGCCATCAGGAAAATTTTAAAAGATTTTTTTAAGCAGAGGTTAACTGATTCCCCAGATGAAAGGTGTAAAGGAAAAAAAAATGCGTTAAAATGCATAAAGTTGTAAATATTTGGGTATGACTGAATAAACTTATAAAATAACAAGGTCTTAGGGGTTTAAAAGTTAGAATAAAAGTAATATTAAAAGAGAAGGAAGTCTAAAAACCTATAACCTAAACATATCAACAACTTAGTAAAAGAAAACCCACTAATATATAAAAAAAAGGAAAACCCAGAAAATTAGACATGGGATATGGAAGAAAATAATAAGACCAGAAATCAGTAAAATAAATAAACATATTAAAGAGACTGACAAAGTAAAAGACAGTTTCTTTAAAAAAGTAATATTACCCCTAGTGAACCTGCTTAAGCAAAAAAAAGAAAGCACAAATTATATCAGGAATGAAAAAAAGGAACACAAATCCAATGCTTACAGATACTGAAAAGATAACTGTTATTGTGAATCATTTATATCAATATATTCAAAAATGTAGATGAAATGAAAAATTCCAAGAAAAGATACTTTATCAAAACTGAGGCAAGAAAAATTAGAAAATCTAAATAATTCTGTAACCCATGAAGAGACTGAACTGGAAATCAACAAGCTTACACAGATGTTTCTAGGTCCAGACCTCCCCATTAGTTCTATCCTCCAAGGAAGAACTAACTCGGATCTTACACATCTTTACTGTTTATTTTATGAAGTTGGCGTGGCCTTTACTTTAAGATCTTTTTATTGTTAGTGTCCTGTGATTTATTATTATGGATGCTTGATATAAGGACCTTTTGATGTCAAGATTTGTTCATATCTTCTTAAATGCCATTAACAATACTATTTAGATGGGTTTGTTTTAAATATTTTTTTCCTCTTCTTCCTTTTTTTCCTTTGTTGTTTATCTTAGATCTTTTCTTTTTGTTCATTTTATATTGTAAGTTTACTTCAAATGATGGGTGAATCATGGTGGTTCATTGATGTTTAGGATTGGGGGATTAGGTAGGTTGAATGGAGGCAGAATTTGTTGATTAGAGTTTGCTTAGAGTAAGTCGGCAGGCAGGAGCTTCCTGTTATGCTGAAGATCCGTAAAATGCCAGAATGAGGTAAACTTTACTCTCGACCACTAATATCCATGCTAGCTTCTGGGTTCTCCAGTATACTGATCCTAAACGTATATGGGTTTGCTGTGGAATCTTTGAGCCCTTGCCATTTTGAAACTGAACCCCTTTCTGCCAGGCAGATGTCAGCTTCTTCAGAGTTATAGGTTTCACTGAGTGGTTGGATATGAGGTTTGCCCCTAAGTGATGTGCTTGCCCAGGCTTAGTTAAGTCTTCTTTCCCCATTTTCATTCGACCAGTTATGTAAGATCTCACTGCCATTTGGGGTAATCTTCATAGAGGTCAAAGGTAACTAAAATGATGTTGTGTGTAAGAGGCTATATAAAAGTTAGAACTTTGTCTTTAGAAACCTCCTCCATCCACTCAAGCAGTTCTAACTTTTGTATTGAACTTTGTAACACTTGAAAGTTCTTCAAGAATAAGACATTATCTTAGAGCCTCTCATATCTTTGAGTCTCCAGTGGGTGTTTCTTGGCACCAGATTTTTTGCATTAAAATCTAATCTTCATCCTCTAGGAAAGGAAATCCCCTGAAGACTCCAGCAGTGTCTTAGTCGGAGTTCTTTCAGTGTGTTTTCCAGAATTATGTAGCTTTGGTCTAAGGTCAGAAGACTGACAGGCAATGTGGTCAGATAATTAATTCATCTTCAAGTTGGGGAGGGGGGGGCTCTGTCACATTTGAATACCAAATCCAGTCATCTTCCATCTCCTTAAGAAATTGCTTTTTGCCTTTATTCATTATAGGCACCCTTTATATGAAGCAGACACAAAGGCACTTAACAAACTGACTGACTTTATCAACTCACATGAAGAAAAGGGGGGAGGTTTATAGTTTTCCTCCAAGTTGTGTTTAATTAGTTTGCTGATTTTTCAGGTCAGCAGTTATTGAACATCTGTGTGTTAGGCCCTGTGTTGGGCCTGGAAAATACCAAGATGAGTAAATAAATCCATGCCTTCCTGGAGCTCACAGTCCAGTCAGAGGCAGACAGATAAACAGATCTCTCAGAGTGTGGTCAGGCTGCAGTAACTGGGAGTGAGGAAGGGATCGGAGGAGGACAGAGCATCTCCCGAGAGGAAGCAGGCAGATGAGTGACTTATAGCACAGACTTCCACAGTGTCACCGGAAGATCTTTCTAGAATTTATAAATCCAGTCATGTTACTTCCATGTTCAAATGCCTCAACAGCTTCTCACTGACTGCCCCAAAGGCTACCTTTGCAACCACTCCATTGGCCCTCCTCCCACCAGCAACTACCCACTCCCTCTACAACCTGACTGCTTTACTTATGAACTGTGATCCTTGGCAAGTTGCTAACCTCTCTGCAGCTATTTCTTTAAACTCAGTAAACACTATCATTTGTGTCTCAGTGTTACTGTAAGGATTAAATGATTTGATATGAAACTCTTAGAATAGTGCCTAGCACGTAGTAAGTACCACAGAAGGGATGATTACTACTGTTCTGTACAAGTGATCGCTCTTACGGCTGTCGTTGTTTCCACGTTCCCAGACTGGTATGATTTCCTTCCCTGGTGTGGCACAAAGCACCATTGCATAGATCTGTTACCAAATTAGATACCAGGCCTCTCTGTTGGGGCCCTAGCTGAACCAAAGCTCTCCCCATCCCCCGATTGCTCAAGGAGTTCTTTCCCACTCAGGTGTGTGCTGCCAATAATGAGACTGAGTTTGGTGCAGGCAAAACAGGCTTTTACTCAAGGACCAGAGAATAGAGAAGGGATGTTCATGCTCTAAAGGTACGTTCTCCCCAAAGGGAGGGGAGTAAGGGAATTTTAAGTGTCAGGAGGCAGATAGGACATCAGGGCTCTAGGAAAGGGGTGGAGACTTCTGGGGCAACAGGGGCATACACAGTCCCCCATGCTCCTTTGCACACGGCACCAATTGTACCTAGCAGAGTACAAATCCCCCTCTTCTCCCCAGGTAGAGATGAAGCATGGTGATGAAGCAAAGGTAACTCTTGGACATCTCCAGGTTTCATCTGCACAGTCGAGATCCTGTGGTCAAGTCAGGGCCAGTTCAGAGCGGTTGACCACTGTGTATCTCTTAAAGCACGTATCTCTCTCAGTAAAACTTCAAAGCATCTGCCCAACACCAGGTGCTTTTGAAATACAGAGATGAGTCAAGCCCAGGGTCCAGCTCTCAAGGGTTGGTATGGAAACAGATAAATCAAGGCATGGAAAGTGGTGACATTTATCCTACTTTATCTGCCATCTTAGAGCTGGCTGGTTCAGTCGAGTTTTGCTGCAGGGCTTTGTGGCATCATGTTGATAAACCACAACTAGCCTGTACAGTTAAAAAATAGTTTCTGCACCTTTGCATGGGTGACACATTGTCTCTATGTACATTAATTCTTAGGTTGCTTTTCACTATCTCATGTCTTTATCATCAACAAATTCTATAGTTGTTGCCCTGAGTAGATTATCAACTCAGATTAGAGATTTCACCACAAATTCTTTTTTGTTTTAATTTTGTACTTCTCCACGGAATTGAAATCCAATGCATACTGTAGGCACTCAGACATTGTTTATTGATTGAAGGGGAAATCCTTTTTTGTCCCACTCTCTCTTCGTGATATCTTTTTATAACCGTTCTCTCAATGTACTGTTAACATGTTAACATTTTTAAAAATATGTTTGTTTATTTTAATTGGAGGCTAATTACTTTATAATATTGTATTGGTTTTACCATACATCAACATGAATTGCCACGGGTGTACTCGTGTTCCCCATCCTGAACTCCCCTCCCACCTCCCTCCCCATACCATCCCTCTGGGTCATCCCAGTGCACCAGCCCCAAGCACCCTGTATCATGCATCAAACCTGGAGTGGCAATTCTCTTCTTATATGATATTATACATGTTTCAGTGCCAGTCTCCCAAATCATCCCACCCTCGCCCTCTCCCACAGAGTCCAAAAGGCTGTTCTATACATCTGTGTCTCTTTTGCTGTCTCGCATACAGGGTTATCATTACCATCTTTCTAAATTCCATATATATGTGTTAGTATACTATATTGGTGTTTTCTTTCTGGCTTACTTCACTCTGTATAATAGGCTCCAGTTTCATCCACCTCATTAGAACTGATTCAAATGTATTCTTTTTAGTGGCTGAGTAATACTCCATTGTGTATATGTGTACCACAGCTTGCTTGCTTTCTTTTTTTTTTTTTTTAATATTTCTACTGTAGCTCTCGTCCAGTTGTATTGTAATCATTCATTTTAATGTCCACATGCTTTGTTTCTCTGGAAGGATAGAAATTGCTTTCATTTGCATCTCTGGCCTTTAGCAAAAGGATTTCACCCAGTAGCCACATATTTAGATGAGTACTTGATAAAGAGAATAATATGCATTATGTTAATACCACTGTATTTGAGGGAATTGGTGAGAACAAAAAAAGATGGAGTGATTTCTTTGTACCTATTTTGGTTCAATAAATACCCAAGAAATAATTCAGATCCTCTAAACAAGCAGGAAACTCCAAATGAATATTCTTCTAACATAGAGACAAAACATTCCAACAACTTTTCTTATATGTCTTCAAGCTTCATGATTTTCAAGATAAAATACAGCATTGTTCAAACTATTTTTGATAGGTTTATTACAAAGAAATAAAACTTCAATTTTCATGGTTTAAATTGTTATTGTTTAGTCATTAAGTTATGTCTGACTCTTTTGCAACCCCATGAATTATAGCCCTCCAGGCTCTTCTGTCCATGGGATTTTATTACAGCATGCTAAATATAGATTAGTTTGACTATTTTTTCATTTCCCTGTATATTTAATGTTGACAATAAGAGAGTTTTTGTTGTTTTTGATAGATCCTTTAGCACCCTTCCATAAGTTTGTGTCCCTTTATAGCATCAAGGCTTAAGAAAACTTATTAATATTCTCTATTGATGCCTTGTTCTGTTTGCTATTCTTTACTTGTCTGTTCATGCTCTTCTTCTGATGGCTATTTCTTTTAATGGATGTGTATACATTTAGCTTTTTGATTTCCCAAAAAGGAAACTGACCTAAACCCTGTTGCATTTTAGGCCTACTATTCTTTTACTCTTCTTTCCTTTCCCTTCTTTTTCTTTTGAAATGAGTTAGACCTGCTTCCTTAGTTTTCTTGCCGCTCCATTTCTCTTTAGTTCTACAGGCCCTTGACAGCAGGCATCCTGAGGACAGAAATCATGTCTCCTTTTTCTAAGTACCCAGTACTTAGTCTACAGACCAGCATATGGTCAATATGCAGTATATTTTATTTGAGGGAATGAGTTCAGAAAACATAAAAGGCTTTACCCACCATCCACCCTGCGCCATTGACCCATCCCTCCTGGCTCTGTTATCTCTTCATTTTGGTTTTTGGGAAATGCCACACCACCTTTCTATACTACATCTCTTCCCCTTTTCATATTCTTGTTCCTGCAAAAGCAGGCTACTCATTATTCATTGGCTGCCTCCCATATACCTTCCATCCTGAAGGCCTTGCTTTATGCTGGGCTCCTCTGCTCTGTCCTCTCTTACCTTCCATCAGCTCTGCCTGGCAGTAACATACCATTTCCCCCTTGCAGAGCCCAGCTGAGAGGCTTCTTTGGTGAAACCTTTTCTGATCTCCTTCTCACTAAACACCTTAGCCTTTCTTCTTTAAACACGATAGAATTCTGCAACCAAATATGAGCCATTTGTGATTTTGCTTTTTTCCCAAAAAGCAAAAGCCCTCTGGGGTATCTCTTACTCTTTTTTTTTCAATGCATAACATAATCTTTACATGTAGTTGGTGCTCAGTGCAGATTTTGTTGGATTGTCCAGAAATGTGACATTCCAGAGAACTGCCTCAGGAGCTCCATTCCACTGAGAAATATTGAAGACAATTTTGTAAATTTTTCTCCTCTTTTTTTTTCTAACTCACAAACTTCTGTCATTGTTCTTGGGAGTTATATGGTGTAACCACTTATATTAAGATGTCAAAGTCCAGAGTATTAGAGAACGAGAAGGTGGCAAAATATTAGAACTGGAAAGATTTTTAGGGATCCAGGGACTCCAGCCCTTTAATTTTATAAGTGAATAAATTGATGTCTAGAATGTTAAAGTGACCTGCCCCAAATCTATACATAGTTAGTTTATGGTAACATTTGGGTCTTGGAAATAATCGTTCAAACCTGTCTCTTGCTCATTCTCACAAGCTGTCACAGTGCATGTGAGGACTGTTTAAGTAAGTAAGTAAAGTTGCTCAGTCGTGTCCGACTCTTTGCGACCCCGTGGACTGTAGCCTACCAGGCTCCTCCCTCCATCGGATTCTCCAGGCAAGAGTACTGGAGTGGGTTGCCATTTCCTTCTCCAGGGGATCTTCCCAACCCAGGGATGGAACCCAGGTCTCCTGCATTCCAGGCAGACGCTTTAAGCTCTGAGCCACCAGGGATGCTGAGGACTGTTTAGGTTTGTGTAACAAAACTGTTAAAAGAGGCATCTGATATTTTCATATTACCTTTTATGGATTAAAAAGTAGAAAATTGAATCTCTTATCAGGTTTTCCTTTCCTCTTCTATAATTATAAGTTTTTGGACTGAATTCACTTGCATCAACTGGGAAGTTTCTGACTACATTAACCTAGGAGGGCATTGATTTGTTTGCTAATCTTTGAGTAAACTTTTGGTTGAAGTAGTACATACATACAGAAAAGTACATGAAGCGTAAATGTGCAGTTTCAGTTTTTACAAAGTGTACACGTTGTGTGACCAACACCCAGAGCAGGAAACAGGGCAGCACCGACATGTTTCAGTTCAGTTCAGTTGTGTCCGACTCTTTGCGACCCCATGAATCGCAGCATGCCAGGCCTCCCTGTCCATCACCAACTTCCCGAATTCACTCAGACTCACGTGCATCTAGTCAGTGATGCCATCCAGCCATCTCATCCTTGGTCGTCCCCTTCTCCTCCTGCCCCCAATCCCTNTGAACCAGGAAGAAATAGAAAATCTTAACAGACCCATTACAAGCATGGAAATTGAAACTGTAACCAAAATATATATATATATATATGTTTAAATGATAAAAAAAAATTAATTAATTTTTATTGGAGTATAGTTGCTTTGCAGTGTTGTGTTAGTTTCTGCTGTACAGCAAAGTAAGTCAGCTATACATATACCCCCTCACAGACTCAGTAGAGTTCCCTGAGCTATACAGTAGGTTCTCATTAGTTATCTGTTTTATTCATAGTTAATAGTGTATGTCAGTCCCAATGTCTCAGTTCATCTCACCCTGCCTCCTGCTCTTGGTGTCCATACAGTCGTTCTCCTTGTCTTGTAAAGTTGTTTTTAGTGCAAAGTGTTTTCCTTCCACGTCTGACATTTGTCCATTTAACAAAAACTTATTAGTACCAACTGCAATCAAAGCTCTTGCTGGATACCCGGGATACAGTGTGCTGGGCAGCATCCAGGTGTGGTCTGTGTTCCTAAGAAGTTTGTGGTCCAGGTTGAGACTGGGTTATTAACCAAATGATCTAGTTACAAATGAAATTAAGTGACTGAAAGGGAGGATAAGGTTTCATGTAAATTTTAAAAAATGGAAAAAGCATCTAGACTGGGGAGTTTGGGAAAGCTTCTCAGAGGGAGCCAGGCTGAAGGTGCAATGAACAAATCAGGTGTGGTGGGAGAGGAGTCTTGCAGAACATGTTCAGCACAAACACACTACTTCTTTACACCAGACTGAGGGTGACCTAAGTCAGGCATTCTTTTTCTTCATGAAGTTTTCAGAGATTATCAATTTTCAGAGAACCTCACATAAAATATTCAGAACAAGCTCTTCTTATTTTTCCTTTATTTAATATTCTATATGTATGTAAGTTTCATTAGCCCCTATAGGGTTTATACTATATAAAAGAAAAAAATTATCTTTTGTTGTATGGCAAGAGATAAAATTGCAAACTTGATACGTGAGGTTACTGCCTTCTGTTTGCATCACTTTCTATAGGTATTTGTGAAAAGATTGTTGGTTAACTTTTTGCCCATCCCATCTGTGTTTTCTAAAAGGATATTTAAACCTACTCAATACCGAACTTAGGGTATATTAGTTGATGTTTGGTTTGTAATTATATAATGATTAGAGACATCTAACTCATTTGATATTTTCAGTTAAAAGTTGCAAGGGTCGCTGTTTTGAGAGAACATTTGGAAACTGCCGCTGTGATGTTGCTTGTGTTGACCTTGGAAACTGCTGTCTAGATTACCAAGAGACGTGTATAGAACCAGGTAAAAATGTGCAGGTGAAAAGATGGGGTAAAAGAGCAAAGGGAGGTTCTGCCTCTTTTAGGTGTGTGATTTACCACACTTGAGATTTTAAAAAATTTGTCCTCTATATTTCCTGACACAAGCAAAATTTGCATATCTTGCCTTTGTTAAAAATTTTATGGATGGCAGCACTGTGCTGGTTTTCAGTGTTTACTGACAACCTATATAGTCTAATTTGCATTTCACCTAAGTTCAAAAAGGCTGATTAAAAATATATGACTCTTTCTGTTACGGGCTTATTAAAGCAAGAGTTCTTAAGATGTCCACTTAAACTTTAAAATAAAACTATCAGACTGTGAAAAGTTTGATTTAATCTTCTTTACCTATGAAAGTGAAAGTGTTCATCACTCAGTCACATCCAACACTTTGGACTTTAACCTGCCAGGTTCTCAGTCCATGGAATTTTCCAGGCAAGAATACTGGAGTGGGTTGCCATTCCCTTCTCCAGGGGATCTTCCTGACCCAGGGAATGAATCCAGGTTTCCTGCACTGCAGGCAGATTCTTCATCGTCTGAACCACCAGGGAAGCCCATGCAGTAATAACATTTAAATCAGAGTGAACCAGATTTAGATAGATTTGGAGAACTCTGGCAATGACTGGTGGAATAAGCCAAGGTTGACATGGGAGTTGTATAATAAAAGTTATGTCTGTTTACATTTTATTTTTTATTTTCTTAATTAATTTTTATTGGAGTGTAGTTGCTTTACAGTGTTTTGTTAGTTTCTACCTTACAGCAAAATGATCAGCCATATGTATATTAATACATATAGTCTCTCTCTTTTGGACTTGCTACTCATTCAGTGTTTACATTTTAAAATGATGAGATTCTGGATTTGTAGTGAAATAATAATTGTTGCCTGCATATTTTCTGTTAGTTCACATTAACCACTGTGGTGGAAAGTTCTGTGAGTCACTGAGGGTTAAGAAATGGTCCATTATCTCTCATAGATCACGTTCTAGAAGACAATTCTGTGTTCATTTTGGACATGTTGAATTTGAACCATAAAATGTGTTATGTTGACATTTGTTTCTAGAACGCATATGGACTTGCAGCAAATTCAGGTGTGGTGAAAAAAGGTTGTCCCGAAGCCTTTGCTCCTGTTCAGATGACTGCAAAGACAAGGGAGACTGTTGTATCAACCATGGGTCCGTGTGCCGAGGTCAGGAGGTTGTGCCCTCACCAGGTTCAGACATAGGCCGACATCTTCCTAGGTCTCAGAGGGGTTAGCATGGGTGTATTTTTTACAGTTGAAGTCGTAATTATTGACAAGCCATATTGGCTGAAAAAATATTTTAAAAGCATTTTATTAAAGACAGTTTCAAACATATATACCTGAATAGAGAGACTGTGTAATAAAGCTCGTATCACCCAGCCTAATAATCATGATTGTGTACACATGGCTAGTCTTTTTTATCTATAGTCATACACTCTGCTGCTACTACACCCTCATGTTATTTTGATATTAGCTGCATATTTAATGCTGTATTTGTGGAACAATCACTTCACAGTCTTGGCTGACTATGTAGTAGGTTCTTTCATAGTAAATGAGGACAGTGTCTGTCTGATGTTGAGAGAAGTTAGTGCCTAAGATTCTGTGTAAGCTGCTGTCACTATGATGTCTTGCCTAGGTGTTGCAGGGTTCCTTGAAATTCTTTGACAGAACTTGACTGTATGAGAGGAACTAAGGCAGAAGATTCTGTTGGGTGGATAGAAGTAGGGTTATAAATTTTGGCTGAAGATGTTATTAATGACAATTTGAAAATGGAAAATGTACCTTCAAGTTCTCACAAATACAGCAATGTGTTTTAGTCTTGCAATTATAAATTCTTGATATCAACTAACTCTTATTTTGAATTAGAATAACTCTCTATTTGTTCTAGGGGAGAAAAGTTGGGCAGAAGAAGAATGTGACAGCATTGATGAACCACAGTGTCCAGCAGGGTAAGCTTATACTCTGAGATACTGATGTTTTCTTTTATAGAAGTGTCATTCTTTCTCTTTCCAAATTGAAAAGATAAAAATAATAATAACTATTCATTGGTTCAATAAATATTATTTTTAGTTAGGCCTTCTTTTGACATTGGTGGTATAGAAGTAATTATGGCATGACCCTCTCCCCTGACCCCCTAACTTTCACCCTCCACTTCCCACTCCTGGTCTAGAAACTGGAAAAAAAAAAAAAAGAGGTTAGGAATATTTAATGTTCATGAGTGTTGGGTGGAAGAATTTGTGTTTTCCTTCTTAGGGAAAAAGGATCTTTACTTTCATTTGAAGTTTTTCAAGTTGAACTTATAACAAATTACAACTTAAAAAAAAATTTCTGTTTCACTTATATTTTCAGGATAACATGTCTATGAGAAGATGTTACATAATTTTTATAATTTGTACTTTCTATTTTTTGTCTAAAGTATTTTATACAACATCTTATGTTTATAAGGTCATCAGGAAAGGTTTGTGTAGAATTAGAAAAGTGGAAATTTGATGACAGTGTTAGACATGTTTATCTTTGTTCCACTTGAGATCTATATAATTTGAATGATTAATCTTCAGAAATATATTATGTGTTTAAAATAATGATTTTTCCAAACTGTTAAACATTATAAAGCTGTCCTAGTAGAAGCAAGAACACAATTTAGAATATGCTGTTTGTTAATATTTATTCTCTTGCAAATTGGAGAAATATTATTGCATTTTGGTTGCATTTCATCTAGCTTTTGGAATAGCAGGGACCATAAATGATGGTCTCTGTATGGTGCCTCAAAACGGTGTGAGTGCTCAATCAGTACTATTTGATAATGTATATGATGAAATACAAATTCATATATATGAATATAGACACTTCTGAAATATTCTTTATAAAGATGCTTGTTGAGCTTGTTAGTTTACCTTAGATTACATCCCTACCTCAGTGGAAAATGTTGACTGGATCTGTGTCTTTCTTCTTCACACATTTTTTTTCTTTCTTTCTCATTACCCAGGTTCGAAACACCTCCTACCCTCTTATTTTCTTTGGATGGTTTCAGGGCAGAATATTTGCACACTTGGGGTGGACTTCTTCCTGTTATCAGCAAGCTAAGTGAGTAACTTCAGAGTATACTATTGGAGTGCCACAGTGTCAGTAGACTGAGGAGGCAGTCTCTTTTTGGAAAAATATGGCAGAATCTGTTTTACCAAACTTCTCTGTTGTAAAAGACTTAAACCCTAGTGATAAGGACCTAGTCTTTAATATTATAATTGTTCTAAAACTGCCTTTTAAACAACTCTAAGATAATAATGGTTATCCTGGGATTTTTATTCCTTGGTTACAGATGTTAAGGACAAGGCATACTTTTTTTTTTTCTTAGACTTGTGGATTCATTTTGTGGACAAACTATTTATATATTTATTTATCTAATATGACTACATCTTAAAGTAGAATTTCAAAAACTGAAGGTATTTCTTATATGAATCTAGTAGTGCAGACATAGAATATTTACTTGTTATTTATCCTTTAGTATCATGAGGCATCCTTCCAATTTCTTTATCTCAATTAAAGCCTTAATTAAATGATTATTATATAAGTTAATAATGCAGTAGTAGAATAGTCTTTTCTTAGTATGAATGCAAAGTTTTAAATCACATTAACCACCAGTAATATGGGTATCACTTGTATCACTGTTATTGAAAAAATAAAAAATTTAATATGAGTATAAAAGCTGAAGAACGTTACTTATTATCAGTGATCAGTATATAAATAGCCACAGTATAATACTGAACTGAAATGGAAATAAGTAAATTCACTATTTTGGTGTTCTTCTGGAGTTCTGAGACATTATTTACTGGAGTTGAATATTTAAATGTCAAAATTACTCTCCATAATCACATAGGTACATTTATTGTACTTCTTTTGTAAGAAACTGATATTTGGAGAAATTCTAAAAATTTCAGTTTTTAATTTCTACTGGGAAGAAAATTTTTATAAATAATCATTTGACATAAAAGTCTTTAGGAAAGAGTGTACATGGACAAGAAAGACTGTTTTATCAGCCAGGCTCACGGGCTTTGAACCTTGCATCTGGGCCTTTGTTATCATCAGGAGGAAAGTTTGTTTCCATAGCATCAAATACAATATCCTGAGTTCAGAATTAAGGAGCCTTAGGTACCTATGTGTGAAGTTGAAAGAAACTCAGTACATAGTTAACTTAAGTCCTTGCTTTGGGTAATTAGGAAGTGTAGCCTGTAATTCTGAACTGTTTGGAATGCAGTGAGATAGATAGACATGTACCAGCCTGAGGAATATTTTCAGGTATGAGGTATCGAAATGCTAGAATCATTAGTTATATGTTCCCTCCTCAGTGGTAGAGGCAGAAGAGGAATGTGACGCTAGGGCTAAATCAGGAACAGTTTGACTTCTGTCCTTCTTGTATTAATACTTGAAGCCAGAAGATGCCTTTAATCATTAAAGCAGTGTTGAATTTGTCTAGAGTTAACTGGTTTGGACTTTGGGGTGGGACACTGTCCTCCTAGCTACTGCCTCATTCTTGTTTTCATTTTGCTGAGTTAGCTACTATGGATGTTTGTAGTTTTGTTTTGGCTGTTTGGTTTTTTTTAAACTACATCTTGTATTTAGACATGTTACCACCAAGTAATAGCAAAGATCTAGCAAGCATCATTATGGTCCATCTGGAACTTAATATTATTAGTAAGTATAGGATAAATATTCCATTGGCTTAATTATTTTTATTTTTTTTAAGAAGAAAAACTAGCTCTCAGCATTGAGTTTGAATCCACAATGTTGCTTTGTAATTCACCCTGAATTTTTATATGGCTGTAAATCCCTTCTGGATTCATGTTTTAGTACTACTCAGAAGTCTGTGGTACCAGTGCTAAAGGAAGGAAACAGATTGTCAGCTGTATTTAATAACAGTCTTTTTTTCCTCTTGTAGAAACCTGTGGGACATATACTAAAAACATGAGACCAGTATATCCAACAAAAACTTTCCCCAATCACTACAGCATTGTCACAGTAAGCACTGCATTTCAACTTTTATATGTTCACAAAACTGAGATGTAAATATAACATTTTTCAAGAGAATAATCAGATTTCAGATCAGAAAAAAATAACTTCTTTTTCATTGTGTAGTTAAGCAGAAAAACTGAGGTTCTGGTTCTTGTTCTTCTACTAACCCGTTGTGACCTTGGGAAAGTCACTTTACCTTCTGGGTCTCCTTTTCCCATATGTGAAAAGAGGTGATTGAAGACCCCAAGAAATGATTTCTTAATTCCCTTTTAGTTTAAGATTCTTAGGTTCTGTTCTTTCTGATTAGTTTCTAGCTTGCTTTATTTGAGCCCCAGATTGCACTCACAGGTCCTTAGCAGTCTTTCCAATCATTTCAATGTAAGCAAACCGCTTTGCCTGACTCTAGATGTGATTACAGCTCTCTTTTTGTTTCACTTTCAGATTTGATTTGGATCCAGAAAAAAAAAAAAAATGTAGAATTCATTAGGCCTCAAGGTTGAAGCCAGAGAATTAATACTTTGATTTATATTGGTACAAGCTATTCTTGGACCCAATCATAAAGGATTTTGTTATGTAGAAATTTTTCACTGAGCAATCCAAAAGAACATCTCAGTACTTTTTTCAAAATTAAGAGGCTGCTACCATTCCTAATTTATTTTCTCCTGTTACATAAATTAAAACACAAGTACTACATAAAACCTTAAGCAATTGGTTGTATTTTGATAGTAGGCAGTGTTTTGTTCTTCTCTCCTTAAGCTAGGTTAAGTTCCTTGTAGCTTCAGCTGTATATTTCTCTCTGATAATTTTGTTCTGTAACCTTAACATTAAAAACTCACAACTTGCATAAAACTTGTATTTTATATTTTTTAGGGACTTTATCCAGAATCCCATGGCATCATTGACAATAAAATGTATGATCCCCAAATGAACGCTCACTTTGCACTTAAAAGCAAAGAGAAATTTAACCCAGAATGGTACAAAGGAGAACCAGTGAGTTTATTTAATTTAGCTATTAAAATTATTTTTTATTATTCTCATCTGTTTCTGTCAGAGTAAAATGACAGATTCTCTGGAGTTTTTAAGAACCTACTTAATCTACTATGTTTGTGCAATCCTTATGCAAATAGAGGTAAATGCAGATAACTCTAAATATAGCTTATATCTTTGTATGTTTTGTTCCAGAGTAGGGTTCAGGTTATTCTGAGCCAGTTTTCTTTTCTGCTTAAGGATACCTTTTTGTCCTAGTAGCAAAGAGCAGTAATCTGGGGGTAATATTTTGATCTACACAAAGCTAATTGTTTCTTCAGGAGTAAACTATGACTTTGTTTGCATTTGCTGACTTAGAAGATTCTCTCCGATTGTGATTTAGATGTGTTCTCCTTTTTAATTTTTTAAAATTGCCACAACAATTCTATAAGGTCTATTTGAATAGTCTTGATATCCCTCTTAGACGGAAAAGAGCATGATATTAATTTGCAAGCTATAATTTCAGATTTTTAGCTCTGACATTTAAAACTGTGATTTTTGGGCAAAGTATTGTTTCTGTGCCTCAGTTTTCTGTACTGTAAATAATTCTGTTAACTAGTTCATAGAGTTATTATGATGATTATTTAAATTAATAATCTAAGTTGCTTATAGTAGTATCATTTAGAACTGTAACTGGCAATAATAAGTGCTCATAAATGTCAAGTTATATAAGCAAAATATGTCAATAAGTTAAAGATATGTAATTTGTGAACTTTTCTTTTTTCATGATTTTTTTTCTTTTAACGGAAGCTTATTAAGTAGAAGCAAGTCTATAAAAGTTGCAGGAGTTACCAATTGTTTATATTCTTTTAGTTAATTTAATTTCTGATTATTTAATTTCTTTTTGCTGCTGTTCAAAGTCACATTACATGGTTGTTTTGTAGTCTAACTGCTGGAGCTTATTGACATCAAAACTTTCTAGCATTTGAGAGGAAAGCATTGGCAGTTGCGTGAACACAGTTCCCTAAGAAATCAGTACGTACATAATTTCCTAATTTTCCTTCTCTTGTCTTCTCCAGATTTGGCTCACAGCTAAAAATCAAGGCCTAAAGACAGGCACATTTTTTTGGCCAGGATCAGATGTGAAAATTAATGGAATTTTCCCAGACATCTACAAAATCTATAATGTGTAAGTATAACTGTACTTTTTCTAGGACTTATAACATAGAACAGTTTATTTTCTTATCACAGCCTGAGTTCTAGCATTTGAATGATATGTTATCAGAAAAATGAGACCTATCAAAATAAGAACTCTTTTTCAGAGTTTTAAATGGATGGTAGATAGACAGTAAAACTAGATGAGTTTTTTTTTTTTTTTTTTTTTTTTTCCTGGAGGTTTTCTAGAAAGCACTGGTGGTAACATGTTGGAGTTTGCATTCAGATCTTTGGATAGGCATAAGAATTGAAGTCCTGGTAAAAGTAGGGATCCTGAACATTTTCACTCCAGGAAGAAAGAATTAGGAGAAGGAGCTGAAAGTATTAAAGGGACATAGGTAGGAGTGACCCTTTGGTGTCCAAAATTACTATTTGAAAGAAGATATTAATGGCACCTCTAGATTTGCATTTTCAAGTTCCTTTTTTAAACATTCCATCTATAGTGGAACTGATTAATCTCCCTGTGATATTCAAAATCCGTGAGGTATTGTGGAAAAAAAAAACACAACTTTTTTTCTAGAAGACTCCCTTTGGATTATTTTAGTGAGAGTAGCAAAATAATTTGGCTTATACTTGGAGAATTTATGTCATAAAACCAATACAATAGTGTATTTGAGGGATGAAAGGGAAAGTTCATAAATTTCAAACAAGAAATGTATATTTTCTTTGGTAATCTTCAGTTCAGTTTAGTCACTCAGTTGTGTCTGACTCTTTGCAACCCCATGAATCGCAGCACGCCAGGCCTCCTTGTCCATTACCAACTCCCAGAGTTCACTCAGACTCACGTCCATTGAGTCAGTGATGCCATCCAGCCATCTCATCCTCTGTCGTCCCCTTCTCCTCCTGCATCAGAGCCTTTTCCAGTGAGTCAACTCTTCGCATGAGGTGGCCAAAATACTGGAGTTTCAGGCTACTGTTAATTCTTTGTGGTTCATGTGAGCACCTTGTTATTTGCCATTAATTTCATTCCACGGGTGGTAATTGAGACTCTATGTGCCAGGCACTGTCTTAGACCTGGAGAATTTTGCAGAGTAGTGATACACATTCTCTGGCCTCTCAAGTTCTGATAAGAGACCTTCTCAAGGAATAACCTAGTATACTTGGGGTTGGGCAAGCCCTCTGACGGAGACCTATAAACAAAATTCTGTGCCCAGAGGAAGATGTCATTAATTCTGCCCAGAAACTGTTGCCTGGAGAACTGTCTGCCCAACAAGTGTCCATTTCCCAGTTTTACTGAGAGTCATCAGTGAGTGAGTTCATCTTCATGAGGTCCCCTTTAAAGAGTATATTGACATGTGGGTTATTCATGACATGGCAGTTCTTATTCTGAGGTACAGGAATAAAATCCTCCGGTAGAAAATAGGAAGCAAATTTTTAGACCCAACTACAACTTTCATTTTTTTAACAAAGTTTCTGTTTGTTTAACCTATACTCTGAGCATATCATGAGAAATGCTAGGCTAGATGAGTTACAAACTGGAATCAAGATACGTGGGGAAAACAACAACATCAGATATGCAGATGATACCACTCCAGTGGCAGAAAGTGAACAGGAACTAAAGAGCCTCTTGATGAGGGTGAAGGAGAAGAGTGAAAGAGCTAGCTTAAAACTAAATATTAAAAAAAAAAAAAAAAACACACACACTAAGATCATGGCATCTAGCCCCATTACTTCACGGCAAATAGAAGGGGGGTGGAAATAGTGACAGATTTCCTCTTCTTGGGCTCTAAAAATCACTGCAGATGGTGACTGCAGCCATGAAATCAGATGATTGCTTCTTGGCGGGAAAGTTGTGACAAACCTAGACAGTGTGTTGAAAAGCAGAGACATCACTCTGCCGAAAGAAGGTCCAATATAGTCAAGGCTATGGTCTTCCCAGTGGTCATGTATGATTGTGAGACTGTAAAGAAGGCAGAATGCCAAAGAATTGATGTCTTCAAACTGTGGGGCTGAAAAAGACTCCTGAAAGTCCCTTGAACAGCAAGGAGATCAAACCAGTAAATCTTAAGGGAAATCAGTCCTGAATACTGGTTGGAAAGATTGCTGCTGAAGCTGAAGCTCCAGTAGTTTGGTCATCTGATGTGAACAGCTGACTCACTGACGTCCTTGATGCTGGGAAAGATTGAGGGCAGAAGGAGAAGAGGACATCAGAGGATGAGGTGGCTGGATGGCATCACCGATGCAGTGGACATGAACTTGGGCAAACTTTGGGAGTTGGTGAGGGGCAGGGAGGCTTGGCGTGCTGTAGTCTGTGGTGTTGCAAACAGTCAGACATGACTGGGTAACTGAATAATGAAAAACCACAGCTTTCATTTGTGTAAAAGCTTAATATTTGTCGCTAGGTCGGGAAAACAGGGTCCAGGGAATTTGAAGCAAGGACGGAATCGGCGAGAAAAGAACTTATTTATTTAGAGATATAAGATTTAGATTAGGAAGAACTAGTGTAGTAGGAAAATTAAGTGGAGAAAAGAGGCTGAATAACTTGGTTTATGTGGAAAGCCAATAAAGTTCCAGACAAGGAGCTTGCACCATCTACGTTGGGCCACCGGCGTCCGTTTGAATATCGGAGAGTGCCCCGCCCTGGGCGCTCTCTCTTACTCGGGTCTTCAGAAGCCCAGGCGAGCCTCCACGCCCCAGATGGGAATTCAGCCTGAAAATAGAGTAAAGTAGAGACACGGGGGAAGCCAGGCTTGTGCAAAAACCCCCTCCCACTTTATTATTTTAAAAGGTGTTGATATACCCTAAATTTTACATAATGGAAGATACAGAATCATGCAGGGGCAGCTATATCTTTTTGTATACAAAAGGTCTCAGGTGATTTACATTATCTTTTGGCCAGGAGGCTTGCTAACACTTTTTGGCTCTCTTCTTTAATGAATGTTAATCTCGTTTCCCCTGAAGTATTTTTCTTTAATCTGCATCTCCTTAAAGCACTAAAGTTACATCTCTATAGAACAAAGGTGCAGTGGGTTATAACAAAGGAAGTACTTAACTCAAAGATCTAATGTTGCTACTTGTTTTTTCTATATACCAACTATATCAACAAATAAAAGATATGAAAATTTGGCAGCAAGTATTGGCTCAACGAATGAAACCTTATTAATCAGTCCTGTTCTAATGATTTTGACTCCTCGGAAGCCCCTACATTCCTAGGATGTTTTAAGCTTCCTGCACCTCCCGCAGTCAGGAGGCCTCAAACAATCATATGCACAGCTGTAAGAGTCTTGCAGGCAGGCTAGAAAGCCATCAGAGGGGTTTTTGGATTGAAACACTCCCTGAGTTGACTTTTTCCAGAGAATGTCAGAAGAGTGGAAAAGCAGGCAGATTCTTATTTTTGGGGGGTACATGCCCAGGAAATGCCAGGGGGAAAACCTGAGATTTGACTCGTTCTTGCCCATCAAAATCTCCTGCCGCGTGACCTTGTCACGGGTGGGATTCCTCATGCTGGCTTCCGGCAAAACACTTTTAAGTTTTCAGATGAAACTCTTACATTACTTCAAACACATTTGATGTCTTGAATTGTTTTAATCTCTGAATGCAGTTTTCAGTAAGACACACATTGATATTTTAAACCCTAACACTTGTCACATATTTGTTTCATTTTATCTTTCATTTTAGTTCAGTACCATTTGAAGAAAGAATTTTAGCCGTTCTTAAGTGGCTACAGCTTCCTAAAGATGAAAGGTATGTAGATGATTTCCACCATAAAATACTCATTTGTTTTATTAAAATGTCTGAATATTTTAAATAAATGACAGAAAACTTTGCTATTGGCATAGTATTGCTATGTTTTGTATCCAAATGAACTTTTTAGTGACTATTACAGCCGCGTTTTGAAGAATTCTAAACATGTAAATTATTTCTCAGCACTTTTAGAAATGTTACCCCAGTGCTGTATAACTTTTATTCACTATCATATGTTGAATTATTCTTTCTATTCTGTTTTATAATGTGTTCGTAAAATATTACATTTTGATACTGTTTGATTTAGACCACACTTTTACACTCTGTATTTAGAAGAACCAGATTCTTCGGGTCACTCTTACGGACCAGTCAGCAGTGAAGTAAGTACATTTTTATCAGTGGTTTTTCCATTAAACCTGGTAGCATCTAACTGAACCTTGCTTTGAAGCATATTTCTTGATCATTCTATAAGAATCCATGATTTCTGGAAAGAGTATTAAGGACATTTCTATTAAACCAAAAAGATGCACTTTAATCAAACGGAACTGGGAGCATTGTTTGATTTTACACTATCTGCAGTGCTGAATTGAACAAATGATGAGTTAAATTCTATATTTTTAATTTCAAATGAGACCTGTCACACTCCACCCTTTATACTCTTTCTAGCAAAACCTATCTCCAGTGACTTCAGTGTAGTTAACAACCCTGTGTGCCCTTGCTTTGATTCTGTCCATCAGCTCAGCAGAGATGCTCTTTCTTAGAGGTGGGAGATGCATGGCTGACAGTGTGGTCCTGTTATCACTAGACTGAGGAAAGTTTCCCGTACCTCTAAATGTTAGTCTAAACAATTGGCCAGATGCTAATATAATTTTCATTCTTTCACTATCAAGATCCATCTCTAGGTCAGTTTGGCTACAAATAACTCTAAGGATCATTTTGTAATGGATTATCAGATCATATAAACTTTAAGACCAATGTTACTTTTCTATTCACTAAAGATTTCCCTCTTGAGAAACCTGTATGCAGGTCAGGAAGCAACAGTTAGAACTGAACATGGAACAACAGATTTGTCCAAAATAGGAAAAGGAGTACATCAAGGCTGCATATTGTCACCCTGCTTATTTAACTTCTATGCAGAGTACATCATGAGAAACGCTGGGCTGGATGAAGCACAGGCTGGAATCAAGATTGCTGGGAGAAATATCAATAACCTCAGATATGTAGGTGACACCATCCTATGGNCCTGATGCTGGGAAAGATTGAGGGCAGGAAGAGAAGGGGACGACAGAGGATGAGATGGTTGGATGGCGTCACTGACTCAATGGACGTGAGTTTGGATGAACTGCAAGAGTTGGTGATGGACAGGGAGGCCTGGTGTGCTGCGGTTCATGGGGTCTCAAGAAGTTGGACACAACTGAGCGATTGAACTGAACTGAACTAAAAGATTTCCCAACATAACTGCTTTTCTGATTCATCTTCATTCACGGTCCAGTCCATTGCTTTTCAAATCATATTCATCAATTTTTAAATTTGGCTAAATGCTAGTATTATTGGCTCATCAAAAACCTACTTTATCTTAGTATTTAAAAATTCCAGTCCATGTTACTTGGATATCTTTCAGTCAATGTGAGATCATGTTGAAAGAATGTGTTTTGTAATAAAGTAAAAATCGCAGACTGTAAGTAAAGATTAGACTGGTTTGCTCTAGGCAAAGCTGCAGAAGAATTTCCCTCGGGTGATTTTGCTGGGAGAGAGAGAAATACCAAAGGCAGTTTGCCAAAACCATATGCCATTCTGTGTCCTTGTGACATTTGTATGCAAAATAATGCAGTTTGCTTGGAAATAATTAGTTTTATTCCTAGAAGTTCTAGTTTTAAAAAATTAAGTACACAGAACAATAAGAAGCATTCCGTGAATACTTTTAACTGCATGACATGAGATTGTTTCCCTTTCTTAGGTCATCAGAGCTTTGCAGAGGGTTGACAACATGGTTGGCATGCTGATGGATGGTCTGAAGGAACTGAACTTGCATAGATGCTTGAACCTCATCCTTATTTCAGATCATGGTAACCTAAGTTTATATCATTTATCCTTCAGGTTAAATGGAGCTTCCAGAAGTTGACTTGACTGATTAATGTTTTATTATTTCCTCATTATTTCTTGTGGAGAACCTTTAGAAAACACTACATTAAATATAACATACAAGTGCAACACAGAACTCACAGACACCTAAAAGCTTATTAACCACAATGCACTTATCTCCTGATTTGGGGAAGACTTACATCAGGAACTTGGAGAGTTAAAACAATTTTTTTTTCAATATTAAATTCTGGTAAATCTACTCTAAACATTTTAGGCATACTTTGAACAGATTATTATGTGCTTCTTCTATTTTCTCTAGAATGATAAATCTGACTTTTAAGGGGAGTATGTGTTAATTTTGGCAGTATTTTGATCTAACTCTTAGTTACTGTGACCTTTAGACCATGTTTGTATGCAGACTTGGGACTGTAAAAGCAATTTGTATACAGGAAAATCAGAAAAAGCTTCTTTTTTTGGTTTGTTCTTATTGTTTGCTTCAGAAATAATTATTGAAAACTATTTCTAGAAACAGTCCTAAGAAGGTGTGTTCTAAAGAAGCCTCCAGTCTGAAAATGAGAGGAATGTTCTATACTCCTAGTTAATATACTAGCTGATTCTGAGAAAATAATTGTGCTTTCATATTCAGGCTAAAACTGTGATATTCTTCCTCATTCATATAAAAATATTATAATATATAGATAAGGAACACTGAACTAATTTTGGATGAAGAGAAGGGAAAACATTTTAAGTGAAGTGGTAGATGTATGTGAAGCTCTGAGCCTTACCTGTTAGATGTTCAGCTATCACAGGTGCTGTGTGCACCTATGCCAGGTCACTTCAGTCGTGTTCGACTCTTTGTGACCCCGCGGACTTGTAGCCCACCAGGCTCCTCTGTCCATGGGATTCTCCAAGCAGGAGTACTAGAGCAAGTTGCCATGCCCTCCTCCAGGGAATCTTCCTGGCCCAGGGATCGAACCCACATCTTTTAAGTATTCTGCACTGGCAGGCAAGTGCGTTCCCATTAGCGCCACCTAGGAAGCCCGTCATGAGAGCTGACCTCATGTTTATTGATTTTAATTCTGAAAGTGAAAGAAATTCTGTCCTACATGTTAAAGGTTTTTTATCAAGGTTGCGACATGTTTGGGGATTTTTTTTTTTTCTCCTAGGCATGGAGCAAGGCAGTTGTAAGAAATATGTGTATCTGAATAAATACTTGGGAGATACTAAAGATGTTAAAGTTGTATATGGACCTGCAGCTCGACTGAGACCCTCTGATGTTCCGGATAAATACTATTCATGTAAGTATATCTCTGTGCTATTTTTGAATATGGTTATATTTACAGTTAGTGTGTGCATGCTCAATCGTGTCTGACTCTTTGTAACCCTATGGACCGTAGCTCCTCTGTCCATAGGATACTTCAGGAAGGAATACTGGAGTGGGTTGCCATTTCCTACTGTAGGGGATCTTCCTGCAGGGGATCCCCAGTAGGGGATCCCTGACCCAGGGATCGAACCTGCATCTCTTGTGTCTCCTGCATTAGCAGGTGAATTCTTTACCACTGCACCACCTGGGAAAGCTCTATATTTACAATACATTCCTCTGAATCATATCTTTAAATGAAAGGTGATCAATTAATTTTTTTTTCATGATTAAATATCCAGGACTGGCCTTCTGCACCCAAAGGGATTTTATGGGACTGGATGTGAGGGCACAAGTCTAACCACTTACCTGTTATTCGTGACTAAGAATATTATTTGATGAGCTTGGTACAGTTTTATGTTATCGTATATTTTTCTTGGANTTTTTTTCATGATTAAATATCCAGGACTGGCCTTCTGCACCCAAAGGGATTTTATGGGACTGGATGTGAGGGCACAAGTCTAACCACTTACCTGTTATTCGTGACTAAGAATATTATTTGATGAGCTTGGTACAGTTTTATGTTATCGTATATTTTTCTTGGACTTCCCTGGTGGCTCAGATGGTAAAGCATCTGCCTGCAATGCAGGAGACCTGGGTTCGATTCCTGGGTTGGGAAGATCTCCTGGAGAAGGGAATGGCAACCCATTCCAGTATTCTTGCCTGGAGAATTTCATGGACAGAGGAGCTTGGCGGGCTACAGTCCATGGCATCGCAAAGAGTCTCAGAGACACGACTGAGCGAGTAACACTTTCACTTTCATATTTTGCTTGTGTTGGATTCAAGTTTACTTAAGGAAAAATGCTCAAATTTTCAGCTACATGTATGCAACTTTAGTTAATATTATTTCATTAAAATAACTGACAGATGTTATAGGACAATATTCCATTATGAAGAGGAATGCTGGCTGAGATAATTAATTCTATAAGCAACTAATTTCTGTTCTCAGAAATGGCTTTCTTAAACTATTCCAAAAACCAATGAGAATGTGTTTTGTGAGCAGAGAAGAAGAAATTTCACATTCTCTCTTGAGCACATGTCATACCCAAATTGCCAGGAAATTTTAAATAGTCATTCTTTTGAAAATCAAGGCTAGTTAAGAACTGATTGTTATACCCTTCTTTTCGATTCCCATCCTTGGTAATTCTAAAATACTAACAGCAGTTTTGTTTATTATTCTGTGATAATTACCTTTGAAATGGAAAGAGAAAAGAGATTTTTCTGGCAGTCATCAGGGTTGGATTAGGTTTGGGTATATGCAGTGCTATATGTTTCAGTAGATATGGTTTGAATATTCATGAGGAGAAGTAGATTTCCCTCCAGGAAAATTGTTATGCACGTATATTGACATAGTAACCCAAAGCATAGACTCTAACTTGTACAGTAACAAGTTTTAATTAGTACTTAAGAAAAATTATTAAAGTAGTATGTGATTGTTTTAAATGGATTTGTGTCTGACATGCTATATTTTTGTATTATTTTTAATGGTAGCATACCATTCAACTATTCTTATCTTTTCCTCTCTTCAGTTGATTATGAAGGCATTGCCAAAAATCTTTCTGTGAGTATCTTTTTTTTCCCTATTACCATTTTGTTGTTAATTTTGTATAAAATATATTTAGAAGAAAGTTTTAGTATTTGATTGGGAGATTGTAGGATTTTTAACCTAATCTTTTTTTTTTTTTTTTTGAGTATCTGGGCCAACATTTAAATGCCTATAGTTTTTAAAGGTCTTTAAGGACATATCTCAATGATGTAGGTTTTTAAAATTTTAATAATTTATTTAGACATTATTAAATCTATATGACAGTACAAGAAATAATTGAAAACAATAGGAGGGTAAAGCCTGTAGCCATACTACCATAAACACTTAGCATTATAATATATTTCCAACAGTTTTTCTTGTGTTGATATCTTAAACTTTTGTCCTAGTGCTGATTTACCTATATTCCATTTTTATACTTGATGAAAATTCTTACAATTTTAAAGAAATTTCTTAAAATTATTATAAGAGTATTTGAAAATAGATTATCGGTAGTAGCACAAATATAAACTAGTGACTCAATCTAAGGACTAAATTGAGGACTAGGACTCTTATGCAATAATTATGATTTCCTATAAAATAAGAATATACAATAGTTGAGAATATGCAACTTGTACGTTACATAAGTAGTGAAAACTCAGTTAGTTTTGCATCTATGGCTTATTGGGCATACTGATTAAACGTTTGGGAGAAAAAAATTCATTTGAACTTAGGAAGCAATTTCAAGAGCAGTTTACACTTAAGAAAATGTGGAAATAATGGTTTTTCTTTGCCTCTTACAATTTCAGTGCCAGGAAGCAAACCAGCACTTCAAACCTTACCTGAAACATTTCTTACCCAAGCGTTTGCATTTTGCCAAAAATGACAGAATTGAGCCCTTGACGTTCTATTTGGATCCTCAATGGCAACTTGCATTGTAAGTTCTGACAGTCTCCCAGGTACACCTAGTCATTCAAGGTAACCACTGGGTCCTTTCCAATGATGTTGTACTATGAAGACTTCAAGTATGATTCTCTTTTGTCCCAGTTTCTCTCAGCCTTGGACTATTGACATTTGGGATCAGATAATTCTTTGTGTTGGGGAGCTGTAGTATGTTGTAGGATATTTGAAAACATCCCTGGCTTCTACTCACTAGATAAAAAAGTACTGTCTATAGTTGTGACAACAAAAAATATCTGCAGGCATTGCTGCAATTCCCTGGGGAGAGGGGGCACCTCCAGCTAAGAACCACTGCTCTGTCCCCTCACATCATCTTGATCTTGTGTTCCACTTGCCATCGTGTCTCTACTACATGTTATAGTTATGCCAAATAATACCTTCAAAGTCTAACAAATGATTGGCAAAAGCTCTTTACTTTATAATAATGAGCAATTACCATCTTCATTAGAGAGAGCTGTTGTCTTCATTCTTGTTATACTAAATCCATCAGTAAACCTCAGTTTATTGGTATGTTCAGCAAATTATTTGGATTGTGCATATTGTTAATGTCTCAGACTTGATCATTAACTCTTGGAAGCCAGGAAGCCAGAGATGATAAATACATACCTCTGTCCAGCAAAACCTAAGCAGTAAACCAGAATTCAGTCAACAGAATTACACTCTCTCTCCCTTATTAGAGAACTGTGCTTTCAGTGTTTAGAAAAAAGAATATGAAAGAAGAGAAGGTCCTTATCCTCATGAGAGAACTAATATTTAGTGAACATCTACTATGTTCCAAGCATTTCTTTAGGCTAAATGGTAAAATTTTTACAAATAAATTGTTAAATATCAACAAAATAGTTAATTTTTGTTAATGGAAATAATGTCATGAGTGTCAATTTTGCTTTATGAGTGGACTTTGCATTATTAATTTGTATTATGTGACAATTAGGAATCCTTCAGAAAGGAAATATTGTGGAAGTGGATTCCATGGCTCTGATAATGCATTTTTGAATATGCAAGTGAGTAAACCTATTCTACTTTAAAAATTATAGTTTATATCTAAAGAAAAAACTGATATATAAAGTTTTAGACTTAAAGACATAGACTGTCCTTATGAGTCTTTAAAGAGAATTAACGAGGCACATACTTTCATATAGCTGTTTTACTTTGAACATAAATAGAATTTTTAAAAAATTTATGTTTCATGAATGTTTGACTTACACTTTGTGTGTTTGTGCACGCACACACGGTCGTGTCCAACTCTTTGTGACACTATGGACTGTAGCCCACTAGGTTCCTCTTTCCATGGGATTTTCCAGGCAAGAACTTTGGAATGGGCTGCCATTTCCTGCTCCAGGAGATCTTCCCAAGCCAGGGATCAAACCTGTGTCTGCCGCATTGGCAGGCAGATTTTTTCCCATTGAGCCACCTGGGAAGCCCACATTTCATACTGTATTTCTAATAATTGTTTTTTCATCTATTTGTACTTCATTGAGAATGTTGATTCATTAATGTTGTAATTAATAGGTGGAAAGATAACATACTTATATCCTAAATAAAGATAATCCCTTCCATTTGCTTAGCACTGTAAAAATTTCAAAATGTACTCATATCATTATCTAATTTGATCCCTACAGCATGGTGTATGGTGGGGAGAGTAAGAGTTAGATCTCGTTTCACAGTTTAAAAAAGATTTCATCATCGTTTTGTTCTGATTGTCAGGTTAGGAACTGTAATAAAGTTAAGAAAGATATGTTAGATGTCTTTAGATTAAATGTGCAACAGGGATTAAAATAATATCCTAGAAGGTCCACAGGGCACAGTATTTTTCCATTTATCTTAATATAACCAGTTTGTATATGTACAATGGGCAAAGATATAAAATACCTTTTTAGTGACCAACTCTTTAGTAACCAGTTTCTTTTCTGGCCAACATAGGCCCTCTTTATTGGCTACGGACCTGGATTCAAGCACAGCACTGAAGTTGACTCCTTTGAAAATATTGAAGTCTATAACTTAATGTGTGGTAAGTGTGAACAAGTAGCTCTTCTCCCTTCTGAACACAGAGCTGGAATAGATTACCGAAAGTAGGTCACATATTGGGCACCTTTCAGGAAATGATGAGAAGGCAAGATCCTCATATTTCCACCTTTCTTCTTCCTGAGCCAGAGTCATTGAAAAAATATGCAAAACATAGCTATCTGATGTTTCCACTAGGCTGCAGAGTGGTAAAATATAACAGTCAGAGCAGATGGTTTATAAATTCCAAGTGCCTGGTACTTTGCCAGGCCCTAGAGTTAATGAGATGACAATTGAACCAGATAAGGGTGGAAGTCAGAGAGAAGAGCTTGGAGCTTGTGAAAGGCAGAACAAACAGGTGGCTCCTCTAGTAGCAATAATAGTTGAACGGACGGCAATGTCAAGGTTACAGAAATAGAAGAGAACACACTGGCTCAATTCTTAGTTTACTCCATACCTTCTAAATTAGAGCTTTTATGGTTGAGTATTGCCTTTTAAATATTGCTTCCTTTTTCTGATAACAGTACTGGAATTTATAAAACCTTAAATGTGTCCTAAGTATTGACATTGTCCTAATTGTCCTAATTCTTTTAGTGGGAGCCTGAATACTTAAATGAGTTAATATATCCTGCATATAATAAGTGTTTTACTGTGTGTTTGCTATTATTATTATTAACAACATGAGTCTTAGACTTGGACTGAGCTGATTTTGAATCCTAGGTCTACTATATTAGAAGCTTGAGACCTTGAGCTAAGTAAACATGCTGATTCCAGGCGTGCATGTGTACCAAGTCGATTCAGTCAAGTCCAACTCTTTACGACCCCATGGACTGTAGTCCAACAGGCCCCTCTGTCCATGGGATTCTCCAGGCAAGAATACTGGAGTGGGTTGCCATTTCCTCCTCCAGGGGATCTTCCTGACCCAGAGATTGAGTCCACATCTCCTAATTCTCCCGCATTGGCAGGTAGGTTCTTTACCACTAGTGCCACCTGGGAAGCCCACCTTGGAGATATTGAAATTCAGTTCTAGACCATTGCAATAAAGTGAATACTCTAATAAAGCAAGTACATGAATTTTTTTGATTTTCATTGCATATAAAAGCTATTTTTTACACTACTGTGGTCTATTAAGTGTGTAATAGCTTATGTTTAGAAAAATGTACATATTTTAATTAAAAAGTACTTTATTGCTAAAACATGCTAAGCATCATCTCACAATGTAGGACTGTCACAGACCTTCAACTGTAAAAAAAATCTCAAATGTAATAAAATGAAGTACAATGAAATGCTTGCTCCTTGGAAGAAAAGCTATGGCAAATCTAGACAACATATTGAAAACCAGAGACATCATTTTGCCACAAAGTTCCGTCAAGTGAAAGCTATGGTTTTTCCAGTAGTCAGGTACAGATGTGAGAGTTGGACCATAAAGTAGGTTGAGTGCTAAAGAATTGATTCTTTTGAACTGTGGTGTTGGAGAAGACTCTTGAGAGTCCCTTGGACAGCAAGCAGATCAAACTAGTCAATCCTAAAGGAAACCAACCCTGAATACTCACTGGAAGGACTGATGCTAAAGCTCCAATACTTTGGCCACCTGAGGCAAAGAGCCAACTCATTGGACAAGACCCTGATGCTGGGAAAGATTGAGGGCAAAAGGAGAAGGGATGACAGGATGAAATGATTGGAATAACATCATCGACTCAATGGACATGAATTTGAGCAAACTCTGGGAGATAGTGAAGGGAAGGGAAGCCTGGCGTGCTGCAGTCCATGGAGTTGTAAAGAGTCAGACATGACTTAATGACTGAATAACAATGAAATGATACCTGTCTGTATTCATCTACCAAATATTGACAACTTAAATATATTTAGCACAATTGGCATATAATAAGTATTGAATAGGAGATAACTACACAGTTGCACTCATCTCACATCCCGGTAAAGTAATGCTCAAAATTCTCCAAGCCAGGCTTTAGCAATATATGAACCGTAAACTTCCTGATATTCAAGCTGGTTTTAGAAAAGGCAGAGGAACCAGAGATCAAATTGCCAACATCTGCTGGATCATGGAAAAAGCAAGAGTATTCCAGAAAAACATCTATTTCTGCTTTATTGACTATGCCAAAGCCTTTGACTGTGTGGATCACAATAAACTGTGGANGGGGACGACAGAGGGTGAGATGGCTGGATGGCATCACGGACTCAATGGGTGTGAGTCTGAGTGAACTCCAGGAATTGGTGATGGACTGGGAGGCCTGGTGTGCTGCGATTCATGCGATCGCAAAGAGTTGGACATGACTGAGTGACTGAACTGAACTGAACTGAACTGTAGTTATTGTTTACATTAAAATTTAGAAATTTTTATAGAGAAATACAGTGTGCATATCAATATTCCCATCAAGAATAGCCTAATCATAAATATTCTACAACCTGAGAAGGAGAGATTTTGAGTTTTATTTTAGGCAAAGAGTTAAGGACTCTTATATAGATTTGGATTTAAAAAATAAAATTCACAGTGAAAAGTACTATTTAGTTTTGAAAATTTCTTAAGTAAATCTTTATTTATCATTCTTGGAATTATGCAGATTTACTGAATTTGACACCAGCTCCTAATAATGGGACTCATGGAAGCCTTAATCACCTTCTAAGCAATCCTGTTTACACTCCAAAGCATCCCAAGGAAGTCCGCTCCCTGGTCCAGTGCCCCTTGACAAGAGCCCCCAGGGAGAGCCTTGACTGCTCGTGTGATCCCTCAGTAAGTATTCTGAAGATATTTAGCCCAGTGCTTTGATTTTATAGCACCTTCTGCATAGCATACACTGCAGAAATACATGATGATTAAATTAAAATTTGTGAGTGGAAGCAAATGTACATATTTTCAACTCCAGTGACATATGCCAACCTTTTTATTTTTAATTTTTCCCCCTTTTAGTTTTTACACTCTTGCTGTATTTTTAATCCCCTTGTGTTGGGACTTGATTTGGCTTCAGGCTGTGAGAAGTCTAGCTGAATTCTGAAATATACTGAATCCCAGAATCCGGGCTGCCCTCCTAGCAGTGAGGTCTTTTATGAACCAATCTCAGTATTTCCTGTCTAAAATATATCCCAACCTATTTAAAATTTAGAAGGAAAATATTTTGAGGGGTGAAAGGAATTTATTACACTTCATTTTTACTCCTATCTTAATATGTAATTGTTGTAAGGAGATGAAAATATATGATAAATTATAAACAAAATTGATTGTATCCATAAAAGCAGACATTTGAGCAGCTCATCTTTTGCTCTGTGTTTTGTTTTAGGCTTAATTTATACTTGTAAAAGACCGTAAGGGTAGAGATAAGAATTATAAACAGTAGTTATAGTCTTATTTTAAATGACTTGTGTTCTGCTGTGCTAATAATTTTGTCTTTTTTGCAACTATTTTTCCTATGTTGTCATCCTCTTCTTCAAAAAAATGATTTCACCTGTACAGAATGGTTATAATTTTATCTTTGTTCTATGGTGGAATACTTAAGCTATAAAAGTCATTTGTTGCAAAATTAAAGCACATTTTTCAATCCTCAAAAATTATATCATTAATATTTTAGATTTTGCCAGTTGTGGATTTTCAGACACAGTTGAATCTAACCATGGCAGAAGGTAAGCAGGCTTTTTCTCAACAGTGTGAAGCTCAGAATTAGTTTGGGGTCATTGTTTAAAGAATAACCAATAAAATAAAGTAGTAGTGGAGGACTACCTGATGAATTGGGTGAGCTTTTTAGCTTGACAATCTAAACTGTTAGTCATAAGGAAGGAGGGGGTGTTTACAGTGGAAGCAGTATGTGATGTAATTAGTGGAAGCTGAATCACTCTTTATGGATTCAGTGGAGTATTTTGAGATTTTGAAGATATTTATAGGTTTATATTATAACAATAGATCATCAGATTCCATTTAAAATACCTAAATTTCTGCTTCACTTAGTTCTTAATTATAAGCTAGTATAAATTGATTTATCTAAAGTTACTTCTTCATAACTCTTGAACGAAAATTAAGCATATGCAGACAGCTGACAAAGTGTGGATATTTAGTATCCCTTTGATGTTCCTTGACACAGTCTCAGATCCTTAAGTTATTTGGCCAACAGTTTTTTCTTGCTGGAATAAAAAAGTGAATTCTGCATGCTCTTGACTTGGACTTCTCTCTATAAAATCTCTATAAATGTGCAGATTAGAGAAATTTTAGATGACCCCAAGGTGGCAAAGTGTCATGATGAGAAACGGCACCTTTGGAACTGAGTAGATATGGGTTTGAATATGAGCTTAGTATGTCCATGGAAAAAGTATTTGTTCCCTATAAGTTGCTCTTTTCTCATCTGTAAAATAAGTATATAGCCTCAATTTATAGGGGTCCATATGAATTAAATTCAGTGGTATATACAGAGAATTCTATAAAGCATCTGATGCTTGAGAAAAGGGCAATAAATGGTATATGTACTAGTATTCTGTTTGGGGTAGTCTCATAATTTCAGTTTTAAAGTTTTGCTTTCTGAGGATGCACATGATCCAGAAAACTTTTGATATTAAGTCTTGGAAAATAAGTAATAAAGATAATATTAAATAATTTTAGTAATATAAATCCTAATTACTGAAATTCCTAGCAATCTCATGTAGTATCTTCTTGTGATATCTTAATATCACATTGATATTTCAGGATCTACATAGGCACACACTGTTGTGAACCTCTTGTTTTGTTTTTTTTTTTTAATTATTTATGGGTCTGTTCTTTGTAAGTAGTTTTATTTTGTAGTTACAAATAATTTTTCAATAGGATTAAGTAGAGAAAAGAATCAGATGAGTGTGTATCATTACGTCTTACCATACAAAGCACACTGTGTTTGAATGGTGGTTTCCCTTTCCACCTATGACCCCAGAGAAGACCATTAGGCGTGGCACTCTACCCTATGGAAGACCCAGAGTTCTCCAGAACAGCACTGTCTGTCTGCTTTACCAGCACCAGTTTGTGAGTGGTTACAGCCATGACATCCTGATGCCCCTTTGGACATCCTACACCATCAACAGAAATGCAAGTATTTGTCACCGGTTTACCTCTGCGTGGTTATTCGATATTATTACTAAGCAAAACTTTGTCAGCGTCATTTCTCACTGTCAATCTCGGCTCTGTAACCAGCTCCCAGATTAGATCACTGAACCGACTGTCAGAAAAATTAGGTCCCGCTTCTAGCTTGGCCACTGACTAGCTGCGTGACTTTGACATTCAGAGCAAACCTTTGTGAAGTAAAGGTATCTCCCATGCTTTGGCTTTTTTTCTTGGTTTTAATATTTGATGATGCTAATTTCTAATTCATAAAATCACTTTTACAATTAATTACAGTTATTATTTCTAAATACACGGCTGTGTAAGTACAAGGATTTCCCTCAGCTGCCTAAATCTTGGACCCTCAGGGATGGAGGAGGACATTGAAGCTCAGTAGCCTCACTGCATATACAAACCTCCAGGGAGACCCCTCAGACCAAACCAGGGAGAGGCCTGGGGTCCTGTCCACCACCCAGACTGGAAGAGTTCAGCCTTGAAAGAAGTAGGGGAAGATATTCCAGAATAAGACCTCCATTCTCCTTCATCCTCACCCCCTGGATGCTGTGGTAGCAAGATAAATGAGGAAAGAAATAGAGCTTGAGAAAGAGAATGGGAGCAGGAGATGAGATATAGATCTCATCTGGAAATAAAATTTTAAACTAGTTGTTGTTCAGTCCCTNCCTCCATTCTCCTTCATCCTCACCCCCTGGATGCTGTGGTAGCAAGATAAATGAGGAAAGAAATAGAGCTTGAGAAAGAGAATGGGAGCAGGAGATGAGATATAGATCTCATCTGGAAATAAAATTTTAAACTAGTTGTTGTTCAGTCCCTAAGTCATGTCTGACTCTTTGTGACCCCATGGACTGCAGCACACCAGGCTTCCCTGTCCTTCACTATCTCTTGGAGTTTATTCAAACTCATGTCCACTGAGTCAGTGATGGCCATCAACCATCGCATCCTCTGTCGCCCTCTTCTCCTCCTGCCCTCATTCTTTTCCAGCATCAGGGTCTAAACTAGACTGACCAGATTTTCAGAAATTGAAAATGTCTGGTAAGATATAGGATGCTCTTAAGGGATAGAAAGGGGATTTGAGAGAGCTTAGTTGACTATAGCAGTTAGATTTTAAAAACAGAGTTATTGTTACTATTCACTGCTGCTGCTGCTGCTGCTGCTGCTAAGCCGCTTCAGTCGTGTCCAACTGTGCGACCCCAGAGACGACAGCCCACCAGGCTCCCCCATCCCTGGGATTCTCCAGGCAAGGACACTGGAGTGGGTTGCCATTTCCTTCTCCAATGCATGAAATGAAAAGTCAAAGAGAAGTCGCTCAGTTGTGTCCGACTCTTAGCGACCCCATGGACTGCAGCCTACCAGGCTCCTCCGTCCATGGGATTTTCCAGGCAAGAGTACTGGAGTGGGGTGCCATTGCCTTCTCCCTACTACTCACTAAGATTGTTCATATATATGTAATTTTTGTATCTGTATATATAGAGAATATACACACACATTCACATATGTACATAAAGTTTCTACCTTAATTTGATTTTTAATTTTTGAAGAAATCTTCAAACATTTCAAACATTTTTTAATTGACTTTGTAATATTGAGTTCTCCAAAAACTTGACTTGTGTTTTTCCATAACATCTTCAAAAAACCCAAATGAACTTTTTGGACAACTCAGTATATAGCAGTTTACCCAGTGTTTTGTAGGTCCCCATCCTATTTATTATAGTTTAATATCTTAATTATAATGTCCTAGGACTCTGAATTTTCAGTTTTCTTATATAATGAAAGCTGTAAAAATTGAGTCATTACTACTCATGAGGTTTTCATATTGAATTGCTGTTCCATGGCTTTCCCCCACTGCCCCCCACCACTTTTGGCTGTGTTGTAATATGAAAGAGTCTGATCTCTAAAAACCAGTAATTCGCTACACGAAAGTTTGAAACTGAATAGACAAAAATATTATAAACAAAAGTAGCACAACATGGTAGGAAAAATTTGCACATATATGATGAGTGATTAATGTCTTTAATATTATAAAGAGTTTTTACACGTTGGTTAGAAACAAGATGAATACACTAATAGAAAGATGAAAAGTGGTGCAGGGCATGAACAGACAACCAGAACTGCATGATTTTATGACGTGGTTCACCTTTAATTATTTATAAAGCTCTAGTGTTTTGTTCTGTATGCCTCATCCCTGATTGTCCTTTTCATTTTGTTCTTCAGGACAGTTTCTTTACAGAAGACTTTTCCAACTGTCTTTACCAGGATCTCCGCATTCCTCTTAGTCCTGTCCATAAATGTTCATTTTATAAAAATAACGCTAAACTGAGCTATGGGTTCCTCTCCCCACCACGTAAGTCTCTTCCTTGCTGATGTTCCCTTTCCCTTATGTTCTTTCTTTCTTCCATTTCCTTTTCTTTCTTACGGGGACATGTACCTCTTGTTTATTTATTAGTGAAAACTGTGAATGGGAAATCGAACTATTAGGGAAATCTTTCAAGTATCTAAAACTTGACTTTTGGAAACCTGTTTACGTTTGTTTGGAGAGCGATGGATTTAGGGTAACCACTGTAGATAGAACATTCTTCACTTTTCTGCATTCCTTTTAAACAGAATTTGAGAAACTCAGGTCAAAAGGATGCATCAGGGTTCTTAGGAAGGAGATACCATTTTGTTGTTTAAAAAGAAAACTCTGATTTGTCAAAGAATGAAGTAAAGGGAGAGCCTGAGTTTGTTTGCTCTTTCACTGATACAGAGCCCCTGGGGAATGGCTTTTTTTTTTTTAAATCGTGTTCTATTTTTTTCAAGTGGCAGATCTGTATGTTAATGAGAAGACATTTTGAGGCCAGCCTAAAAAGGAAAAAGTCAGACTCCAGTCAATATGCTCAATATCCAGTCCAGTCCCCAGAGCAAGCTTCTGAAGTCAGAACTTGGCTTTTGCATTATAAAAATAGGTCCAAGCCAGAAGTCCGTACAAAGAAGCCTTGTACATTTCAAGGCAGACATCCCTTGTGATGTTTTTTCTGGTTAGTAAGTGTTCTGAAGCCAGATGTTCTCATTTTTTTACTTTTCTCCGTGAAAGAGTTCAAGGAGAGATTGTTGACACAATATATTTTAGTTGAAATTAAGGCAAATGAGGTAAAATTTGAACATGTTTAATTTAGGCTCTTCTTATTAAAGATTTTGTTTCTTCACCTTGAAGAAGAAAAGATCCAGTTTTTTTTTTAAGGGATCTGATCACATTGCATTTCCCCCCTTGATCTAGTACCTGGGAAAGTGTTACGAGTTTAAGATGATAGCCCATTTTTTAAATACCCCCTTGAGAAAGTATAATTCTTACTGTGATTTGTGAAGAATGAAATAGTTGTTCTTGTTATTTTCTTTTAGAATTACATAAAGGTTCAAGTCAAGTATATTCTGAAGCATTACTTACTTCTAATATAGTGCCTATGTACCAGAGTTTTCAAGGTAAAATTTTTAATCTTACATATCATAATTTCAAATGAATTTCCTGAAATTATAGGTTTGATTTATATGTAATGACTGATCCTCCAAATTAAATGACTAAACATCAAATATGTTCTTATAAGTTTAACTTAAAAAATACCAGTACACAAAAAAATCCTATAAGTATTGATTATGATATAGTCCCATATTTATTATTATGCTTTATATTTAAGTGTCTACAAACACTTTTGGTGGGAAAAGAATGTAATGTTCCTCCTAACTTATATAGCTAATGTATTCTACTAAAAGATATTAAATTTCAGTCTGTTGCCTTATTTAACCATTTGGAAGTTCTTGATAATTGCTTTTAACTTAAAATGAATAGATTTTACATCATTATTAATTATTGCAACATTGGCTTTTTTAAGAATAAATACACATTTATACTTTAAGTAACTTAGAGAGCATACAACGAAAATTTTATTGTAGTTTACCTCTAGAATGCTTTTGAATAGATCAAAAATTTCCTGAATATTTCAAAAAAATACAGATGTTAACAATAAATTTGAATAGCTTGCCTTGTTTGTATTCTTATATTTTTTATGCTTAATGATAATATGTGGTCTCAGCTTCATGATAATAACATATGTTTAGGGATCTTGAAGTAGAATTGAATTCAGCATTTGCTGGGTAGTCTTTCCAAGAGCAAAAGCTGAGCAATGGATTTTTGGCCAGATTTCGCTTTATCCCTAATTATGACAAATGCTAATTTTGATTCATAATTTGATTCATAGTTGATTTATGTCATCTTGTTCTTTTGACACTGTAATGTCTTCCTTCTTGTTTCAGTTATATGGCATTACTTGCATGGCACCTTACTGCAGAGGTATGCTGAAGAAAGAAATAGTCTCAATGTTGTTAGCGGTCCTGTGTTTGATTCTGATTATGACGGACGTTATGATTCCTTGGAGACTCTGAAGCAGTAAGAACATATTCATTTACTCTTAAATTCAGCTCTCAAATGGGACTACCATCCAGTTGAGTCAGCAGAACCTCTTCTATCTAACTATTTATATTTGTGTAGCTGACATTTCTGATTATAGAAGAAGCCCCTTGAAATAGCTGATTAATTTTGATGTTTTGATGTCCAGTAAAATATTTTTTTAGATGAAAGTAGTGTTTATCCCCCACTCAGCTTAGATGAATAATTCTATAGCTCATATTAAATACTGAACTCTGCCTTTTGTTAAGAAGATAACAGCAGTGTTTAAAATCTCTTTCTGTGGCTATTGTGAAGATACTGTTTAACTAGCAAACTGCCAGTTTCGAGATAAAGAATGATACAGTGTGGCTGGAGGCATCCTGAGTCAAAGAAGCGGAAGACATAAAGCCATAGTGCTGCAGTGTCGCTGCAGACTGAATGTCTCAGCTTTCAGTTTTATCCAACTCTGCTGCAAGGGGAATTTGTTGCAGGAATGAAAGCAGGATGGACGAGGATGGCCATGTCCCAGATCACTTCTGAGTCCCTGAGATGGCCACCAAGTGTGGGTTTCTAGCTCCACACAGGAAAGATTTCAAGAGTGAGCCATAGTAAAGAGAAAGAAGGTTTATTCAGGGAGATACACACTCCATAGATAGAATGTGGGCCGTCTCAGAAGGCAAGAGGCACTAGGGTATGGAGCGTCAGTTTTTATAGGAGTGGGTAATTTCACAGGCTAATGAGTGGGAGGGGTATTCCAGCTCTTTTGAGGAAGGGGTGAGTATTTCCAGAAATTGGGCATCTGATCTTTATGGTCAGCCTTGGAACTGTCATGGTGCCTGTGAGCGTGTCATTTAGGATGCTGATGTGTTACTGTGAGTGTATACTGACCCCCAAGGTCTAGTGGAATTTGAATCATCTGCCACCTTGGACCTAGTTTGTTGTAACCAGTTTATGTCCTGTCCTTGGGCTGTGTCCTGTCCCTGGGCTGTGTCCTGTCCTTCGGCTGTGTCATGTCCTTGGGCTATGTTATGTTTTTAAAGGTTGTGCCCTGCCCCCTTCCGGTCTCAGACTGATACAGTGACCTTGAGAAACCATCAGTGGTGCTTTCATAAAGGAAAGAGGAAGAACATTTTAGAGATCGGTTGACCTTTATTAAAACAATTGCAAAATTTTTGGAAGCAATTTTGGTTCTTCAGTCTATGAGAAAAGTGGAGTGAAACATCCACTGGGATTCAGCCCCTTTCTGAGAACCACTCCCTCAGGCTGACTTAGAGATTATTGTTTACACATGTACACCTGTGACCACATCATTTGTAAAATTACATTTTTATTATATTCTTTAAGGCATAAGGATCCTATGTAAATGCCTCAGAGGTGGCAGCAGGAGAATGGGTAAAGAAGAGAACTTATTAAAATTAAAAAAAAAAAAAAAGAAGAAGAGAACTTATACCTTTCCCATTCACAGCTTCAGCTGGAACACATTTTAATTTGCTTTATGTATCATGATTCCACATAAGATTGTGGTTTCTTTTTTTAAATGATACCATCACTATTTTGAAAGATAACTGAAAAACCAAATGAATCTTTTTTTTCCTCCAAACAAATCTAGTCTTGAGACCTAAGGAAATAGAATTAAGATGAGGTAAAGGTGTTACTTGGGACATCTTTGAGAATATGCTTTAATTTTTAAAAAAAGTAAAAACAAAGTAATAGAATAGGAATGAAGATCCAGTTAAAACAACAGCTTCTCTGAAGGAGCCAGAATGAAAAAGTCTCAAACCAGTTCTCTCTCTTTCACTCTCTGTTCATAACTGCCTGGAGTTTAAAAGATTCTCAGGAATGCTTTAGAGTCTTGGTTGTACATATTGCAAAATTGATGATTTTTCCCCTTAGTGTCTCTATTCCAATTTGTTAAGGTGGAATTACCAAAAATATACAAAGTTTTAATAAATTTCTATAAAAAGTAACATTATTTGGATTGTGTTTCTATGTCTTCTAATTCTTATTCTCCATTTGGCAGAAAATGTTGAGATATTATGATGACTAACTTCTTACAATATATGTAATTATTTGACTGAACTTTATTTGGGGATGTATTGTATTAAAAATATACTTTAGTAAAACAGTCATTAAAGGGAATAGTTATTTTTTTTCTTAAAGTGAATATTACCATATTTTACAGAAACAGCAAAATCGTCCGTAATCAGGAAGTTCTGATTCCAACTCACTTCTTCATTGTGCTAACAAGTTGTAAAAACACATCCCAGAATCCCTTACAGTGTGAGAATTTAGATACCATGGCTTTCATTTTGCCTCACAGGACTGATAACAGTGAAAGCTGTGCGGTAAGTGGCCTAAGCACTGATATATAAACATATTTGTGCATGTCTTACATCTGACATTACTGTGGGAAAAGAAGACAGAACTAGTCGATACATGTTTGAGATTACAGAATGGTTTTAAACTTGATCCTCTTAGTTTATTCAAAGAAGATTATTCTTGTCTGTTAAAAGCACTAAGAGTAAGATCAAAATGTAAAAACTTGGTTGACGTCATATGGCTTAGCCACTAAATCCGTGTATAAATTCTGGGCCCTCCCCTGGAAAAAAAGGGCTACAATAGATTTATGCTTACATTTCACTAACCAAAATGATGTTAAGTGCTTTGAATTAGGTGTTAAGTTCCTTTTCCATCTGTACCATTCCAAAAGCTATTTTATCGATAACTTAAATGTAAGCATTTAACAAATTCTATAATGGCAGTGTAACCAGAAGACATTGAATATTGGGCTTGAACCAGAAAGTGAATCGTTTGAAGGTGTATCAGATATACTTGGTCTTCCCTGGTGGCTCAGATGGTAACAAATCCACCTTCAATGAGAGAGACCTAGGTTTGGTCCCTGGGTTGGGAAGTTCCCCTAGAGGAGGGCATGGCAACCCACTCCAGTATTCTTGCCTGGAGAATCCCCATGGACAGAGGAGCCTGGTGGGCTACAGTCCGTGGGGTCACAAAGAGTTGGACATGACTGACCGACTAAGCACATAGCACATATACTTACTGACCCCTTCTGTTTCATGTCTGAAATAGTGACTAAAGGTTAGCTGGATTTTGGCCTGAGAGAACAGATGTCTTTTATTTATTCATGTAAATACTGGAACAGATGGCCAATATCTACTGGCCAACTAGTCTACTGAGTCAGGCTCTTCCCTTGAAAGCCAGAGTGAGGATTGCTGGAGTGGAGGAGTCTGAGTATAACAGCAGTACAGGGTGGTGGATGATTGGAAGCTAACGGAAATTATCGATCTGTTCCCTTTTATGTGAAAAGTCTGTATTTATTATTTGCAACTAATAATATCATCAGGGCACATGAACCTTTATTGAAGTATGTCTTTAAAGTATAATCATAGCACACCAGCCAGTGGATATGTTCTTCATCTGACTTTCTCCAGTCATCATTTTCAGAAAAATTTGCACCAACATATGGATGTATGATGTCCATCTCTGCTTCCATGTGCCAGGGCATAAGCCTCTTAATTCTTTTTTGATCTTATATTAGCTAGAACTTCACTACTTCACCAGAAGTGAAAGTGTGTTTTTCCACGTCCCCTAACCCTTTCTTCATTGCAACTATGTAGATAACTGATTCTGATAAGAGCTAGCATTTGTATAGCTCATTTGCACACATCACTGTGTTTGATCTTTAGAGCAACCGCTGTGAGGAGGGCACAGGAAAGAGAATTAGTATTCAGATATTAAATAACTTGCCTCAGTCTACCTGGTAGGATAACGGTAGAAGTAGAACTTGAATCCAAGTTGTTGTTCAGTCACCCAATCATTCTGACTGTTTGCAACTCCATGGACTGCAGGATGCCAGGCCTCTCTGTCCCTCACCATCTCTCAGTTTGCCCAAGTTCATGTCCACTGCATCAGTGATGCCATCCGGCCATCTCGTCCTCTGATGCCCTCTTCTTTTTCTGCCCTCAATCTTTCCCAGCATTGGGGACTTTTCCAATGAGTGCTGTTCGCATCAGATGACCAAAATACTGGAGTTTCAACTTCAGCATCAGTGCTTCCAACCAGTGTTCAGGGTTGATTTCCCTTAAGATTGACTGGTTTGATCTTGCTGTCCAAGGGGCTCTCAGGAGTCTTTTCCAGCACCATCGTTTGAAGGCATCAGTTTTTTGGCATCACTCCAAGTTCCTTTCTGCTAATTCCCATATTCTTTCTACCATGGCATGTTACTTCTGTTTTCCAACATTTTTAACCCCATACTTTGGTGTTTCTTGCACCAAGGCAATGTAGGTACATCTGTTCCACATATACTTTCCTCAGATTTGATACATCTACTAAACAAACATGAATGGTATGTATTGAATGGTGAACTACTCAAGAGCAGGGATTATGCCTAACAATCTCATGGCATCTGCCATTTAAGAGACAGGGTGTCATGGCTGATTACAATGAGGGAGATGCAGAGAGTGTAGGGAAGGGGGATTGACTGTTGTCCAGTGACTTTTCTTCCTTTCCCACCCTCCTAGCACGGGAAGCATGAATCCTTATGGGTTGAAGAATTATTGAAGCTACACAGAGCTCGGATCACAGATGTTGAACACATCACCGGACTCAGCTTCTATCAAGAAAGAAAAGAGCCAATTTCAGACATTTTAAAGTTGAAAACACATTTGCCAACCTTTAACCAAGAAGACTGATACTTTTTTTATTCCAAAAACACGGCAGTAAATCTTTGTGAAAGAGCCTTCTGTTTTATACATCCTCTATTTACACTGTTGCATTGTTTGGAGACTGTCGACCAGAGTTAGAACTGGGAATCCTCTGTGATACATGACCTTCTCAGGGAAACTTGTGGCCTCCGCGTAACAGTAGGAAAGTGTTCCTACTGAGTCTCACACATGTTTGAATGTGTAAGAATTGTTCAGATTTGGGAATAAAGACAGATCATACCTAAAACTGCTCTTCTACTTCTGTTAAGGGCAGAAGGAGCTGTGAATATTCTCTGGACACCAGATGTTTGAATCATATTATCATTAATAAATTTCTATGATGCTGACAAACACTAGGCTAATGAATAGGATTGGAGAAGACCATATTTCATTAGTTTATTCACCGGAATTTAAAAGTGATTCTGGATTCTTTTTAACTTGGATATTCATTTATTTTCATTTTAATCAGAAAAGGTAATGGGAGCAGAAATATTTGAAGCCCTATTTTTATCTCTTCTGTACACCCCCTCAAAAGCTAACTATTTTTAAGTTGTAACTGTGTTTCTTCAGATTTAATGTTTCTTTCAGGTTAAACTTTGAGGGACCATCTGTACTGAGTGTATCTAACCTTTATAAAATTTTATTCTACATTTGTACCAAAAAAGAAGAATATTCCCAATCTGATCACTGATAATATAGGTTGAAAATAACTCCAATAATGGTTATTTTACACGTTACATGTATAAATGGTTATTTACGCATTAAAAGTATGTCTTGTCTTAGTGAAACTTCATGGGGCTTGTCAACTCATGCAAAATAGCATTTTTCATCCAAATAATATAAATGTTTTCCTTTATACACAAAAATCACCCTACTAGCAACAGAGCTGTACTGTTCTGAGATGTTCATTTTGAAGTTCCGTTGATTTGAAGAGAATGTATTACCATCATTTTATATCTTCTTCATACTCATGATAAATGAACTTGATTTTCTTCACTTCATAGACTATATATTATACCCTTCAGTACTAACCTGTGAATGTTCAAAAGCTACATTCATTTTCTAGGCTACTTGAGTCTGATTTAAGTGTTATATTATTAATAACACCAAAGGTCTGTATTTGTCCTTCACATTCTACTTGTTCTTCAATAGCATAGGGGCCCCAAAACCTTTAGATAATACAGTTTGCATCTGTAAATTATTTACTTATTTAGAAAGTTTCATTGATTTTATTTTAGTCCCACAGATCCCTGGAGTTCTATACATTTTTTCTTTTTCCCCCAGTTTCTTTTTTCTGTTATTCAGATCTGGTAGTTTCTATTGTTCTGTCTTCAGTTTCACAGATTCTTTCCTCAATTTCATTTTGCTGTTGAGCCTACTCATTGATTTTTATATTTCAGTTATTGTGGATTTTTTGTTTCTAAAATTTCCGTTTGATTCTTCTTTGTAGCTTTTATTTCCTTGCTGAGAATTTTTTCTCTCTTTGCTGAGGCTTTCCAGTTTTGCATTTGTTCCAAACATGTTCGTATTTGCTTATTGAAGCACTATGATGGATGTTGTAAAATCCTTGTCAGATAATTCCTACATGTGTTGTCTTTATGTTGGCATCTGTTATCTTTTTTCATTCAAAAATATTTTTCTGGTTCTTATTGTAATAAATGATTTTCAGCTGAAACCTGGATGTTCTAGGGGTTATGTTTGAGACTGTGGATCTCATTTACACTTTCTGCTTTAGCTGACTTTAGCAGGGGAATGGGGGGCACTATCCTATGTCAATGCCAGTTGTGTTAGAGTCCAGGTTTTCTTTACCCTCTCTTGACACTTGGAGTGCGGAGAAGCCCTTGTTGCTGGACAGAGTGGGAATTCAATATCCTATTCTGTCTCCATTGCTGCCTCCTTGCCTGGGATGTGCTGCTGCGGCTAAGTCACTTCAGTCGTGTCCGACCCTGTGCGATCCCATAGATAGCAGCCCGCCAGGCTCTCCCATCCCTGGGATTCTCCAGGCAAGAACACTGGAGTGGGTTGCCATTGGATGTGCTGGGATCCTCATTAGTGCTCCCATGTCGTTTTCACTGATGCTGTGGACAGGGGTGGCAAGGAAAGTTTTTTTTTTTTTTTTTTTTATCACTAGTGGGAATAAAATTACCAGTTTCCTACTCAGTCTTCTCTGATGCTCTTCTGGCAAAGAACTTGGGGCCACTCTTCACAGCCTGGCAAGCCCCTGTCTTTCCTGACATGGTGATGTTTAGTTGGAGTGGAGTGGTTATTGTTTTCTTTCCTGCTAAGCCACTCCTCTTCTGGTCCCTGGCTGGAGAGATAGAAGGCCTTTCTCGGGGCTTCTTTTTGTCCTTACTTGTTGGAATTTCCAGGTTGCTGACTTTTTCAGCAACAAGTCTGGGATATATGAACTAAAAGAAAACCCAAGGAGACTCATTGCAGTGTTGCTCCTTGGGTCTTGAGGTCCCTAGCCTGTCTGCCTTCTCCTCTCCACCTTCTAGAATCTTCCTATGTTTCTTTTATATATAATTACAAAGCTTTTTATCTGTACTTTGCAGAAGGATATCTACTTCTTTATAGAAGTATCTTACTGATTTTTATATGTTCTTTAAAACGCATATAGACACAGTTGCCTCTACATAGAACATCTTAGCAGATCTTAATTAAGTGGATAGATGCCTTTCCCCTTTGCCAGACACCAGGAATAACAGAAAAAACAAGTTACAGTCTTTTTAGTCTTGAAGAAAGGGAGGAGACATAAGAAGTGTAAATGATCCCAAAAGTGTGGCAAATGTTATAATGGAGCCATGGACGGAGTGCCAGGGAGCACGAAGGAGGGACTGGGTGCTGCTTGGCAGTGAGAGTGGTGATTTGCCAGAAGTGGTGATGATTGGGCTAGATCTTGAAGGATGAATTTGAGCTCTTGAGGTGAAAAGGTGAGGAAAGGGCATTTTAGCCTCCCTTGGATACATACATTTTGGGCATTTTTCCATTTACTGCTACTTCTGATATTTTCTATAAGTGTTACTGTGACCAGTTTACAATATGCAACTATTTCATTTTTCTTTTGTTGACCCCCTGTTCTTAAAGGAAATGTCAGAATATAAATTCTGTGCTGACTCTTTAAAGGGAAAGGCATGCACGTCTGTTCCTACTTAGTTTTCAGTTGCTCTTATACAGCATTCTTTTTTTTTTTCCCTCTTGAAAGAGACGCTTTCTTTTACTCTTTAATCAACTTAAAACATACGATTAGTCTCCAGTTTGAATGCTAAATTCACATGATCATGTATGGAAATGTTTTTATCTCACTTTTCTCAATAAAGGCCATTCTTTCCTTTCAAATGAACAGCAAAACTTTTATTTATCCCTAATTTTACTGCCCTGTCTCTAGTCAGTACTTCTTAAATGACGTAAGTAACTCTTATGCAAAATTTTCTACTAGGTCAGTCTAGTGATGGCAGAGCAAAAAATCAGGTGAAACCTAAAAACATTTCCAGGAATCGGAGAAGAGAGGGCAAGGTTAGAGAGAATAAGGTGAATTTTCAGGTTCCAGCGGGATAAGGAGAGCCATGGGTCAGTTGGCCTGATTGGTCCTATTTAAGGAGATAAGACAGACCAGACTGGGAGAGAGCTGAACCGCCTGCAGAGACTTGCAGGAGGCTCTGATCCCTCTAGACTATTTTCTGCCATTAGCTGCAATAACTGTCCTGCCTGGATCTGTGGGTTCGTGTTTATCTCTAATTGAAACTGTTGAACTTTGAGACTAAATGTGATCACACTTCCTACTGAAGGCTAGCACAGGAATTTGGTATGTAGGTGCTTTCATAAGCATCAAGTTAAATTTTTTTTATGACTGTAGTTCAAGGACATTTTCCCTGATTTTTGGCCAGTCTAAATAGTGTAAGAAAAAAATTCTGTAGAATAAGTGCCTCTAAGCTAAGAGATGTGGATTTACAAATAAAAGTTGTGTATCCAGAAGACTGGCTGCTTTCCTGTGTGGATGTGGATGTGGATGGAGGGTGGGGGCAGGGAATGGGTGGAGCTATCTCTAGGGACTGCTACTGAGTACAAGGGTGGTAGACAATTAACCACAGCTGTGTTGTCCGAAGGAGAGACAAGATCCAAAGTTCATTTCAGGTTCACAAAGTAAATACCCATTTCTGATGTGTGACTGATTTTTTTTTTTTTTTTTGGTATTTTAATTACATTTAGCTATACTGCAAAGTAAAAACAAGTAACATATTAATGCAAGGCATATAGAAATATCTTTCCAGTATTTAAAATGATCTGAAACCAGAAGGAAAGACTCCAACTTGTAACATATAAATTTTTTCAACATGAAATTTTCCTACTTATCTTCTCCATAATATATAGTGACTGGGGAAAAAAAAGATGTTTACTAGAAATCATATCTATACCAGGAACAGTAGATGTATAAAATACATTTAGTCTACTAGGAATGGGTATTACATCTATGGGATCATAAAAGGAAGCAATATAATCCTACCCCAATACAATTGTTTTAAATTTAACTTCATACTTGCCCCCACGCACTCAATTCAAGGGACGATTTGAGGTTTTAATAAACATAACATTATTTTAAAAACTCATATCCAATTTCACTATATATTAGAAATTCAAAACTCAGAATAGACTTCAGCTTTCACAGAACAGAGATACAAAACAATTTAATAAATATACAGGAAATGAGATTTTTACATCTTTCGATAATTTTGTCCAGTGATATCCAGGTATTTTTCACTATCAAAGATCATTTCTGCCTACACTTAAATGCAATGGTTTGGGGTTGAAATAAAGGAAGAAAAACAGGGATCTCAATGGAAAGTTTATAAGCTAATGAAAGCTTGAAATGATTTTAAATGAGAACAAAATGTTCTCAGTCCGATGGATAGATCTCATTGCCCCAGTTTTCACAATTAAAATCTCAGATAAAACCTGCAATTTTGAGTTCTCTGTCATAAACTATTCTATGCTGCTACTGCTACTGCTAAGTCGCTTCAGTTGTGTCCGACTCTGTGCAAACCCATAGACGACAGCCCACCAGGCTCGCCCATCCCTGGGATTCTCCAGGCAAGAACACTGGAGTGGGTTGCCATTTCCTTCTCTAATGCATGAAAGTGAAAAGTGAAAGTGAAGTCGCTCAGTCGTGTCCAACTCTTAGTGACGCCATGGACTGCAGCCCACCAGGCTCTTCTGTTCATGGGATTTTCCAGGTAAGAGTACTGGAGTGGGGTGCCATTGCCTTCTCCAACTAATTCACTAGTTTAGTATGCAATAAAATAACAGAGGCTTTGGATAAGTTAAACTGGCTAGTACCTTCAACTATTCCTACACTACGTAATCAATTAGGGACATCTTTTTACAGATATATTAAGAGAACACAGGTAGCTTTACATAAGTTGAGTTTGTTAAATCTGTTATGACACGGGATTTCTGACACAAAAATTGCTCGCTGCACACTGAACCCCAGAGAAGTGACGGAACAAGACAGCTGATGTTAGGCGGTATATGGGAGTGGGGTAGGCTGAGAAGTCATGGACAAATTAAAAACTGGCAAGTATCTGCTGAAGCAGAGCCACTTTTTAGAGGGCATAAAAAAACTGATAAGTCACCATTTTGGTCTCTCTAGAGAAATCCATTTGTTGTTAAGAACTTACAACNGACAGCTGATGTTAGTAGGTATATGGGAGTGGGGTAGGCTGAGAAGTCATGGACAAATTAAAAACTGGCAAGTATCTGCTGAAGCAGAGCCACTTTTTAGAGGGCATAAAAAAACTGATAAGTCACCATTTTGGTCTCTTTAGAGAAATCCATTTGTTGTTAAGAACTTACGACCATTTACTACCATTCATGCTGCAAAATACAGTAGTCACGCTATTTCCAAAAGGATCCTAAAAACTGTAGTGCAAAAGAAATCTAGTACCTTGACACAATTTCACTGTCTTGAGTTACTCAGTTTTGTTAAGATCCAAACAGAAACAAGCTGGTAAATCTATGGGGCTTCTATTTGTGTACTATCTTGTTTTTAAGGTAATGCCACTGATTATCTCAGTAGCACACTTTAAGACTGCAACTAGATTAGATNAAAAGAAATCTAGTACCTTGACACAATTTCACTGTCTTGGGTTACTCAGTTTTGTTAAGATCCAAACAGAAACAAGCTGGTAAATCTATGGGGCTTCTATTTGTGTGCTATCTTGTTTTTAAGGTAATGCCACTGATTATCTCAGTAGCACACTTTAAGACTGCAACTAGATTAGATTCAGTTAGAGCAAAACTGACAATAAGTTTCAAAGCTGTGCTTCCTCTGTTAAGTAATTAGGCATTGGGGATAAATTGGGGAACAGGGCAGATAGGATGCCTGTCCTTCCTTGGTATTTACTTAAGTTCTAGCCCAAGGCACACTGGGGCTTCCCTGGTGGCTCTGCAATGCAAGAGACCTGGGTTCAATCCCTAGGTCAGGAAGATTCCTGGAGAAAGAAATGGCTACCCATACTCCTGGTATCCTTGCCTGGCTAATTCCATGGACAGAGGCTACAATCCATGGGGTCACAAAGAGTCAGTCATGACTGAGCCACTAACACTTCACTTCCAAGGCAGAGGTCCTTATGAGTCCTTTTCTCTATTTCCATAAGGGATTGATCTTGTGATCATACCCTCCTAGACCTTGGAGAGTATAGACAGCACCTCCCCTCAAGACTAGACATTCTTGTGCAGTTGTCCCAACTGCCTGTGTTCCATGACCTGGGCACAATGTTGCTAGATGGTGTTGAGACCTAAGAGATGGTCCCCAAACTCCTTAACCCACTCCCATCTAAGTACATGGCTTGCAAAAGGCAGGCTGCAACCATAAAAGATAATAAAGTAGTTTCAAGGTAATGTGGTTATAGGTATAAGAGGATTTTTAGCATCTGTCTGGGGTTTCCAGGGAAAGACCTGGCAGGATCATCTTCTAAAGAGAAAAGATTATCATAAACTGTGTAAGGAAAATGAGAAGTCCCAAGAAGCTGCATTGTCTATACGCCTCTCAGCCTGTGATCTTCTGTTAACTTTGCTGACTGTATCCTTTGAACTTATTCCAGAATACTGTAATTTTGATAAGATGTGTGTTGAGTGAAATTGAGTTTGCTGTTTCACCAGGAGTACAACTCAATACTGTGGGATATTACCCCCTCTCCCTGCCTCCCCGCCCCTGTGGTTTTAATTGTCAACAAAAAATTAGTCAATCAATCAAAGAAAGGATTGGGAAATTTTAACTGAGTCAAATCCAAGGATTATAATCCGGGAAGAGCATCTCAGAAAGCTCTAAGAACTGTCCCGCCCATTAGAAGTCAAGGCACAGTTTACATAAGTTTTTTGAGGCAGAGTGCAAGTCGCTCAGTTCTGTCTGACTCCTTGCGACCTCACAGACTATACAGTCCATGGAATTCTCCAGGTCAGAATACTGGAGTGGGTAGCCTTTCCCTTCTCCAGGGAATCTTCCCAACCCAGGAATCGAACCCAGGTCTCCCACATTACAGCTGGATTCTTTACCAGCTGAACCACAAGGGAAGCCCTTGAGGCAGAAGGCTGTATATTAAATGATGCATTATTGATTATATAAACCAGATTTCAGCACCATGATGTGGGTCATGTGATCCTTTACAAAATCAACAATATTATCTTCTAAGGAGTTATCTTGTTGGTACTAGGAGAATGTTGTTATTTATGGTTGAATAGGTATTCCTGCTGATGGGGGAAGTTTGGTCAATTCATAATGCAGCTACACAATGCAAGGTGCAGGGAGAGGGGAGGCCAAAGAAGAACTTTTATGTTTACAATTTTCTTATCTTGCCGTAAATATGAATTTCATTTCACATAACTCTCATTTGGTATTTAGCATGTATTTCTTAAATTGACAGATGATTTTCACATATTTATTGTCTTGTCTCCAAAGTTATTTCTCACTGAGAACAGAAATTATATTCTCTGTTTCTAGCACAGCACTTGCATGCAGTAGCTGTTCAATTTGAAAAATGGCCAAGTGAATAAAAACCAGTGAGATGATCCTAGCAAAGCTTCCACTTAAGATTGCCAAGACATCACAGGTTACAGAAATGCAGCTGAAGGACAATCACACTGAAATGAATAATTCTTTGCATCCCTATTTTTAATTTCCAGATGGAATTTTCAATAGAATATTATTTTAAAAGAGTTCATTTATAAATATATTTCTAAATAATAAGAGATCCAGAATGCCTTTCAAGGGCCATTCACAGTTGTTTCATTGACTATGCATCCTGTGGAAAGTATGATGCCTAATGAACTGAAAGCACAAGAGGGAATTTTTTCAGTTTTGACATGTCAAGTGAAAACCCCTCCACAAAGCACTTAGTGTTTCTCTAGTAACAAGTTGTTGTTATAAATATTCACTGGCAAAGGTGGAGATGCGTGGCAGTGTCAACCATGCTATGTAGCCCACACTCCAGGAGCAAAACCTTTCTCTTCTTTTTTTTAACCATACAAGCTACTTGTGTTTTATCAACAGGATACCACAAAGGCGTGGGCAAAATCAAACTGAACTGGTTTAATCCAAGACGGTGGACAAAAAAAGCTAAAGGTCACTACTTTCCGTGTCTTGATTTCTCTCTGTTTCCATACCAAGCCCTCAAAGCTGACGGACACTGGCCCTGACTCATTTCTGTGTTTGTTTCAAAAGTACCTGGTGTTGAGCAGAGATGCATTGCAGCTGTACTGGGAGAGACGCCTACTTTGAGAGAGACACAGCAATCAGCTGCCCCCAGCTGGGCTCTTACTTGACCATAGGACCATGCTGGCACAGATGAAACCTGGGGGAGTGTAGAGTTACCTCTGCTTTATCACCATGCCAAGATCTCCCACAAGGAGGGATTTGCACTATCATGGGGTCGAAAAGAGTTGGACACGACTGAGAGCCTGAACTGAGCTGACTGACTGGCACTATGCTTGGCACTATGCTGTGTGCAAAGGAGCTTGAAAGACTGCATGTTCGTGGGCTGCCCCTTGAAATCCCCACCCCTTTCCTGGAGCCCTGCCGACCTGTTTGCCTCTCCATCCTTAAACTTCCCTTACTCCCTTCCTCTGGGGAACTGTTGCTTTTGGTGCTCAAGCACCTTTTCTCTATTCTCTGGCCATTGAATTTTCATTCAATGGCTTGGTGTAAGTCTATCTTGCTTGCTCCAAACTCTGTTTCGTTATTGGCAATGCAAACCTGAGCGAGAAAGAACCTCCTGACTGAGCTCAGGATGGGAATGGAAGTGAAGGGAGTTCAGTTCAGGTAGGGTCCCAAGAGGGGTCCTCACATCTGATCTAGTTCTCATGTTCATCAACTCCAGTAACACGTACCGCAGTGGGGGAAAACAGATCAGCCTGGAAGGAAATAAGTAGGTGGTAACAGCCACCCCGGAGTACCTGGAACAAATAGATTTCAGGCGACTTCCCTTTACCAAAGAAGAGAGATTTTCCTCTTTCCTAACTCTTCCTCCTAGTTTTGAAATTTAGGGCAATGGAATCTAGCATTGCCTATGATGGTAGCAAACTAAGAAGTGTTAGAGATGGGTTAAGTCACCCCATCCCTCTCTGATGGAAGGTTGACAAATGACTAAACTTAATAACCAGTGCATCAATAATATTATTATGACAACAAAAGTCTTTGAAATGAGATCAAATATGATGATAATTATAATAACTACCCATTACTGGATGCTTATCTTGCTCCAGACATTGCTGGAATATATGGTTTACATATATTTTCTGAACAATCCTATAATGTGGAAATACTCATCTAACTGTGGCTAGTGGGTTATCCCAGAGAACGCAATGGCACCCCACTCCAGTACTCTTGCCTGGAAAATCTCATGGGTGGAGGAGCCTGGTAGGCTGCAGTCCATGGGGTCACTAAGAGTCGGACACGACTGAGCGACTTCACTTTCACTTTTCACTTTCATGCACTGGAGAAGGAAACGGCAACCCACTCCAGTGTTCTTGCCTGGAGAATCCCAGGGACAGGGGAACCTGGTGGGCTGCCGTCTATGGGGTCACACAGAGTCAGACACGACTGAAGCGACTTAGCAGCAGCAGCAGCAGCAGTGGGTTATCCCTGGCAGGGACTTGAACTCAGATCCTGGCAAAGTTCATATGTTTAAGGGGTATATCATGTTGCCTTCTTAATAAACACATGGAAAATGTTCAAGTCATCAAGTTCTACTCCATCAGTAATTGAACTCTAAAACAGTTCTTGAAATACACGTATTAAAAGTGTAAATATTAAAAGTAGGACATATCACCAGTTTTTCAAAAAGCTTTTTAAAAGCATAACCAAGATATACTAATCCTCTATTGAAAAATGGGCAACAGTTTGGATTAAGGCATTTGCATGAAAAAAATGAAAAGAGCAAACCTAAGTGCATAAAAATGTTTTACTTCATTAATTAACATTTTTGTGCTTACCACATGGGGAAAAAATTAAAAAGATGCAAATCTCCACTGTTTCAAAGTTAATAGGCAGTGAGACCTTGAGAAGGGCATCACAAGGCAAGATACTCTGACATCTCTGACAGTGATCTGATGATTGTGTTCTGCAGTCTAAAAATTGTTCATAAACACTTCAGTCTTCATTTTGAAGAACTTTAAGTTCTTCAAATTTGTTCTAAAGAAGCCATTATCCAACTGTCAGAGGATATAAAGTACTATTCGATCTAAATGGTTGGCTATTATTAGAGAAACAGTAATGATATAGTATATTCATATAATAGAATATACTCTTAAAATGTGATGCTTATCTAAATTTTTAAAGTAGAAAACTTCACTTTCAATTTCAATAGGAACTGAAAATGACAGCTTCTAAAATAGCATAAGATAACACACCCTTTTTGGTGAAAGGGAAAAGAAAATCCCTTTTCTTCCTTTTTGCCTTTCCTTTTCTTTCTTCTCTTTCTCTCCATTGTTCCCTCTGGAAGTAAACACCTTAAAATATTAACGGTAATTATATCTGAGTGGTGGGATTTGGAATGATCTTCACTTTCTTGTTCCTCTATAATGCATTAGTTTCATAATCTGAAAAGTTAGGCAAAAGATATTTTAAAAATTCATAAAGTACCTGAAGTGTCTTTCCTCATATCTATATAGGTGGTAAAAAGTCCAAAGAGCAGAAAGTACCCAGTACCGAGGGATATTGACTAGATACAGATTAATGGTTTATATGTGCCGTTCACTCATTACCCTGCTGGTTGCCATGGCAATGCTAACACAATTCCAAAAGGCACATTCTGACTTGAATTCTGCCATACTGCACAAGACATTTGTCTTTTATCAACTTCCTTTCCATCTTCTGCATGCACACACACCTGATCCTACTTCCTTCTGATGCATCAGAGAGGGAGTGTGGTTCTTTTCTTCCCCATAGTAAGAGAACAAAAAAGTGACTGGGTTTTATTTCCTGATTTTATTTCTTCACCAATCTCTCCCCTTTGTTTGAAACTCCGGTTTCAGATCACCTCCCCAAACTTCCTTACTTCTTATAACCNATCAGAGAGGGAGTGTGGTTCTTTTCTTCCCCATAGTAAGAGAACAAAAAAGTGACTGGGTTTTATTTCCTGATTTTATTTCTTCACCAATCTCTCCCCTTTGTTTGAAACTCCGGTTTCAGATCACCTCCCCAAACTTCCTTACTTCTTATAACCTCTCTTAAAAATGTAATAATTCCTGGGACTCCCTGGTGGTCCAGGAGTTAACACTTCACCTTCCAATGCAGGGGGTGTGGGTTCAGTCCCTGGTGGGGGAGTTAAGATGCCTCATATGTCAGGGCCAAAAAACCAAAACATAAAACAGAAGCAATGTTGTAACAAATTCAATAAAGAATTTTAAAATGGTCCATATCAAAATACTTTTAAATAAATTTTCCTAATTGATAGATTTTATTTTTATTTTGGAAATTTAAAAATATATTGTAAAATATAAGGAGGAAAATAGTATTCATCGATGCAGGCTCCCAGTGATAACATTCTTTCTAGTTTATTAAATTCTTGATCGTTGCATTAATCCTTTTGTTTTGTATTTTCAAACATTATGAGTATTTCCAGCATCTTTGAATGATCCTGATTCCCTTTATTCAGCAATATTTTTCTTCTTTATTTGTAATTTATTTTTTCTATATTATTACTTCTTTGAGCCTGTTATTCCCTCTTTTAAAAATCCTTCTATTGTTCTACTATGTCTTCCTTAAGTTTATTTTATTTTCTGGATTCATATTTCTATTAACCTGTTCTGTAATGTGAAACATTCCTTCCCACTTTTTTGACCTATGTGTTTTTCTTCTAAATGAAATAGATGAAGTGAACCCTCCCTTCCTCCCTTTCTACTATCCTTCCTTCCTACCCCTAACCACCCCCCCATTCATCCTTCCTCCTTTTTTATCCTGCAGTAATTTGCTGAGTTTAATGCTATTTCTTTTTATATTACTCATTGTATATTATTCTGAGATGAAGCAGTCTAGTTGCATCTGAGAATTGTTTGTGTTTTCCTTTAAATTACTGTGTCAGGGAGGAATAATTTTGTATCCTATTCAATTGTCTGAAGCTCAAGGGCAGGGTAAGGATGGATTGAGGTTGCCTTAGACTTTCTATGATATTTGGGATCTTTCTTTCTTCAGAGATTGGGTCTCAGAGAACTGTACACTTTATCTTTGGCTAAAAAAAATCCTCTGTTGGATAATTTTGGACTTTGACTTATTTCTCCAATTTAGTGCAGACCAAGGAGATTTCGTGTATCTGTCAACTGAATTTTCTCTTTCTTTGTTTCACTGGTTTTCCTCCTATTATGTCCTTATTTAACCACTGGAGTAGATTGCTGGTTTTTTCCACTCTGAATATCTCTTTTCAATATGACATCGCTACTCAATCCTTCAAATGTGGGCTAGATTTGTGACTTATTTTGACCAGCCGAATGTGGCAGAAATGACTTTTTTCCACTAATGAGGTTGTCCATTGATGTGGTCACCATGCGGCTTATGGTTTCAGCTCTGAAAATGCTCCTACCACTCTGTAAGGAGGTCAGTGCTTAACTATTGAGTGATGAAAGACTATGTAGGAGAGAGGCTCAACTCACAGCCTGTTCTAAGGGCTCAAACAAGAATGTGAGGCCATCTGGTGGTCTTAACTCCAGTGGAGCTGCCAGATAACTGCAGCTGTATGAACAGCCCCAAAGGAGACCATAAAAAAAAAAAAAAAAAAAAATCCAGCTAAGCACAACCAAGGAGTAATGAGAAATATTAAATCATTATTTTAAGCTACTGTGTCTTAGGTTTTTATGCAAAAATGTATCATTGGAAAACTCAGCAGTGGCCTGCTGTGGCCGGACTGAAAAACATCAGTTTTCATTCCAATACCAAAGAAGGACAATGCCAAAGAATGTTCAAACTATGGTACAGTTGCACTCATTTCACATGCTAGCAAGGTTATGCTCAAAATCCTTCAAGCTAGGATTCAGTACTCTGTGAACCAAGAACTTCCAGATGTTCAAGCTGGATTTCAAAGCAGAAGAACCAGATATTAAGTTGCCAACATTCATTGGATCATGGAGAAAGAAAGGGAATTCCAGAAAAACATCTACTTGGGCTTCATTGACTATGCTAAAGCCTTTGTGTGGCTCACAACCATCTGTGGAAATTCTTAAAAAGATGGGAATACCAGACCACCTCACCTGTCTCCAGAGAAAGCTGTATGTGGTTCAAGAAGCAACAGTTAGAACTGGACATAGAACAACTGACTGGTTCAAAATTGGGAAAGGAGACAAGGCTGTATATTGTCTCCCTACTTATTTAGCTTATATGCAGAGTGTGTGTGAAAGTTGCTCAGTAGTATCCAACTCTTTGTGACCACATGGACTATACAGTCCATGGAACTCTCTAGGCCAGAATACTGGAGTGGGTAGCCTTTCCCTTCTCCAGGGGATCTTCCCAACTCAGGGATCGAATCCCGATCTCCTGCATTTTAGGTGGATTCTTTACCAACTGAGCCACAAGGGAAGCCCAAGAATACTGGAGTGGGTAGCCTATCCCTTCTCCAGGGAATCCTCCCAACCCACGAATCGAACTGGGGTCTCCTGCATTGCAGGCGGATTCTTTACCAACTGAGTTATCAGGGAAGCATGTATGCAGAGTACTTCATGCGAAATGCCAGGCTGAATGACTCACAGCTGGAATAAAGACTGCTGGGAGAAATATAAATAATCTCAGATATGTAGATGATATACTACTTTAATGGCAAAAAGTGAAGAAGAACTAAAGAGTTTCTTGATGACGGTGAAAGATGAAAGTGAGAAAGCTGACTTAAAACTCAACATTCAAAAAACTAAGATCCTGGCATCCAGTCCCATCGCTTAACGGCAAATAGAAGGGGGGAAAGTGGAAGCAGTGACAGGTTTTATATTCTTGGGCTTCGAAATCACTGCAGATAGTAACTGCAGCCAAGAAATTAAAAGACGCTCCTTGGAAGGAAAGCTATGACAAACCTAGATAGTACAAAATTGAACCTAGAAAACTGCAGC